>JADWQK010002085.1:0-357755 GCA_017933935.1 Sesamia nonagrioides
AGACTTGGATTTGTCCTCAGAAACTCGCGCGATTTTCGGAACGGACATGTCGTACGACTCTTGTACAGCACTCTTGTCAGAAGCAAGTTGGAGGCGAGCTCCTGCGTCTGGAATCCACATGAGCCTACTTACGCACTATTACTTGAAAAAGTTCAAAAGGCATTTTTGCGATTCTTATATAAAATCAGTTTTGGATATTATCCATTTTTATACCCAACTAAATTTATCTCAGGATGCTTAGGGTATAATATGTCAGAAACGAGGAGAGCGTATGACTAAATGAAAACAATGTTAAAAATATGTAGAGGGACAACAGATGCCAGTGATCTCCTCAATGAGCTGATTCGTCTTCACGTTCCTGGTAACTATCTCCGTGGCCGCAGACACCGTCTGCTAGCTGTGCCTACATGTCGCACGGTAGCCCGTGCGTCATCCCCTATACCTCGCGTTCTTTCCGCGCTGAATAGCCTCGTGGAAGCTAACCCGAACTGTGATATATTCGCGGATGAATTTAAAATTTTAATGCGCGCTTGCTTAGCGTTCTGCGAAAAAGAAAATAATTAGTTCGTTTACTGTTTTAATTTTTAGATTTTATTTTATTCCCGTTTTTATTGTTCCTCTGATTTGTCTTTTTTTTTCTGTTTATATTTTGATTTATATTATTATTTGAATTTCATTATGTACCTATTTGTGTTATTTAATTTTGTATGTATGTTAATGTAATTGGCTTTTGGAAGCCGTATTAACATGAATAAATAAATAAATAAATAAATAAACACTGTTTTTTTTTTTATCACGTAAATTATTGTAAACATTTTCATTTTTAATGTCTGAACTTGAAAAAAGACGATGGTCCCTGAGTTTGCTTCGGCTTTTTCTTCTCAGAGGTAGTCAGTTAGAAAAAACCGGCTCCATCTAGTTTAAAAAAATACGTTGCGTAAAAGTGATCAGTGATCCTACTTCCTTAATAAACTATTTCATTTCATATGTAGGCTCGTTTGCAAAGTCAGGCAAAGTCAGCTGTCAATAATGTCAAGCCTTAGTATTAGTAGGCATGACATCTCACTCCAAGTTCAATTCACCTAAGTTTTCACGGTAAGATGGTTACAGAATCGCTTTACTGGTCCGACAAATACCTAGAAGCCCTAGCCTGCTATTTTTATAAGTTTGTCATTCCAACACGATTCCATTGTCATTCCATTATCATTGTGCTAAAAGTCCGTAATCTGCTAAATTCATAATGATCGGTCAGCAGACTCGTTGTAGCGGTATCTGCAACCGCCACATGCGAACAATACGTGATATTGACGTCGCACGGATTCTACATCTCGCAAGCAGAGTTTACCGTGCAACTAGCATACATACATATAACTTCCCAACTTCAACCGTTGGGCAAGTGCCCGCCAGACATAACACCCGTCTGGTTGGAGGTTCCTCCCTTTTCTATGGAGGATGAGTGAACTTTACACCCTGTCCCTCCCTATTATAAAGCCTAACGGGCTTTATAATAGGGAGGTAAAAATGATTTCCTAAAAATTACCACTCAATTTGAACATTTTTAGGGTTCCGTACCTCAAAAGGAAAAAACGGAACCCTTATAGGATCACTTTGTTGTCCGTCTGTCTGTCTGTCAAGACCCTTTATCTCAATAACGCGTGGACGTATCAAGCTGAAATTCACATGAAATACTCGGGTCTATTGTTCCTTTAAGCTGTAAAAATATCAAACTTCTAAACCAAGCCAATCAAAAGATACAGCCGATTATGTCGATATTTTCAACAAATTTTCGACACTCGCAAAGGAATCAAAACCTACAGGATACTTCCCGTAAACTCAGAATCTTGAAAATTGGCATAAAGTATTGTCATATAATGCAAATATAGGAAAAATTGCGAAAATCAAATTTTTTTAGTTATACCATATAATAAACATATTTTAATAAAATGGAACTTACTACCTTATTTCTCACGAAAGTTATCAAATTGAAATTTATACCAAATACCTAGGTCTATTGTCCCTTTAAGCTGTGAAAATATCAAACTTCTAAGCCAAGCCAATCAAAAGATACAGCCGATATGTCGATATTTTCAACAAATTTTCGACACTCGCAAAGAAATCAAAACCTACAGGATACTTCCCGTAAACTCAGAATCTTGAAATTTGGCGTGAAGGATTGTCATATAATGCAAATAGAGGAAAAATTGCGAAAATCACATTTTTTAGTTATATATAATATAATAAACATATTTTAATAAAATGAAACTTACTACCTTATTTCTCACGAACTAATTAAGGTATCTAATTGCAATTTATACCAAATACCTAGGTCTATTGTCCCTTTAAGCAGTGAAAAAATCAAACTTCTAAGTTAAATCGATCAAAAGATACAGCAGTTTATACCGACACCTTAGACGAATTTCTGTCACACGCTAGGGAATCAAAACCTACAAGCAAAGACATTAAAATTATATTTACAATAGACAGGACATCACGAACAAAATCGTAAGCCAATACTTTTATCGACTTGGTTAAAAGTCGCTCAATCTAGTCTGCGCACCAGGACGTAATTTGTGTCCACCAAGAATAAACATTTTCTAAGGAAATATGCCATGTTGCGCTTTGTGTTACTGTACATCTCGTTATAGTAAAACGACTGGACCTAACTTCGGAATGTTTTTCTATGAATTATTTATATTTCGTCTGCAATTCAAATTTAAAAAAAATCTTAAATAGTTCTAGAAAATTTTCCATTATTGTAATAAGCGCCCTCTATTGTTGAGTAGTTTTACTATTTTCTTGTAGAGATGTAGTAATGTTGTTTATCGATTTAGTTATCGATAATACTTTATTAGATGAATACATTTTGTTGTATTTTATTGACATTTAATATGTAGCTAAATAAACTTAAAATATTACTAGATTTCAAGTTTATTTATTATTAACTCTATTTAAACATAATCTTATATTAATAAACAAAATTGAATGAACAATTACTATTCATTAATCTAGGTTTTTGTTATTTTTTGGTTTCCGAATAAAAATAATGTTGTAGGGAAAAAGTGGATACGATTTGTCTAAAACCCTAGACCGTAGAGAAGAAAATTGGCTTCCGTCTCATTCGTCGAAATTATGCTCAATGCATTTTAAAAGAGAAGTTATCTACTTTGGAAAGACTTGTACATCAAATTAAAAAAAAAAAAGAATCGGTACCTTGTATTAGAAATGAAATAGTAAGTTATTAATTTCAGTACTTTTCTACTTAACCGTAAAAATTGGGATAAAATTTACGGTTAAGTGGATAAGTACATAGATTACATAACTTATTTATAATGAAATATATTCATAAAATATGTAGGTACGTATATGTAATACAATGATTGCGAGCTACTTTGTGATTTTGAGGATTCCGTACCTAAAAGGTAAAACGAACCCTATTCATGAGACTTCTCTGTTCGTCTGTCCGTCTGTCACCAGGCTGTATCTCATAAACCGTAATAGCGAGACTGTTGTAATTTCCAGAGATTGTGTTAGTATTTCTGTTGCCGCTATAACAACAAGTACTAAGAATAAAAATAATAAATATTTAAGGGGGCTCCCATACAAAAAACGTGAATTTTTGCCGTTTTTTGCTCCATATTAATAACGGAAACAGATAGACGCTTAAAATGTTCACAGAATATTTGGTTATATATTCAAATTACAAATAAATAATTAAAATAAAATAAATACTGAAGGCGGGCTCCCATACAATAACCGTGATTTTTTTGCCGTTTTTAAAGATAATGGCGTACGTATTTGGTAAAGGTCTTGCTCCAGCAGACTACCATTTTTGTCGTGATTTGGACAATTATCTACGTGAAAAGAAGTTTTCTTCCTAGGAGGCAGTTCTGCTTTCACACAGTTTGTGCAGTCTAGATCCTCAGAGTTTTATCACAAAGGCATAAACGACCTTCCTATATATTGATTATAAATGAATTATTTAAAAATTAAAAAATAAGCAATTATTATTTAGATTTTCAGTACTAATCGGCAATTTTAAACTTTAACACCTATTATATTAAAAGAATTATATAAATAAGAAACTTGTAAACTTGAAATTACCCATAATTATTCTGCTTCCTAATTTTTTGTTTCAAGCTATCATAATGCGTCGTAGTAATTTCTTTGAATATTATCGATAACTTTATATCGAAATGATACAAACCCTACCACAGTTTTTTGCATTGCCATTTAAAAATATTTGCAAACAAACGTGTAAAAAGAATAATTTTGCTAAAAACGAAATGCAAACGAAAATTGCAAAACAAAATGCGCTTTATGGCCTAAAAGATCTATTACACTCAAAAATCGCAATAAACTGAGCGTTAAAATAATTCGTAAGCATAAAACATCTAAAATGCCAATAGACAGTGTCACGGTAAATGAATAGTAGCGAATAAAATTCTAAAACAGTTTTTGTTTGTACAAGACAAGTTTCACTTAATTTGTTTACTTTTCAATATTTATTTACCCGATTTGAACTATACTAGGGTATTAAATCGGATCTGGCAACATACACCACACTGGCCACCTACCGGGCAATAGCTGAATATATTTTATATAAACTTATTTAATTTTTACTATTTGATTTGTCTCCAATTGTCGGTCTAATTTTGCTATATTGTACTAGATGGCGGAACTGAGCCATGGGATCACAGTTTTTCTGTGCCATTTTGACACATGCCCTCTCTATATATCTTAAATCTCTTTGCCTACAAGGTACTTCCCGTGAACTCAGAATCTTGAAATTCGGCACGAAGCAACGTTATATTATAGTACAGACAGATAGAGGAAAAATTGTGAAAATGATAAATTTGAAGTTACATAAAATATTAAAATATTATTTTTGCTTACATGACATAAAATATTTTTTTAATAATTATAAACTTACTACCTACCCTTTTTCACATGAACGCGTAGAGATATTAAAGTTGAAATTCATATCAAACACTTCTTAAATCTAATTGCCTCTAAACTGTGAAAAATTCTAAATCAATGCTAGTATTATAAATGCGAAAGTAACTCTGTCTGTCTGTTACGCTTTCCCGCCTAAACCTCTCAACCGATTTTGATGAAGTTTGGCACAGACAATCTTTAGACCCTGAGAAAGAACATAGGCTACCTTTTATCCCGGAAAAATTTGATGTTCCCGAGGGGAATTTAAACAGCGCGATATAACCGAACTCCACGCGAGCGAAGCCGCTGGCGGAAAGCTAGTACGTCATAAATTGTAAACCGCTACGTTTGTACGGCGGAACCCTCGGTGTGCGAGTCCGACTCGCATTTGGCCGGTTTTTTTTAATATGTAATAGAGTGTCAGTGATTGGCCATTGGAAAGTGATAATGACGCCATTTTGTTAGTAGATTACGAAACTTTTCAAAATCAATCACTATGAGATCACTGATCGATCATTCTGACACTATTGTAATAGCAGACTAGGGCCTGATTGCGAGTAAGTATAACGCATTTGATCTTTCTAAAGAATATCACCAAAAAGGACAATATAATGATAATTATGTCCTCCTAGAGCGTACCCTGCCGGCGTTTCCATTCACATATGGCTTGTAAATTCTTTTGTTGATCACCATTTATTCATCTCCTTTACCAAGACATCTAAGCACACTTTTTACAACATTTATTTGCTAGGAAATACAATTATGTATAAGTGTATTTACCTAATTAACTTATTTGTAACAAATAAGTTTTAACTCAACATTACTCAGGATCCAGAATAAAATGGGGTACTTATCGGAAAAATCCACCGGTCTACCACGTCATTGGTAGCAGAGTTAGAAAGCTAAATTGACAGTGGGAAAACAAGCTCTAATTTAATTAATTTCTTCATATTTATACTAATCTTGTTAGCAATATTACTGTATTTAGTTAGTAAAATAACTAATAAAGGGTACGATATTAAAAAAAATCGTCTGTCGAAGATCCAATAGCCGACAATTCATTGAGCAAGCGTGGAATGCGATGGCGACTGGACAAGAAGAAAAAAAAACACCAGATCCCAGATTAAGGACTTACGGAAATTGTAAAATCAAAAGTCGTCAAAAAAGAAAGAAGGAAAGAAAGAAAAATTTGAGAAAACCTAACTAAGCATGTTTAGTAGCGGATCGCGATAAGTGAAATAGATATGATAGAATAGAATAGATCATTCACAAAACAATAACATAATCGGTTGTTTGTTTTCGCGAAATCTTTTCTTCTCTTCCTCTCATTTCTTATTCTACTTTGCTTGGTGCAAAACTGGACATTTCCATTCTATACAATATGTAAAGCAAACCCTGTTCAACCCATAAGGATAATAAAGGTTAGGTAAACACATGGCCAATACGTAATCATCATAGTAACAATACTAATGAATTTCGAAATAATCTTTTTTCCCGCGAATCAATTCCAACTTCCCCAAAATTTAGTAATTTTTAAAAAGGGACATCGCCATTTTGACGGTATTATTATTATAAGCGATACGACCACGTGCCGCGTGCCCTGACCCCGTCGCCCGCGGAAGTGTTGCCTACCACACATGTATTAAGTTACCTCTTTTTGCGAAATAATATAAATTTTTTAGGGAGAATTTTTTTTTAAGTTTAGCCCGGCTTTGTAGACATTTGTAGAATCACGGATCCTCCGGACGAACCTTCATGGATCGGACAGGATTTCTTTACATCCATACTAATATTATAAATGCGAAAGTAACTCTGTCTGTCTGTCTGTCTATCTGTCTGTCTGTCTGTCTGGCTGTCTGTCTGTTACGCTTTCCCGCTTAAACCTCTCAACCGATTTTGATAAAATTTGGCACAGACAATCCTTAGATCCTGAGAAAGAACATAGGCTACCTTTTATCCCGTAAAAATTTGATGTTCCCGAGGGAAATCTAAAAAGCGCGATATAACCGAACTCCACGCGGGCGAAGCCGCGGGCGGAAAGCTAGTATTGTATACCTAATCGTAAAACAGAGCTTCCCAACCTTTAACTATACGCGTCCTCTAACATTTGTTTTAAAATTAGTCGGCCCCTCGAGTTACGTTGTTTATTTATGCAGAAAAGCTGAAGAATTAAGAAAATGTAGACCAGTGCCAGAGTGAACGCTGCGATCTCGACGTGTTTGCCCTCGCCCTCGGATGGGTTCCCTTTTCTTTTGACCATTCATACAGAAAAAGAAATCATTATTTTGTTGACATATATAAAACTAGCTATCCACCCGCGGCTTCGCCCGCGTGGAGTTCGGTTATATCGCGCTTTTTAGATTTCCCTCGGGAACATCAAATTTTTCCGGGATAAAAGGTAGCCTATGTTTTTTCTCAGGGTCTAAAGATTGTTTGTGCCAAATTTCATCAAAATCGGTTGAGAGGTTTAAGCGGGAAAGCGTAACAGACAGACAGACAGAGTTACTTTCGCATTTATAATATTAGTATGGATGGATTACAGAAACTCATTTTACATTTTTCAATTTGCCAGCGGCGGTGTTTTGTAAATTGTAGTCAGACTGAATATTGACTGATATGCCTGTAGTCAGAGTGAATAGGGTCTTAATAAACTAGCGCGCTTTACCATCAATGATTGCATCACTGCTTACCATCAGGTGGATTGCGGTCAAGCACTAGTTTATAACTATAAAAAAAATATTAGTAATTTATTTATTTATTTAGAAACATACAATTATAGAACTATTACAGAGCATTCCAATTCAGTGCTATAAGTAAGAACAAATTATACATAACAAAAAAAAAAAAAAAAAAACATTACATAGGTACATAAAGTCAGAATAATTAAGAGAGAGAGAGAGAGAGTCAGAGTAATATTAGTACTTACCAAAAACATGTAATTGCATGAAGTTTTAAATGTTTGGAACTGGATGCCTGAATTTGGATGTGGTAAGCAGAACAACAATTGACGCCACGATTGGTGCAGTGGCTGGGCGAGCGACTGCTACGCTCCGTGACGCGGGTTCGATTCTCGCACGGAACAAATATTCGGATGGCCTACAGGTAGTTGTTCCATGTCTGGCTGTTTGTGTTTGTGAGTTTAAATGTTTATAAGCGCGTGTTTAAATGTGTGTTTCTTTTAAAAAAGAAAAAAAAAGAAAACAATTATAATTATACTGGTGCGCTTTACCATCATTGCAGTCCAGCACTAGTTTATAATTATTAAAAAAAAACTGTCGTTTACAACGGTAGGTTATATTCCATTCCATAGCATTACACAGAAGATAAAAAGGTTTTTTTAGAGAACACTTTGTAATAAATCTAAGTATATTATGATTTATTACAGTTAAGACTGATGCTGAATTTATTATATACACCTTTTAGACCAATTCATATCATTTGTATTATTTATCTTCTGAATTTATAAGGCTTAGATACTTAAATAAATAGTAATAATAAGTTTATTCAACAATAAATAACTACAAAACAACATAAAACATAGTAACTATGTATACCTAATACATACGCTACATAATAGAAGCATCTGCAACAGAACTAGGTAAAACCTGTATCTCCGCGTGCAGCGCCAAATATCTCAGTTACATAGTTAACATCTTAAGAAATTAAGCTACCGGGAACAGATTTATGTCGATAAAAGGAAAATCAAAATAAAACAAAATAAAGTAAACTAAGCTAAAAACTAAGTGTGTTAGAAAACGATTTTAAATAAAAGAAAATACAGTAAACTTAGCTCAATCTTAGTGAGTTAAAAACCAATACAGAGAAAGCTAAGTGAGTTGGTGTTTATGTATTTATTTTTAACTAGCTGCGCCCTGCGGTTTCATCCGCGTAGGTTTCGATATATTTTTTTATATGCTCCGCTCCTATTGGTCTCAGCGTGATGTTATATAGCCTAAAGCCTTCTTGAATTAATGGACTATCCAACGCAAAAAGATTTTTCAAATCGAGGCCGTAGTTCTTGAGATTAGCGCGTTCAAACAAACAAACAAACTCTTCAGCTTTATAGATTAGTACCTATAGATTATTAAGTTTTTATTTTTACGTAACCTACTAGTGTTCATGTTATAAACCTAAAATAAAAGTTAATACCAGTGGGGTAATTACGTAACACACTATCAGTAGCAATGGGTTTCATTTTGACAGTTGAACAACATTCATTGGGTTATCTACGTTGTTGGGTAAACAAATATTTCAAACATATATGCTTCAAAATGATTCTAATTGATAGTAATAGTCTGTTACTGCAATTAAGGTGCTGGAACGCTTTACTTTTTACTATAACTCTACAAAATTTTAATGTTTCCTAATCTGTAGGGTAATTGCGTAACACACGCAGTAGCAATGGGTTTCATTTTGACAGTTCAACAACATCCATTGGGTTATCAACGTTGTTGAGCAAACATATTCGAACATAAGTATAATCAAACTAAAATATTCCCATTCCTGGGAAAGAGGTCTGCTCTCGATGAGAGGAAGTGGGCCGTAATCGACCACGCGGGCCCAGTGCGGCTTGATAGATGTCACATGTCTTCGAATTTCTATTTTTACCGATTTTCATTAGTTATTGTTTAGTTTTGTCTTAGTTGACTTGTTTTTACTTTGTTATCGTTATTAACATCTTTAGAGTTGTTAAAATGTTATATTGAAACCATTATTTATTAAACAAAAAGAATTCATCTCGAAAATTAAATTTATAAGGTGATTACGTGAATCATACTACAGTAATTTTTGTTCCGGCTTATATATATGATGTAAATGTCCTTTTGTTAACAAACTGTACAGTAATCACCACTAATCACCAAGCTATAAGCAACATTAGTGATAAAAATATTGTCACATAAAAAATACCATTAGTGGTCTTGATTCACCTTTGTCCTTTTGTGAATGAAAAAAGTACATTCACTTTAAGAACATAAAGATTCCTTTCTTCATAAAAAGCAAAGGACTTACTGAAAAAGCTTCTGTTAAAAGAGAGAATATAATAATAGCACTGCAATAAAAGGTAAACTATTTGAAGCATCAAAGTAGTCATGGAAATCAATAGAGATAGCTAAACGGAATACTACAATATTCGGTCAGCAGGGGGCAGTACTAGCGCATACAGTATTTTTTTAATGGACGTATGGTGTTATATAGACCCCAATGCGACGCTTGCATTTATATCTCTAAATGTTTCATTTAATGGAGTATTTAAACTTTTGATTATTCCACTATACACTACAAAGGTTATTATTGTCGTCATATAATTTAGATTATACAATATGTAAAGAAAACCCCGTCCGACCCAAAAGGATAATAAAGGTTAAGGCTATTTATTAATTAGGTTACACATGACCAAATAAAATATGAAATTTTTCATAATCATCATAGTAACAATACCAATGAATTTTGAAATAAGCTCTTTTTTCCACGAATTAATTCCAACTTCCCCAAAATTTGGTATTTTTTCAAAAAGTGATAACACCATTTTGTACAGTACATTATAGTACAGTATTATTATGAGTAATGCGACCACGTGCCGCGTGCCCTGCCCCCCTTCACCCGCGCATGTATGCGTGTTGCCTATGCAAATGTATTAAGCTACATCGCTTTTTCGAAATAATATTTTTTTTAGGGGGATTTTTTTTTAAGTTTAGCCCGGCTTTGTAGGCATTATTAGAAACAGTTAACGATACCTAAAAATACCTTCACGGATCGGAAAGGGTTTACTTTACATATTGTATAATTTCATAATATGATATTTTTTTTAATTATCTTTATTAATACTGGGATGAAAAACAATTAAAAACTTCGCTCAATTCAGATCAGTTAATTTTGTTTCCCTAAGTTTCCACCACATCCTTATTCTTCCCCAAAAACTCTCACCACGTTCTTTAGATCATCCACTTTTTAATGGTCGTAAGTAAGATGTCATCATGTGACCCCAAGGAAGACAGTAGCACAGTGGTCACGTTCTACCGTGCATAGCGAGGCTTAAGGGAGGCCCCTTTACAGTCTCCCCAGGGAAGGGGGAGTTCCGGAATTGGTCTTTTAAGAGGAACCGGTACCGCCCCTGTGTGCAGATGGTGATCACCGGGGTGGTTTTAGTGAGGTAAAAATCCCACAGTCTTCGCCTTACTACCTGGAGGTCGGGTGCCTATTGAAAATTACCCCTGAAAACAAAAAAAAAGAAGAAGAAAGTAGGATGCATTATGGCATCCTACTAATAAAAAATCAAAATAATTTTAAGTATTACCAAAGATTACAGAATACTACGTAGTATTACTGACTCATATAGAAATAATACACTTACCTATAGTCGCATTACAAATACAACTTTCAGTCATAGGTACATTTACATAATAATTATCTAAACAATAAAAACAAGTGATACATAGTGTACTGAAAAAAAATTAGCTGTTTTAGCGGATGTTTTACAGTTATTGCGGGTAGTCAGAAGCTCGAAAGTCTAGTCTAGTCAGTCTCTAAGTCTAGCCTCAACGTCTTACTGACTGGTATCGTTGTACCCAGTAACTGGGATGTAGACTGTAGAGGACAAATAGCAGGCAGGATGATTGAATACCAACATAAACTGCTTCTATGTTCAAACAACAATTTCGACAGTTTTTAAATTCCTATAGCACGTCCATTTCATTAAAATGGTAGATTTTAAACTTAGGGTCGAAAGATTAAATTCCCGAAGTATTTAGGCTATAGTCCGAGTAGGAATTGATTCTTACACCCGACTTTTCATTTCAAATATGAGAAAAATAAAACTAGTTGTTTATTTAAACTAAGACATTAAAATTATTTACAGTTAAAAATTAGTAGGTATCCCGAAAATGTAATGATTACTTGCTCAGTGCATCCCGTCTCATCAATATTAATGTCGACTTTTTTAATTTTAAATATGGAACTCACAAAAAAAAAAACTTCACAGGTGACAGCAGTTCTATTTTTGAAGTTCATTTTGGCCCTTATGTGAGGAGTAATTTTTATGTTTTTTTCCCTCTCTAGGGAGGGAAGCAGCATTTTTCACCCAATAATCAGATCACTACTTTCCGAGTATGAGAAATAAGAATATATTCTATGACTGCATCTATGAGACTCGATGTAAGTTATAGACAACATATACAAGTAATATAATGTCTACATCTTTTCGTATCTCCCGATTAACACAACTTAGACAAATATTATACTTACTGTATTAACCTAGAAGTTTCTCTTACTTTCGATATTCGACCTAAATTTAAATGATAAAGCTAAAGAGTTTGTTTGAACGTTTTAATCTCTCTTACTACCAGTCGGTTTTGATAGCCCTATTTTTGAAGTAGATTTTTTTTTTTTACTTTCGGGATCGAATCCGCGACACACAGGGCAGTAGTCGATCACTCAACCACTGCACCAACCGTGGCGATAGAATTCGCAGCCTCCTAATCAGCATTTTGATTTTTTTTTAGTTGGTTGCTCTGCACTCGAAGTTGTGGACGAATATATTATACCTGGGACAAACAGTCCAGCTAGGTAGGTCCAACTTCGAGGACGAGGTGTCTCGTCGAATCCAGCTCGGCTGGGCAGCGTTCAGGAAGGTACGCTACATCTTCTCGTCGTCCAAGATACCACAGTGTCTCAAGACTAAAGTCTTTGACCAGTGATGACTTACGGAACTGAAAAGTGGTCGCTCATAATGGGCCTCATAAGAAGGCTCAGAGTCACAGAAAGGGCAATGGAAAGAGCTATGCTCGGAGTTTCTCTACGTAATCGAATCAGAAATAAGGAGATCCGCAGAAGAACCAAAGTCACCGACATAGCTCTTCGAGTCGCTAAACTTAAGTGGCAGTGGGCAGGGCACATTGCTCATAGAACCGATGGCCGATGGGGCAGTAAGGTTCTGGAGTGGCGGCCACGTACTGGAAGACGCAACGTGGGGAGGCCTCCAACAAGGTGGACCGAAGAGCTGGTGAAGGTCGCGGGAAGCCGATGGATGCGGGCAGCACAAGACCGGTCAGCGTGGAAAGCCTTGGGGGAGGCCTTTGTCCAGCAGTGGACATCTATAGGCTGAAGAAGAAGAATCAGCATTTATTAGAATATTCCTATTCCTGGGACACAGGCCTCCTCTTGCTGAGAGAAAGTAGGCCGTAATCTACCACGCGGGCCCAGTGCGGATTGCTAGATGTCACATGTATTCCAAATTTTGGCTCTAGAACATACCGGTTTCCTCGCGATATTTTTCTTCACTGTTTTGAGAGCAGTGATGAACCTACGACCTAGAGTTATAACGTAAACTAATAAGTTGCGGGCAAAAGCTAATAATATATAACGAGTAAAACTTGAATACTAATACCTAATACCAAACTAGTTGCCGCCGGCAGTTCAGTAGTTCGTCCATTATATCAGAATAATCTATGCTAATATATAAAGCTGAAGAGTTTGTTTGTATGTTTGTTCGCGCTTATCTCGGGAACTATTGGTCCGATTTGAAAAATTCGTTTTGCGTTGGATAGCCCATTAATCCAGGAAGGCTTTAGGCTATATAACATCACGCTGCGACCAATAGGAGCGAAGCATAACTAAACCACGCGAATGAAGTCACTGGCAGCTGCTAGTTTATGATAAAGGCGAAAGTTTCTGTGTTTCTTTGTTATTTCTTCACGTCAAAACTACTGAACAGGTGTGGGTGAAATTTGATATACAATTAGTTTATAGGACTAATAATAATAATTATATTTTTTAAATTGAAATTAAAAACCAAAATAAACAGAAAGTAAACATTGGCTCATACGACACTTTTTATTCCAGTATTCCCCCGGGATCAAAGCTTATGCGGATGAAACTGCGTGGCGTAGCTAGTCAAAAAAAAAATATGATAAATATTTTCTACTGAGAATCAAGGAATTTCTATCTAAACTGGAATGTGAACTTGCATAAGTCTCTTATTTAAAAGAAGACTCTATCGCAAGAGCAATAAGGTCGATCGGAAATAAAACTTTATTTGAAGAGAACACGGTCCGCGGTAGAAAGCGTCTCAGTAGCCCTCTGTCTCTTTCTAAGTATTACCCGTATTTATTTTTTGTAATATTGTTTGAAACCAACAATTTCGATTAGAAAAAAGATGGTGAAAAAGGGTGCCATTAATGTCTGCAATAGTGAGTTATACTCTGGATGCGGAATATCATTCTTTAAGTAAGGTTTTTGCGGTAATCATATACAACTTATTTTGTTTGTATGTAGGGTGACCATAAATTTCGGAGTAATTAATAAATGTGCACTTAGTTATTATGTGCATAATAAGTAAGTAACTTTTATTGGGTATTTACAATGACATTACATTCTGCTTTCTTGTAGATATTTTAATTATCTAAAGGTACAGTTTCCGATAGATTGACCTGCTGCCATCCGTACATCATCAATTTGTTCATCCATTTTTAAAATTCAATAATTAAATTAAAAAGTTCGCATCCACGCCTAAGTGTTCATTCAAATACAGGTAATATAAGTGAAAAAAAATATTTTACGTACATTCCTTATAAATTCCATTATAATAGTCACCCTACACAACAAGGACAGAGGGCTACTGTGAAGCTATCTCCCTCGAACCGCGTTTTGATCGATAGTTCAAATTCCTGTTTAGATAGAAATTCCTTGACTGAGAATATGTTCTTGACACCTGTCAGTTTCATATAAAAAATATGTATTTTTCGAATTTGATCTTTATTAGTTACTAGAATTGTCACGCTGACAGCTGTCAGAAACGCTATCTCTTGACAGCCGGGTAATTGTATTTGTAACGAGTAAACTAGGAATCAAATTCTTTGAATCCTATTGAGGGCCCCGACCCCAAGAATGAAGGACTCTATTACTAAGGTTCCATTATCCGTTTGTCAATACCTCAATATCTTTTGAACCATTATAGGTAGGTACACAATTGCCATTTTCAAAGAGTGTGTACAACATGAAATAATATAACTTTTGGCATGACGTCTGTTGAAACCGTACGTACAGAGGACGGATCTGAGCAGTTGTGTTGCGATGTGTGCCGGGTACGATGCACCAAATGTTGTTGTGCCGGGAGTTTGGTCGTGGAGGGTGTCCAGATCAAACTTACTCTGGCGCAGCATGATTAGTCGTCCTGTTGGGTTTAACATTGTATCACCTCGCTCAACTGCCGTTTCCCTTCTTATTCACTCAGTTCTTTTGAGTAAATGGGCTCTTAAAAAACTAGCACGCTTTACTATCAACGATTGCATCACTGCTTACCATCAGGAGGGATTGCGGTTCATAGTTATTTTAAAAAATCTTTAATTAAACCTGGAAACGTGTTTCATAAAATATAATATATATTGTACGTTGTTACGAAATCCTTCATGTGGAAATCCGAGTAGAGCATAGCATCTTTTCATCAATAAATAAGTCCGTTCTTAACAGAAAGTAAATATAGATGTGATCAACGACTGAAGGAGTCCCAGGTGAATAAAAGTAACGTTGTATGTAACTATGTTATGACCTACATGTAAGAAAAGCCTTTTTATCACACAGGTAAAGGAAAAGTAAAATAACGCCTAAGGTTGTCTGTAAAAGACTACTTTTAGGAATGACGCAGGTCCCAAGATAAATCCGTGTGCAGTTTCTGGCCTACCATCAGACCTGCCATCAGACGCGTCTCCAGGTGGCGGATAGGGGAACGGCCCACGGATATGGAGGTTACCGGTTTACCGGCGCGGACCAAAACCAGAAGTGGGGACCGCTTCGGTGGTCACACGTGCGGCGGGTGCCGCACCACTCCAGGTGGCTGACGTGACCCAAACTCCGGGTCACCGTCGGGCAACCCGGTCTCCTCATTGAGAGGAGCTGGGGGCCCCGTTTGCCTCCGGGAAAACGAGTGGGGCTAAGAGGAAGGACGCCTCGCTAAAAAACCCTTGACTGCTGCGTCTTTTGGCACTAGAAGACGTACCCAGTCCGGCCCCTCCTTATGGGGGGACCATTGTGGGCCTGCCTGTTGGCGGTAATCGCCGGCGGGGGATTGGTTGTTCAGGCTGTGCCGATTTCCGGCGAGTCCCACACACGCCCTTCGGGGTATGGCACGTGCTACCAATGGATTTCCACAGCGTCAAAAAAAAGGCCCCAAGATAAAGACTAATCTTCAATCTAAACAATATATTGTTATCTACTTAGTCGTTCGTTTGGCAGCCTCCGTGGCGTAGCTGTAGCGAACGCGGCCGTTGCGCATGGAGGCGCGGTTCTGTATGCATAAATATTAATATTTGCACTAGTCTGGTCCAGCCTCGGAAAGCACGTTAAGCCGGTGGTCCCGGTTGCCATACGAACATCGAATGGCCGTCATTACGTGTTGTTGTAGCCCTCAAAAGTCCAACAATTGGTCTAACTGCAATGCTTCGATATCGCCTTCGGGTTGTGGAGGTTAGACGGCAGTCGCTTCATGGAAAATATCGAAGTTTAGCCAAAATCAGCAGTTAGACTGGTAAAGCGGACCCCCGACCCCAAAGCTGGAAAAAGCTTCGGATACGACTGGGATTAACGCTGAGATGATGATGATGACTTAGCCGTTCGTAGTAGATATTTTAATTTACTAATATCGTATCAACTTGTCAACAACCTACAAACTTACCTACTGCATTACCAGGACAAAAAAAAATATATTTCTAATTTTTCTAATTGTAACCCATACTATACAGAAGTTTTCATAACTTACAATTAAAAATAATACTTATAATTAAAGAGTAGTACTTTGGAATGTAATATGGTACGAGCAGCATCCTGATTGAGTAACACACTATCCATTGCTCATTATGTTCGAAAAATGTATCTGCACAACAACGTAAATAACGCAACGAATATTGCTGAACTGTCAACAAAATCTCATTGCTAGTGATGGCCTGTTACGCAATTACCCTGCTGACCCGAAAGACGTTGTCTCCAAATTTTAATAGTTCATACAAAACTCCCGAAAAATAACGCACATTCAGTTTTCGCAAATTTTCAGAGTAACTAAAAAAAATACTAAAAATCTTATCCTTCTCATTAATACACTGGTGACGACAGTACCATAAATGAAAACTCAGATCGCTTATGAGTATTTTGAAACTATTAAGTATATACATTAGAGTTATAAATGTGATTTTTTCAAACTAATTACAGTAATGAGCCTACTATACTATACCACAGAATAAATAGACTACACTATCAATCTTTGACTAGCTAAGTGACTAAACCATTGAATATATTTGGAATGTCATTTGTTATACGAAGCTTAATTTATCGTCGTATTGACGTCTCCGACTTCTATACATAGATAATACAATAAAGAATAGGTAGGTAAGTAATTATCACTATAAAATTGCGTCCCTTATTAACAACGCAACCGTTTGGCCCTAAATGTGTTAGAAAATCAGCGTTCCCACAACTGACGGCTATTGGCCATAATTCGTGCGTAATAATCGAGATTGGTTCATGCTTTCGCTTCGTGCCTAAATGGCGGATAATCTGTTAAATATTGCCCACATTTATGAAGATTAGGTACTTTAGGTAAAATGGAAAACATCTCATACTGAACGCCATAAAACGTGATGTTATATAGGAGACGATACATTATATTGTTTTTAAGCTAAAGTTTGGAATGACAGTCGGTCACTAATAGCGGTCTGTTAATAAATTAAGAGTTATTTTAAAAAGAAGCCAATTTTTATCTCTTTTTAAGGTGGGGGGGGGGAAGAGAAAAAAAATTTGAAAATATACCCCATTTTCAAATTGTTTTAACTCATGTGAAAATTTTCATGTTTCTACATTCAGCGCTGTGCGTTGTCTGTGATTGAATGAAAGTAGATAAAAAAAATCTTTATTCATACAATAACCTTTGACTTTGCTTAAAACTAGGATACATAGCCTGGTTAACTAAAGGTCGTACTAATAATGCAACCCTGACTCCTAAACTAGGTGATCCTGTGAATTAGGAGGACGTCAGTGTTCTGCTGACACTGTCATACCAAAAACCTTGTGTTGTGTTCTGACATTACAAAAATAGTTATGTATCGGTGATGAGTAATAAGTAAGCAGATGATAAGTAGGTAAGTAAAAAACTGAGAGAAATATGGACTACTTCATTGCGGCCAACGAGAGAATGCGTTTTAACACTTTTCTGCTAGAATTGTCACACTGACAGTAATTACGAAGGCATTCTCAAGACCGACGGACTGTACTTAACAATAAACTCATTCATTTTCATTATACAAAGTGGTGATGACAATACGACAATAAATTAAACATCGTGTACCTCAACACATTCTCAGTCTAACCATAAAAAAATCATATAAATATATCCATTACTTTAGTCACAGGAAATTATTTTTCATTTTTCAAACATTGATGACCGAAGCATCCTGCGGTACTAATTTACTAAACTTTAATAATAATGGCGCGAAAAAAGCAAGTCGATACAGGACCGCGCTGTCGCCGATCGGACTATCGGAGGTCAGTGAACTAATATTTTAAAGGATGTTCTATTCCGTTTACAATTTTATGCGATTTAGTTTATTTGATTTTTTTTTTATTTTGATGTTAGGTTTTTTTCTATGGTTTAAGATTATTCCTATGAACCAGCATTGTCTGTGTTTTCATTTATTATCGTACTAGCTTTCCGCCCGCGGCTTCGCCCGCGTGGAGTTCGGTTATATCGCGCTTTTTAGATTTCACTCGGGAACTTCATATTTTTCCGGGATAAAAGGTAGCCTATGTTCTTTCTCAGGGTCCAAAGACTGTCTGTGCCAAATTTCATCAAAATCGGTTGAGAGGTTTAAGCGGGAAAGCATAACAGACAGACAGACAGACAGACCGACCGACAAACAAACAGACAGAGTTACTTTCGCATTTATAATATTAGTATGGATCATCAGCACCACTCTGTAGACTATAAATAGTCGATTTTATTAAATATCCTTACACTTTTTAATTCAGCGACGAACTTACACATCCAGGCTTCAAGCAAAAACAACAGCCAGAAGCATGTGAGGAGAAAATGCCATGATCAAACAATCGTCCAGACAATTAGATAATGTAAATGAACGTGACTCGACCGTGGACACATGGGTAACGGGAGGGTATTAATGAGCTCACACGCAAACTCGTTACTCTCCTCACGGTTATAACGACATTAAATGCTTTATTGAGTTGTCTGTTCTTTTTCATTTTCGCATTTTACTATTCTTGGCAGAAAGATTGTAATTAAGTCTTTATCTGATGAAATAAAATTAAGTACTGTGTAAAATAAATTAAGAAAATATATTATTACAAAGAACATATGAATATTATTAGTCGTGGTGGCCTAGTGGTTAAAACACCGGCCTCTCAAGTATGAGTGTGCGGGTTCGATTCCAGGTCAGGCAAGTACCAATGTAACTTTTCTAAGTTATATGTACTTTCTAAGTATATCTTGGACACCAATGATTAAAAGGTGAAGGAAAAACATCTTGAGGAAACCTGGACTTTAGGTCTGAAATCGCAAACCCGCATTGAGCAAGCGTGGTGATTACGCTCAATCCTTCTCTGTATGAGAAGAGACCTGTGCCCAGCAGTGGGACGATAAAAGGTTGATGATGATGATGATTATTACATAGGTGCACTTCACTTCAGTTCGGTGTCTTCGTCAATGAGCGCGTCCATCGACGAGTTTGACTCACTCAAGCTTCACCATTAGTCGCGGTCTCGGTTCTCTAGCCCACACACCAGCACAACTGTTTTCAACCGGTTCGGTACCGAATCTAATACCAATCGAACGCTGTTTATAAATCCAAAACCCAAACAATAACCCCTTATTACAAAACATGGATTTTATTTAGATCAGGTTTAAACCACCTCAGTGGTGAAATACAGCTCTTTATATAAAAAATGACAGTTTACTATCTACGGTACCAAGATGTCACTTTTTACATGCTTTTTATTAGCTTCACTTGTATGTGTGCTTGCTTGCTTGTTTGTCCGTCTCTAACTCTTTGGACTACGAGTGAGCGGCTCATTACTATAAAATGTCCCACCATTTTCAGTACGGTCGTTGGCCGAGCGGTATTAATTTGTGCGGGCAAAGTATTTACTTTAGATTTAGTTTTAGATTTAGTTACTTGGGTAACGCATCATTACGAATTTTAGTACTTGCTATTGTGACTGTTGGAGATCTAGAAAATTTTGATAAAAACAAATGAGCACCACTTAAGTGTTCATGTTATCCCTATAATATTTTAAAAAAGAATATCGAACCAAAAAGTTGAAAATAAATATAGTTTAAAAAACTAAAAAAACATGCTTTTAAAGAATATCAAACTAAAAAGACAAAGACAATTTATTTTGCAAATATGGGTACAATAATGTTGTTACATAAATAAAGGTAGTATGATCAGCCATATTTTACCAATCGGCATGCAATATATTATAATTGAGCGTTAAAAATAAAAGTTAAGAATAATTTTAAAATTTAATTTATGACAATACGTAGTATATAAACAATACTCCTTAGCCTCCATGGCGTAGCGGTAGCGAACGTGGCCGCTGCGCAAGAAGGCGCGAGTTCGATCCACGCGCTGTGTAAATATTTGTACGCATGAATATTTGCACTGATCTGGTCGTGCCTCGGAAAGCACGTTAAGCCGTTGGTCCCGGTTGCCATACGAACATCTAATGGCAGTCGTTACGGGTTGTTGAAGCCCTCAAAAGTCCAACAATTGGTCTAACTACTTACAATGCTTCGATATCGCCTTCGGGTTGTGGAGGTCAGACGGCAGTCGCTACATGGAAAATATCGAAGTTTAGCCAAAATCAACAGTTAGACTGGTAAAGCGGACTCCAGGCTCCAAAGCAGAAAAAGCTCCGGATGCAACTGGGACTAACGCTGAGATGATGATGAGTATATGAACAATACTAGTATAAATGAGAAAAAAGCGTAAGGCGCTTAATATGTATACAAAAATTATAGCACAATATACGTCTCACGCTTTTTTCTCATTTATACTATTATTGTTTATTATTAAATTGTCATAAATTAAATTTTCAATTTTTTTTAAACTATATTTATGTATTAAGAATTTTGACATAATGAACTAAAGTTAGATTTTGTTTTGTAATTTTAGGGGTAAAAGTTTAAGTTTCAATTAAATAGGCTGACACTGATTGCTGTCGAGGGCAACGCAAATCAGCATAGCTGGTCACAATCATCCGACACGCTATCGTATCGAAAATGACATATTTCGATAACCTGATTTGCCTTGCCCTTGAAGACTAATTAATGGTCGTGTATTTCATTTAAAGTTTAAATTTTAAACTGTGAAAATTATGTGTTTTGGATTTGTGAACATCATTCAACAATTCCTGCCATCACAATGATTGAAGTTCGATACGTACGGACGATAGCAGATCAAGCTACCCGAAACTGTCAGCTATTCCCAATCAACCTTGAGCCTTAATGCTTTAGCTATAAAGTTGAAGATCTAATAAAGAAATTTGACAGATTGTAGTAGCTTGATGTGCTGTCGTCTGTACCAATATAATACGAAAGTGTATATAGTGCTTGAGTAGGTCTTGTAAGCGAAAATGTGTAATTTTTGATAAAGCGCGTCGGGTTGTAAATAACTATGTATTTCAGCTATATCATCGTCCCAACGTTTACGGTGTCTTCCTCTACTCCCTTATAGCTTTACTAGCTTTCCGCCCGCGGCTTCGCCCGCGTGGGTTTTTGTTTTTTGATGTTCCCGAGGGAAATCTAAAAAGCGCGATATAACCGAACTCCACGCGGGCGAAGACGCGGACGGAAAGCACACAATCTTTAGACCCTGAGAAAGGACATAGGCTACCTTTTATCCCAGAAAAAATTGATGTTCCCGAGGGAAATCTAAAAAGCGCGATATAACCGAACTACACGCGGGCGAAGACGCGGACGGAAAGCACACAATCTTAGACCCTGAGAAAGGACATAGGCTACCTTTTATCCCAGAAAAATTTGATGTTCCCGAGGGAAATCTAAAAAGCGCGATATAACCGAAATTTACGCGGGCGAAGCCGCGGGCGGAAAGCTAGTTTATAATATTAGTATGGATACCACTTATTGTTCTTATCGCGGTGTTTAACTTTATAGCGTTAAGAAACGGTCCCTAGCTCTCTAATACATCAATGTAGTTATTTTTACAATTTATAACATTCCAGTGACGTCATTCCACTGGAAAAGCGGACAATTGTGCCGATTACCTTGTAATACAATTGTAACTAAAGTAACTTTAAGTTCAGAGCATCTATTTTTTCCATTTCATTAAGAAAAGGACAGAAGATTAAATATTACTAAAGTCTTGTCAAATCATGATACTCCATAGACAGTTCAGACGCGATTAATAACGTGGTAATATACTAAAAACACGTCACTTTATTATTTATATGACTAATTATTTACAAGAGAATTGGCGCCAATATGTGTCCGCCATTACAGTCTTAGGAAACTCTTGTTTTAGCGCATTAAAATGAGAGGTTACAATCGCAACCTCGTAAAAATAACCAATTAACACAATTAATCAACCAGCACAAAAATTAATTAAGCCGAATCATATCATTAATTTCATGTTAACAGTTCACTTTCCACTTTTCTCACTTTCAACACAAATTATTACGATAAAAATTGACTTATTGACATTTTAATATTGCTAGTGCTTACTAGGTTAATTATTATTTGCCTTGCTTACTCTGTTTGGATTAAATCAGCATTCTTACTTTAGGTAATAAAAATGCTAATTTAGGGCAAGTCGCAACCATGGACTATTTACAAAAACGCACAGAATATACAACGGAAAGGAAATAAGTGGCTGCTAAAGCTCTTTTGACACTTTGGCATTACGGAAGGCTAACAATTTTAGTGCCAATTTGGTTTGGGCATCAAAGTTTTACCACCCCATTAGTGTGAGATTTTTTATCACCTCACTCTTAAACATTGTTGTGCACTGACAATTCATGAAGGCTAATAGAGTTAGAATAGGTTCCATTAAATAATACTATTCGTCTCCTTCAGCAATCACTCTACCGCTTACCAAAGAGATTGATTACCTACCTTTTACATGATTCTCGTTTTCTATAACAACCAAATTCCAAATTATGACAATCAGTCTCACCAACGGTTATCATCATCATCATCATTTCTCATATTTTACTCTCGTTCTTCAGCGGTCATATTACTCAATAACTGAATTATTATGGAGCTCAAATAGGCAGTTGTCCAAGTAAAGTACTGGTATTCAGTTGGTGTGAGCAGTGGTGACTCAGTGACAACAACCATGGGCGTACCGAGGGGGGGGGGGCAAGGGGGTTACTGCCCCCCTGCCCCCCCCTGGAAATATCGCAGAACATGTATGAACTCCCCTGTTTTTTTTTAAATAATTATAAACTAGTGCTTGACTGCAATCCCGCCTGATGGTAAGCAGTGATGAAATCGTTGATGGTAAAGCGCACTAGCTTATTAAGCCTTTAAAAAGCTTAGGGATAGGAAGGATGACGGCAGTTGAGCGAGGTGATGCAATGTCAAATCCAAGATCTCCACGACCAAACTCCTGACACAACAACATTTGGCGCATCGTACCCGCCACACATCGCAACACAACTGCTCAGACCCGTCCTCCGTACGGCTTCACCAAACATCATGCCGGAACACGACGAATCGCTTGGCGGCAAGGCTTTGTCTGGTGGGTGGTAACTTCTGCCGGCAGCCGATGTTATGGCCTACCACCGAGCTACAACACAACAAACAAACTATAACAACAACTACAACCACTATAGCACTAAACAAACTACACTACTACTACTAACTATAGTACTAAACAAAGTATAAATGAGGACTTATCTCTAACTTTTAAATAAACCACGCAGTTGACACTAACAAAATGTACGGAGTAATTGCCAAATAACCGTGTCCGACTACAGCGCACAAAGATTACGCACGCTAAAAATTTCAGGGTTTTACTTACGAAAACGTTGACCAAAAGATGTTTCTTATTCCGCTGTTTTCATTTTCAGAACACAACAGATCCATAGTATAAAGAGCGACAGAGTAGGCTATCTTCATACAAACGGACCGCGCGCGGCTTGTATGTGTGCGCCTTAGTATCTATGGGTCGCCGCACGCACACCTAAACACAATATTAGAGTGCTATCAGTGCGCTAGTTGCGGATTGGGCCGGAGATAACCTACTTCCCCTCTTTATTCCATGACACATCTCAATTATTTTTATATCATTATTTAGAGGAAAAGTGTACCTATGCTTCTATTGTAAGTATTCTTTTTTGTCAAACACTTATGATTGGTCTAATTATAGTCGCTTGTATATCTCGGTAGAAATGGATTATTTTTTGGGATTTTGAAATATCATATTTCTTTTATTAATTAAGTTATGGAAAAAATCAAATATAGCAGTCAGGTAGGTATAATCAAGGCCTAAAATTGTAGAAAAAAAATTGCCCTAAAAGCGTTATCCACGAAGGAAACAGCAGAATACGTTTGTATAGATAAAGCGCCACTTGAGTCCCCTCTTAATATTGCGATTTTATTTCATACGAGCTTTCCGCCCGCGGCTTCGTCCGCGTGGAATTCGGTTTTAACGCGCTTTTTAGATTTCCCTCTGGAATATCATTTTTTTTTTTTTCAATAAAAGGTAGCCTATGTCCTTTCTCAGGGTCTAAAGACTGTCTGTGCCAAATTTTATCAAAATCGGTTGAGAGGTTTAAGCGGGAAAGCGTAACAAACAGACAGACAGAGTTACTTTCGCATTTATAATATTAGTATGGATTGATTTATTCGCGGGAAGCCGATGGATGCGGGCAGCATAAGACCGGTAGGCGTGGAAAGCCTTGGGGGAGGCCTTTGTCCAGCAGTGGACTTCTATAGGCTGAAGAAGAATTAACGCAAATAACCCCGACTACACTTTTTCCGGCAATAATAGACTAAATCCAATCTAGACAGCCAAATTGTGACGAAAGATTCGATAAACTGTTCCCACGAGTCCGTTTATCGAATAAGACGGTCGCTTATATCACAATAGTGTTCTATCCTTCACGACCCAATTACGGGTAATAGGACATGACTGGGTAACGAATGAAGACACCTGACACCTAACAGCATTACCCATCTGTACATTTTACGACCGAAAGAATAGGATAGAATATAATACTCTGTATTATGTACACCATATAATTTACCAAACTTATTCGTACATCGCTGAGTATGATGACCGTAGAGTGCATTATAAATGAAAATTTAAACGCAGCACCCTAATCGTGTAACACACTATTACTCCCATTTTTTTTTTTTTTTTTTTTTTTAGTGGTTCACTAGTTATGTCTTTGTGCCAATTTCAAGTAAATTAAAAATCTCCAAAAGCTCTTCTTTCTTTCTTTTTTGGCTTCTCACGGTTTGTGCATTTAGCCAATGTCACGTAATGAATTATTCATGTCGATAAAGACGGCCGCGTGAACCGTCTTACGAGGGAGGTTTGAGACAAAGTCATGGGGTGGCCATTATGCTGCGACATTTCACTGTTCTTTATGAATTATTTACTGAATGCACTTTTTAATACATAAATCACGCACTTTTATTTAGTAAACAACACCATTAATAATTTTAAAAGTCCAATAAATAATGAGCATGACACTCAGCTTGACTTTCCCGCCAAAACTCCCTTTGGTATCCTTTCCAGTTGGAATCATTTCAAAACATATTGCTAGTCCACTGCTCGATATTAGTGAAAGATGTCTCTGTTCACTGTCTACCCAACAATATAAATAACGCAATGAATGTTGTTGAACTGTCAAAATGAAACCCATTGCAATTGATAATGTGTTACGTAATTACCCTACTGATTCGCACAGTGCCTAAGCAATTGAGGGAAGTAAACTTAGCTATAACTATAAGTAGTAACTATTATTTAAATAAGTACAAGCACCCTACATTCTTCTCCTTTCTTAATCTTTATCGGGACCATTTTAGTTAATTTTAACATTGCTTCGAAAAATATGTTTACTCAAGAAAGTAAACAACGTACCAGACACTTTACGAGTAAACAGCCATCGACAGATTGACATTTTACTTTTACTGACAACTTAAGAGTTTTCAAGCGCTCTTGAAGGAAAGTCGGGGAAATTATTTTTTAAGGAATTAACATCATAACATATCCAACTTAATAATTAGGTACTAGCTTCTGTTTTAGAATGAGTTTGTTAATGACTGCTTCTTAGATTGCCTATGGATATACTCGTATTTATACATACTGCATGTTATAATTCATAATTTTGTACCTTTGTAACCCTAATTATAAATAACTTAATTTTGATACAATAATGATCCGATACAATAATGAATATATTGATATATAGATACAATAATGAACAACAAACAATATTAGTGCGGTTTTGGAAGTCAGATAGGCAGTCGCTCCATATAAAATACTAACATTCAAAATCAAAAGTAAGTTATTCAAGTTAGGCTGAAAATCAGCACTTTTTGAACGTCAATATTAGGTACATAAGACAGCCCCCAAAACGCCCGCCCTTCGCCACTCCCTAGTGCTTTCACTGGGAAGAACATGTGGCGGAACGAACTCCCCAGCAGCATAGCTGTTTTTTTTTTTTTTAATAGTTTGGCACTAGTTATGACTTTGTGCCAATTTCAAGTAAAATAAAAATCTACAAAAGTTCCTTCTTTCTTTCTCTTATGGCTTTGCACGGTTTGTGCATTTAGCCAATGTCACGTAATTAATTATTCATGTCGAAAAAGACGGCCGCGCGAACCGAACACGGAGGAAGTTTTAGTACAAAGCCATGATGTGGCCACTATGCTACAATATTTCACTGTTCTTTATGAATTATTCACTTAATGCACTTTTTACTACATAAATCACGCGTTTTTATTTAGTAAACGACACTATAAATAATTTAAAAGTCCAATGAAAAATGAGCGTAGCACTCATCTTAGCTTCCCGCCAAAACCTCCAAGCATAGGTGTTTGTTCATTTAAAAAACACATGACTTTTTATAATACTATGTATAAACTCACGTGTTTTTCTTTTTTTTTTTTAAATTAACAGGCAGACATTTGACTACATCCGGTTAGATTGAAAATCGAACGAGCCGTTGTTGGGAGAGGGTTACATAAATAGGTACTAATTTGAACGTCGGAAACGGCAGAATATTAAGATTTAAACAGATATACCTAACAACTTTGTAAAAATATTCTGACAAATAAATGCATGTTATTCTATATTAACTAAGTAACTTTTTTAAGTTATATGTACTTTCTAAGTATATTTTGGACACCAATAACTGATTGAAAGGTGAAGGAAAACATCTTGAGGAAACCTGAACTTTAAGTCTGAAATCGCCAACTCGCATTAAGCAAGCGTGGTGATTACGCTCAATCCATCTCTGTATTAGAGGAGACCTGTACCCAGCAGTGAGACGATAAAAAGGTTGATGATGATGATTCTATATTCTATTAGCTGGGTCAGCTAGTAGAATACACGCGTCACGCGTTGCTTTGGCTAACATTTTTTCCCATATTATGTACATTGTTGTAAACTATTTAAGGGAAACGTAGAAGAACGTCAGACATGGGCAGCCACCATGCTTTTTTAATTAGATGGCATATGTAAAAAAAAACACGGCGATCTTCGTGACTGATATAGACAAATAATTTGAAATAAAATAATATTGCGGTCATAAATTGAGATGTACCTAAGCTATCATATCTTTCAAGTTGGATCAAACTGCAAACGGTATACAAATTCGATTAGAATCGGTTAAGGAGTAGTTGAGGAGTCCTTCGCGGACAAACAACGGGACACGTAATTTATATATATTAAGTAAATTGTTGTAATTGTGTTGTATTGTAATTGTTATTGTTTAACTTGTCCAGCAGAAAAAAACTCAATATGGTTCAGATTGTAATTGAATTGACGCAATTGTATTGTTTTCTAAATAATAAAATAAGTACTTACCTATATACTTATCCAAGACATTCTACAGCATGAAAGGCAATATAAAAATCGGTTGCGGTAAAAAGGATTAAAAGCTAGATTGCACATTAAAGAAAATATCATGACTGCTGTGATATATTAATTAAATATCAACGCCGTTATGGGTGGTTGATCAGTAAACGTCCACAGCAAATAATTAATTTAACTTTAGTCTGTTTGACTACAGTTCAATTATGATATTAACTGTAGCGATCAATATAAAGCCAGGCCAAAATTATTTAAATTCGTAGTTTTATTTAATCGGCTGGCCGGCTGATAATCATTTATCACGCATTTATTTAATTACTAGCTTTCCGCCCGCGGCTTCTCCCGCGTGGAGTTCGGTTATATCGCGCTTTTTAGATTTCCCTCGGGAACATCAAATTTTTCAGGAATAAAAGATAGCCTATGTTCTTTCTCAGGGTGTAAAGATTGTCTGTGCCAAATTTCATCAAAATCGGTTGAGAGGTTTAAGCGGGAAAGTGTAACAGACAGGCAGACAGACAGACAGAGTTACTTTCGCATTTATAATACCTATTAGTATGGATTATGCGCTTATATTTGCATAGTTATTGTGTGTACTTAGTTAAAACAACATTTTTTTGTTAGTGTTTTCCCAACAGTGGGAGATCCACAAGATAAACTTTAAAGTAGTGAGCAACTAACCACGAATTCAGCTTTTATGAAACAGCTGATTTTTTTTTAAATAAGTGACGAAATATTTCAACTAGGGTTGTAACGCAGCTTCGCCTCCGCTCCCGTTACTGCGGAAGTTCCGCAAGAAATCGTATCTTCGCTTCCGCCTCCGCCTCCGCACACTTTTTGCGGAGTTATAACGGAGGTTTATTTACGTATTTATAAAATAAAAAACGCGCAAGCTGCGATGCTCGACTACCGTCCGGCTGCGTTTGAGCGCGAAATGGTCAAGAATCAACTAGTGCGAGGCGGGAATGCGGCAAACACAATTGTTTCTCCTTAATTTTCATTACAAGAACGTAATATTTTTTACCAAGTGTACTACTATTAATGTACGTATTTAAAATAAAAAAAAATTGTTTTAATTAACCATTTTTTTCAATATGTACTTTCACCTCCGCCTCCATTAAACTCCGCATCCGCGGAGGTGAGACTCGTCGCCTCCGCATTCGCCTCCGCTTCCGCTAACAGGCCTCCGTTACAACCGTAAATTTTCAACTTTACGTTACATTTCAATGTCTGGAATCAATATTGGCTCCGATTCCCTTGTTCACGACCTAAATAAAATTTAAGTTCATTGCATCTTTTTCTTCCCATTTCATTAAGAAAAGGACAGAAGATAAAATGTCAGTTTAGACCTGTCAAATTAGTGCGCTCCTGACGTAAACTGGCGTATTTTTAGTCGCCATGCTTATAATCGCGTCTAAACTGTCTATGGAGTATCTTAATTTGACAGGATTAAACTAAAATAGTATCTTCTATCTTTTTCTTAACGGAATGGAAAGAAAAAGATACACCTAACTTAAAATTAGTTTAGTTTGTGAACAAAAGAATCGGCGCCATTATTATATTTGGTTCAAAACGGTATCCAAAGCCCAGGCGAAGAGTAGCCAGCCGGTATTCTACAGGATGCATTTTAATCACTTAATTCTCCATCTCCGTTGCATCATCGGACAACCCGTCGTACGGCGAGTATCCACCCTAACTTTCTTGACACCACTGCTATCCGGCAGAAGCGTTTCCCCTCGGCTTTTGTACCGCGTACATCGAAAGACTGGAACAATTTGCCAGAGGCGGTGTTTCCGTCTGACTTCAATTTAAGCGTCTTGAAGGCTATAGTGAATAGGCTCTTGAAACTAGCGCGCTTTACCATCAACAATAGCATCCCTGCTTGCTATCAGGAGGAATTACAGTCAAGCACTTGTTTATAATAATAAAAAAAATTCAAGGTGTGCGCACTATTTTTCATGTATAAGCTAATATTATTATTATCATTTACAAACCATATTTATTCGCCTTGTGACAGCCTCCGTGGCGTAGCGGTAGCAAACGCGACCGTTGCGCAAGGAGGCGCGGGTTCGATCCCCGCACAGTGCAAATATTTGTATGCATGAATATGAATATTTGCACTGGTCTGGTCGTGCTTCGGAAAGCACGTTAAGCCGTTGGTCCCGGTTGCCATATGAACATCTAGTGGCAGTCGTTACGGGTTGTTGGAACCCTCAAAGTCTAACAATTAGTTTAACTGCAATGCTTAGATATCGCCTTCGGGTTGTGGAGGTCAGACGGCAGTCGTTTCACGGAAAATATCGAAGTTTAGCCAAAATCAGCAGTTAGACTGGTAAAGCGGACCCCAGACTCCAAAGCTGAAAAAGCTACGGATGCGACTGGGATTAACGCTGAGATGATGATGATGATTTATTCGCCTTGTATTAAATTTGTGGTGTCCTCATTACAACCTCTTAAAAAATTAAGGAAAACCTATGTAGGTAGAAATAATAATCAACAATTATAAAATAACATATTATATTTTCCTTTTTACAATCAGTCTTACAACAACACACTTTGACCCAATACATTCTAGCACTGCCATAATCTTATTGAAATGCTTTAAAATATGACTATGACTTTGAAATATGACTGACGAGGATATAACTGGGATAATGATCGTAATAAATACACTTACGTAAAAGAATTATAGTTACTATTATAACTATTATTATAAGTAGGCTTTGAAGACGTCTTTGAATAAGTTGGTGAATAAGGCGCAGGCTCAGGCGAATACACAGGACACTCCTCCCACAACCACCAAATAGTTATCAACACTTCAACATTTATCAACAACAGGGCTATCAAAGGTATAGTCAACTTACTAATCAACGCTTTTAAACCTCCTTTTGCAGCGAAGACTGGTTTTATAATTCCCTCAATCAGGATGTCCTTCAATCCAGAAAATTGTGAACCCGACGAGCTGCTACTGCTGAGAAGTGAGAAGATCAAGCTCATCAGACCACCGAATTTGCTAGAAACCTTTGTAGTCAAGGGTGCCATGAGGCTGGACAAGTCGGGCTTCAGTAAGGAAATTTTCGGTTGAGCTGATGATGGCTGTGTGTGCGAAGCGGGAGCAGTAGCTTCGTGATAGGTCGCCGGAGGTCCGTAGTTCGGTCTTGAGTATCCCCCCATCGGCCGAGGAAGAGTGGGATAAGCTTGGTTATTATCCCGCCCAGTTGACACAGCCGCCCGGTGTCGAAGTAACTCTTCTTCCATATTTGGAGACTGGTGAGAAACTTCATTCAAAATTTCCATAAATTCATCAAACGTCATGTTTTGGTTGCTTGACTTCTCCATCTCAGGAACTTGCGGTTGCCTTCTGTGCATTACGTCAGGGTTAACTATCTGATGCGGATTATTTATATTTCCTCGAAACTGGAATGGTGGTGACGGGTGTGTCCGGTGTGTAGGGTACGGGTCCACATTCCGCATCTCTAGTGGAGGCATTAACATTACATTGTCACCCGGAAACCCATAAACTAATTGAATCGAAATTAACGCGAACAACGGAAATATAACACACACTTGACTCATTGTGACTAAGTAACATAAAAGAAATATGTACAGTTACTTAAATACACTTACTTATAAATTAGCGAAACATCAGTTTGCAAGTTGGCAGTTCATGTAAGTCGCTCAAGATCTAGGTCACGTTGTGAATGAAGCAACTGCATTGTCCTACATACGTGATTGTTAGTAAACATTACGATGTCAGCTTATATCAATTCCGGAACCACATTCCAGTGACATACACTGAGCTATTTTATCGTCTGATAAAATACTAAGCATGCTTTTGGCCAAAGAACCATCTTCGTCGAGGTCGTCAATTAAGAAAAATGTGGCTGTTGCTCCTATGTAACTAGCCCAAGTAGCCGTAGCGGATCTTTGAATCACACAGGCGAATCTCTGGGAGCAATCCGTGATTATTCTCGATTTGGCGCCTTTTTTCTTTTTCTTCTTAAAGTATTTCATCATTTTTGATATCATCGGCCAGAGCAGGAACGCTTTGAACCCAATTTTAACAAACAGTATAAACACTACCGGCAGAAGGAGCAATTTTCCCACAATCACTTTTAGGAATGCAATGATAGCAGCTGAGAACATTATTTTAGCAGCACTGCCGAGTATGCTTGCAAAAGTTGATAGAGGGTCGGGTTTTGGACACGACACATAATGCGATAGATCAGAATACGTCTTCCGTATAGGTTCCGAATAATAATTGGATGCACTGGTAAACAAATCCAGGAACGGTATGGGTGGTGATTTCGACGGAGTCACCGTGCTCAGAGACTGGTCCTGAGCACAAGTCGGCGACGCAGCAATAACAACAACCAGTAACACAAACATAGCTCACGGACTGTTCCGCTTCAAATAATTCCTCCAGTTTAAAACCTCGCCCATGTAATTTGAATTTCAAGATATAATATGCGGGAACAGATAATTATCTCTGTGTAATTTAAAGCAACGGTACAAAGGGTCAGGTCATTTCATTTTTAGAGCAAGTAATGAAAGTGAATTGTGTGAAGCTTTGTAAAACATTATATATAATTCATTAATTATATTAAGCTGACTATACCTAGGTACTTTTATGTTCATATATTATGAACACGCTTGTATTATCGATTGATTATAATTATATTAATGATAATGTTGACAACTTCTTTAATTTTATTAAAACCGTATTTTATCGATATAAAATTACCGTTACTAAATCAATTATAAAAAAAGAAACTGTGTTTTTTTTAATACAAGAATAAAAATTATAAATAAATAATTAAATATAAATAAACACGTAGGTATCTAAGACTATTTGATAGAGAATAGCTAGAACGACCCTTACACACTGTTTTGATGCTGTTTGGGGTTCGTCCTTTGCCTTTTTTAGATAATCTATGGCTAAGGGGTTTTGGCGGGAATGTCAAGATGAGTGTCACGCTCATTTTTCATTGGACTTTTAAAATTATTTATATTGTCGTTTACTAAATAAAAACGCGTGATTTATGTAGTAAAAAGTGCATTAAGTGAATAATGCAAAAAGAACAGTGAAATATTGTAGCATAGTGGCCACATCATGTCTTGACGCTAAAACGCTCCTTATCGTCCAAACGCGGGAAACGAAAGGAGTTAGATTAGTTAGGATAAGCTAGGATAAGTTAGGATTAATTAGGATAAGTTAGGATAGAAGTTTACTCAAGAGAATATGTACTGAAGACTAGGCTGTATGGCGTACTATGCCTTTGCCTTTTCCGTTCAGAAGAACGGAAAGAATTGAGGGTTTTGGCGGGAATGTCAAGATGAGTGTCACGCTCATTTTTCATTGGACTTTTAAAATTATTTATAGTGTCGTTTACTAAATAAAAACGCGTGATTTATGTAGTAAAAAGTGCATTCAGTGTATAATTCAAAAAGAACAGTGAAATATTGTAGCATAGTGGCCTCATCATGTCTTTACGCTAAACCGCTCCTTATCATCCAAACGCGTAAAACGAAAGGAGTTAGTTTAGGTTAAGTTATGCTAGGATAAGTTAGGATAAATTAGGATAAGTTAGGATAGATATGAAGAAAAAAAATTACTGAAGACTTGGCTGTATGGCGTACTATGCCTTTGCCTTTTCCATTCGCCCGAACGGAAAGAACGGAACCAAAAAAAAAAAAAAAAGGAAAGAATTGAACCAAAAAAAAAAATCTATGGCGAAATTGGCGGGAAAATTTTGTCTAGGACATAGGACCATAAAGTGTCAAGAAAAAAAAATACAACATCGAGTTGGTCGCGCGCCAAGATAAATACCTATTTAAGATCTAGTTCAGTAAATAATAAATAAAGCTCAAAACGCCTAAATGGTAATTATTACTAGAAGCGCGTATAGAAAAGCTTGTGAGAGTTGTGACAGTAGCGGAATATCAGAAAAAAATATTATTCCACCATGGTGCTCGTCAGGTAAGTTAATTTTATAGCATAAATGACAAATTATTTTTGTTGTTCATAATTCCTATTAAAATCTTGAACTAGACAAATAGAAAGTTTATCTTCGCACTTTGTATCTAGAAGCTAATAGAAATGTCAAAAAGCAATCACTAACACAAGATAGCACACACGGGAAGGGCAAGAAAGCTCCGACACGGCTCCGGTCCTACCGTAGGTGTAACTTACTGGAGCTGTCTCAATATATGCATGATATACGTACATACCTAATATGTATGGTTGAGATGAAAAAAATATTTTTGTATTTTTTCAGCCCAAGAGGTAGGTAGAACCTAAACAGCCAATAATAAACATACAGATATACTTATCTGTAGCATAATTTCATTTTACATTAAGAAGCCTACAGTCTGAACCCTAAGTATTTAATTTATTTTGAACGCATACAATGACTATGGTCATTAAACTAGGCAGTAAAGTGTAGTCCTTGTCTCGTCCTTCTCAAAACAAACAATTTAGGTCTTAGTTTTATGAATAATTCAGCTAAAAATTTATTCTAGCAACATCAGTCTCTCATAAAAAGTAGTCTGGCAGTGAATGCGTAAATTATAAATAAGTACCTACGTACAGAATACAGAGAACGTTTGGGTCATAATTAACTTCGAACAAATACAATTACATTATAAGTTGCTAGAAATCACTTTGAAATCCCATCAATCGCGTCTTGGCTACTTTGGATTGAATTGAGAGGCGTGCGAAGAGGCTGATTGGCGACCCAGATTTAACTTAAAATGGTCTCCAAAGCCTGGAGCACAGGTGTAGAGTAGCCAGCCTTTCGGTCTTCTATAGATTTATGCATGGTTTAATTCTCCATCTCCGTTCCACCATCGGACGACCCGTCGTACGGCGAGTTTCCACCCTTACATTGTTAACACTACTACGATCCGGTCGAAGCGTTTCGCCTCCTCTTTTATGCCGCGTACATCGAGGGACTGGAACAATTTGCCAGCAGCGGTGTTTCCATCGGACTACAATTTGAGTGTCTTCAAGGCCAGAATGAATGGGCTCTTAATGAAGTAGCGCGCATTAGCATCAACGATTATATCACTGCTTACCATCAGGCGGGATTGCGGTCAAGCACTAGGTATTTTTTTTTAAAGGTGCATTTATTTCTATAAGACTTCTAACCATAAGAGCGATGCTCGACTCGAAAAGAGGAATTCACCTATTTATTTATATCACTTTAAAATAGCCCTATAGTAGTGCAGCCTTGTAGTCCATACTAATATTATAAATGCGAAAGTAACTCTGTCTGTCTGTCTGTCGGTCTGTCTGTCTGTCTGTCTGTCTGTTACGCTTTCCCGCCTAAACCTCTCAACCGATTTTGATGAAATTTGGCACAGACAATCTTTAGACCCTGAGAAAGAACATAGGCTACCTTTTATCCCGGAAAAAATTCATGTTCCCGAGGGAAATCTAAAAAGCGCGATATAACCGAACTCCACGCGGGCGAAGCCGCGGGCGGAAAGCTAGTAGGTATTATAAATGCGAAAGTAACTCTGTCTGTCTGTCTGTCTGTTACGCTTTCCCGCTTAAATCTCTCAACCGATTTTGATGAAATTTGGCACAGACAATCTTTAGACCCTGAGAAAGAACATAGGCTACCTTTTATCCCGGAAAAAAATCATGTTCCCGAGGGAAATCTAAAAAGCGCGATATAACCGAACTCCACGCGGGCGAAGCCGCGGGCGGAAAGCTAGTTTATTATATTACTCTACTCATATTCTTATAATTTAGTAGGTATCAAGAAGGTTCTCATGGCCTGCGTGACCTTTAAATTTAAAAAAATATATAAATAATTTAAAGTTCAATCAATGATTACGCTCGTTTAGTTACTAGAGCATTTACAATGACATCGGTGAAAGTCCAAACAAAACTTGATTCAATGACAATATTGCCCACCATTTTTTTTTCTGTTCCACATTTACGTATGGCAGCGACAATAAAAATTCCAAGGACGTGGGCGACTCAACTCCCACAAAGAAATAATGCAGGTACACCTATTGCCTAATGGAATATCTACGTGGTTACCAATGGCATACGTTTTAATTTGTACCAAGGTCTAGATATCATAGGTTTATAGGGTATTTGTGCCGCTTTAAATCTAGAAATAGCTATAGTGTGTATAAGTATATAGTATATGACTAAGAATACGATATAGAATAAGTATATGACAGCCTCCGCGGCGTAGCGGTAGCGAACGCGGCCGTTGCGCAAGGAGGCGCGGGTTCGATACCCGCACAGTGCAAATATTTGTATGCATGAATATGAATATTTGCACTGGTCTGGTCGTGCCTCGGAAAGCACGTTAAGCCGTTGGTCCCGGTTGCCATACGAACATTTAGTGGCAGTCGTTACGGGTTGGTTGGAGCCCTCAAAATTCTATCAATTGGTCTAACTGCAATGCTTAGATATCACCTTCGGGTTGTGAAGGTCAGACGGCAGTCGCTTCACGGAAAATATCGAAGTTTAGTCAAAATCAGCAGTTAGGACTGGTAAAGCGGACCCCAGACTCCAAAAGCTAAAAAGGTACGGATGCGACTGGGATTAACGCTGAGATGATGATGATGATGAGTGTGTATAAGTATATACATAAGTTATCACCTCCATGCTAACATCACGTACCTACATATCCTCTACGTACATATCCAAATACTACTTGATTAGACCAATTCCAAAACTGAGTGGCCTAATTATGTTTTAAACACACAAGTCCTAGCCAAACAGTAGGTACATGACACGCGTCTGCAACATTTTATACGTGGTTTAATTACAAAGTTATGGATGTCAGGATCTCTTACCCTTTCAATGGCGAAAACGATCAATTTATAATAATAATAATTATAAATTGCAACAAATTGGTCATAATTTATTGCAACAAAGCATGAGAAGGTATTCGCTCGTACTGCTCGCCTTTCCATTTCTGTGCCGTCTCTCGTCCATTTAAGCTGCTTCAGCTTCTGCATATTTTCAACTACACTGACGAGCAAAAAAAAAACCATATGCAAAAGTGTCAAAAGAGTTTTTTTTTTTTTAATATGAACGTTGCGCCACACTAGAAATTTCTCCTGTTTGTGAGTTTACATTTAAAGTCACCAACACAAATAGCCAGACCCAAAACAACTACCTGTAGGCCATACAAATACCTATTTGTTCCGTTAAAGAACCGAACCAGCGACACGCAGCGCAGTAGCCAATCGTTCAGCCATAGATTCATGAATTAAAAAAAAAAAACTTGTAAACAAAATTAGATGAACCACCTAATGAGGAAAGTAATCAGTGGTGAATCCGATTTGGGAATCAGACTGGCATCGCAAAAAGTATTCAAAGTTCTTCTCTATCCTTGCCCAATGGTTTCCATCAGAATAGAAAACCTCATTATGTACTAAAGACTTGGGACCGACATACTATTGGCAATTAGACATGCTAAAGCAGTTGTATTTGCAAATTTTAATAATGACCTACTAAAAGTTATAACTCACATCCGTGCGGTCAGCATTTCATGTACGTTTGTCCCACAAGGTCTCACAGAGACACACACAGACTGTTTACCTACATTTTATCAAATAATAAATAACTTATACTTAAATGTTGCTGTTAGCCTGCATAATCCCACAGCTGGACAAAGGCCATGACACCAAGCTCTTTCAATCTAGGTCTAAAGTGTACACGGTTTACCACAACGCCTGGCTGTATAAATATGTATAAAGTGGATACTTTAATGTTTTGTTTTTTTTGACAATATGAATTTCATCCTCTTCCGCTTTTATTTCAGTCTCCGTTTCAGACTCCGCATTGAAAACAGTAGGTTTTGCGATGCACATAATTACCTAGTACATTTTTCAATTACCTTATCGGTAAACTAAGCCACGCCAGATAAAATTCCATTCCTAGTCTGTCTGTCCATTTCTCAAAACATTTTGTCTCTATACATACAATACAACTTACTTTTTAGTTACATATGTAACTACTCGTACCTACGTTCCAAATCCTGTATGTTATTCAGTTTTCGTGTCATCCTCGAGTTTTCCGCACACAATAAGGGTGACCGCACGTACATACATAACCCCTTTAAACTGAGCACCATTTTAGTCCGCTCGGCTGAACCATATATACGTACCTATATAAACATATATTGTATGAAACAATGTGGTTTTTTTGATGGTTCGCAACCCCCAGTTGACCTAAATGCTCAACGAAATTGAACTCATTTTCTAGAGATTTTTCCTGTCTCAGTATTATTTTCTTGTTTTCACAGCATTTCGTATAGACTGTGTTTTTGCTTTATTTGTACCTATACATACGTGATACGAGCCTGGTTTCTGATTTCTACCTACAATGTAACTATAGGAGTTAGGTTGGAAAATCGATAACTATGATCAGATGATAAGCAGATGCCTCAACATCTGCGTAGTCTATTCTTAACAATGTTGGGGTCGGCTTCCAGTCTGACCGGATACTGTTCATCATCATCATCAACCTTTTTATCGTCCCACTGCTGGCCACAGGTCTCCTCTCATACAGAGAAGGATTGAGCGTAATCACCACGCTTGCTCAATGCGGGTTGGCGATTTCAGACTTAATGTCCAGGTTTCCTCAATTAACCGGATACTGTTAAATACCAGTATTTAGCATGGAGCGACTGCCTACCTAATCTCCACAACTCTCTTAGTGGGTCATACGATACCCCTTACTAAGACTGACTTTCGGGCTTTTTACGAACGTCAGTTCTACGAATGACAGCCGGCACCAACGACTTAACATGCTTTCTAAGAGACGGAGGAGTCTTGGCATATGAAGATGCTCACCAATCCACATACAAACCGCGGCAAGCGTAGCTTATCTGAGCAATTAACACGTGCGACTGTTATTACTTTAGCAACAAGCCTCATTGATATGCAGATGCTTATACCTATTTTATTTTCTTTAGAATTGAGCCCATGGTTTCCTTTGTCGTTTTTCTCTTTGATCTGTTTTTAGTTATACTGTTTTTTTATTAGTACCTAACTACTGACTAGACCAAAAAAAAATGTGTCTTTTATATCAACATTATTATATCTAAACTTCTATTATAAATAGAAAAGATTTGTTTTTTTGTATGTTTATTGGTTACGGTTTAACGGATTTAGTTGAACTTTGGCATATGGGTAGACCATGATCTGGATTAGGACAACTTGGTTATTTTTTATCGGGATTTACTAACGAGATCGGGATTTACTAACGAGATCAGGATTTATGTGGGTGAAACCGTGGAGGTATTTATTACGTATAAATTACCTTGACATCAGAGGTCAATTCTCGTAGTTTTAAGAAGGTTCAGTCCGACCTGTTTCAATCTATCAAAAATACCTATATTTTTCCCACATTTTCACATTAGTTTGTCGCCGAGACACAAACTTGAATGTTGTAAAATTACGAATTGGCCTTAAGTAATGGTCAATTGTGTCATTACTCACCAACTATCCATGTTTGGTCCGATTTCCAGTTAACCGTATAACGATGAAGCGTCGCAATTATTACGGCTTCCACACACATTAAATAATCTGTTGCCATGTGACCTACATTTTTTAACGATTATATGGTATGTTACCGGAGTAATAGCACGGATAATATAATTAATTGTAGGCAGGTATAATTTCGAATGTAAGATTTTTTTAACAAGCTACTATATATTTTTGAGTGTAAAAACGTAGGTGAGTTGTCATGTAGTACAGTATACTAGTATACCTACCTATCAACTACCCATTACAATCACCTTATAAAGCATTAGCCTCATTGTTTTCAAAAACCATTTCTTTTCAGGGTTGATAAAAATCATGATTCTTTCAAAAAAATCAAAATATTCCGATTAATTTGATTAAAATCAGGTTTATTTGATTTAAATCAGATTTATTTAAAGTTATTTACTTCCTTGCCTTTTTAAAAAAAAATTAATAGTAGTTCTTCATTAAAAGGAAAACAACTTATTTTGGTTTAATTTTATTATCAATACAATTAAGGTAATTAAACAAGTTCTACTAAAAAAATCAAGAATTAAAAAAAAATAGAAAAAGGAAAGTAATAACTTACAGACTCAAAAAGAAACATGAACAAATACTTATGCTAAGTAAGTATTAATAAACTTAGTAGTTAACTTTAGTATTTTTTAGTATTGAGTTCCTTCAAAAGGTAAACTAATTTGGCTGCCTTCTCGGTGCCTAATCTGTTTCTTATTTTGCTGTGCACTAAATTGAATGCCGAAAATATTCTTTAGACCCCAGCCGAAGAAGCAATTATTATACTATACAATACTCAGCAATAGGGATGTATCCAAGCTCAAAAATTTTTAAAAATAATTAGTCCGTCTTATAGATAATGAAAAAAATTAAGACCCGTATTTTTTATTTTGTCGTAATTACCAAAAACTACTGAGATATGGCGTTTAAAGTTACGGAGTGGGGGCTAATTACGTCACGCCGTGGTATATTTTGTACCACAGCGTGACGTCATGCGACATTTCAAATCAATAAATCTTGCTAAGTATTTGAATGAAAGAAAAAATAAAAAATACGTGTTTAATATTTTTTATAAATTTAACTGATGGACATTAATTAATTTTTTAGGATACAACCCAATTGCTCGTGTACGGCTACATGCCGTAATCTATGTCGGGGGATGTCCATAGACAATTTTAGTTGCAGTAAAAATGTAATGATTTAAATCATTGATTTTAAAAAAAGAATCACTTGATTAAAATCGCGATTTAAATCACTGATTTAAATCAAGTGATTAAAATCATATCAACCCTGTTTCTTTTCATCATTTGATGCTAAAATATAATATATCTAAAATATTTCTGTAGAGGACTTTTCTACTCGGTTCAAAATCTTATCAAATAATGTTCCAGCTTCTACCAGTAAACATAACAAACAGAATTTAACAAAACACTGTCAAACTTTTCCATTGAATTGAGTTAATGAAGTCCGTATTACTATAATCAGTGCAACCCAAAAACGGATTTAGCTCGTCCGATTTCACTTCGTAATGCAATTGGAGCGTGCCACCTGTCTTTTTGAGCAATGAAGCTGCTCGGCCAGAGCTAAATTTCAGACGAATTATCTTTTACTGTCTAATTAAGGTCACTTTAGTCTGAAAACTGCAAAATTCTAGGTAGAAGAACATCTCTAAAGAGTTCTAAATTGTGAAACTTGAGGTGTTTATTAGTATTATTAACGCGTTGTACTTCTATCTAATAAAAACGAGTATACTTCAATGAAAAGCTGGTGAAGAATTCAACTTGAAAGTATTTAATCTAAATTCTCTTACAAATTTACAGCGTAGATAAACATATATATGTATGTAGGAATGTAGGATAATCAAAAGAATCCATAGGTAAATTACCTACGGATTCTTTTTCTGTTTAAAAAAATCCCTAATTAGGTATGTACGTTCTAAGAGAAAATATAAGCCTGAACCTAGACTGCCCTCTCAGCTCAAATTGCAAAGCCGACCAAATGAAATAGGTCACCATTTATAATGCTTCCAGCCTTATGATATAAATTAATACGTTAGCTTCGAATTAAATTGATACCCTATTAGTTCCTATATAGGAATGATTTTAATTAAATCGTTACTATCTTTACCCTACATTATGGCCTTTGGCGGTATAATCATAACCAATGTCATTTTTTAACCGACTTCAAAAAGGAGGAGGTTACTCAATTCGACCGTATATATGCTTTTTTTTATGTTTGTTCGCGCATAACTTCGTCGTTTATGAACCGATTTTGATAATTCTTTTTCTGTTAGAAATAAGACGTTCCCAAGGTGGTCCCATGATAAGGATATCAGGGTTTGATGTTGAAAGACCAGAGAAAACAAGGGAAACTGTCAAAAATTGCAGGGGCGACTAGTGCATTTCTTAGCATTTTCATTAAGTATTTTAAAGCACTACAATTTAATAAAGGGCTGGAGTAGATATGATGATGGAGCCGGGAGACAGTCGAAGAAACTCCTCAACAATTCACAGCAGCTACCTTGTGTTTGTGCTTGAATAATTTGTATTGACAAAAACCTTACACCTAGATGGGTGGTGACTGTCATTAGGGAGCTAATGATGATGACAAAGGTCAGTTCAGGGAACTCCTAAACGATTTACAGTAGCTACCTTGTATTTGAACTCAATTCATTTATATTGATGAGACCTTTGCACCCATTGGGTTATAATAATGGTCTGCAGTAAATTTGATGATGAAGACCATTGGCAGGCAGTTGAGGGAATACTTACGGGTAAAAATTAAAGTAAACAAAATTGCGTCGTTTCCCAACTATATTTGCGTCAGCTTCCAGTCTGACCGGATGAACCTGAATAGATAGTACTTTTAACAACTAAAAAGTGTAAAATAAAAACTTTTTTACAAAAAAAACAACCGACTTTCAAAAACCACTACAAAGTGAAAAATAACTAATTTCGGAAGTCGGTGTCTTTGGTTTTGTATATTCATTTTTGACACCGACTTCCGAAATTAGTTATTTTTCACTTTGTAGTGGTTTTTGGAAGTCGGTTGTTTTTTTGTAAAAAAGTTTTTTTAGAAAACAAAATTATGTACTATTATAAGCTACCTATTAGAATAAAACCTTGCCAAGGGGCAAAAGTAAGGGCAACATGAGATCCCAAGGGAACTACACTACAACGATGGTCAACATACGTTAATGTCAAATTAATGTACCTATACGGAAAGTTTAAATGAGGCTACGGGTTAACGCGAATTGGGTCAACCATTGTTATGAAAACATACATTTACAATCACTCTACGGCTCCTCTTCCCAATTCATGTGACGTTTTAATAGGCATATAGCCATAGGTACTTATACTTAAACTTAGAGCATCATTATCAGCTTATAGCCTAGATGCAGCTGAATAGCTGCAAGCAGCCTTTCTGATCCCCACAACAACCACGACCCAGTAACTGGTTAATACGATACCCCTTAGGACGACTAGTTTTCAGATTTTCGGGTCTCTGACGACCCGTAAAGACTGTTAAAGGTCCACATACGGACAACCAGGAAATTAAGCTTATATATAGTCGGTATAACTTCTTTCCATTCATGGTGGATACTGAAACATGAAATTAAAGTTGTATAATATACTGACAGCCTCCGTGGCGTAGCGGTAGCGAACGCGACCGCTGCGAAAGGAGGCGCGGTTTCGATCCCCGCACAGTGCAAATATTTGTATGCATGAATGTGAATATTTGCACTGGTCTGGTCGTGCCTCGGAAAGCACGTTAAGCCATTGGTCCCGGTTGCCATACGAACATCTAGTGGCAGTCGTTACGGGTTGTTGGAGCCCTCAAAAGTCTAACAATTGATCTAACTGCAATGCATAGATATCGCCTTCGGGTTGTGGAGGTCAGACGGCAGTCGCTTCACGGAAAATATCGAAGTTTAGCCAAAAATCAGCAGTTGGACTGGTAAAGCGGACCCCAGACTCCAAAGCTGAAATGATGATGAAATGATTAATGCTGAGATGATGATGATATAGTATACTGAAAGGTTTCTTTTAAAATCTAGACAAAATATTCATGGCTATAGAAATATAGAGATACTAGCTTTCCGCCCGCGGCTTCACCAGCGTGGAGTTAGGTTATATCGCGCTTTTTAGATTTCCCTCGGGAATATCAATTTTTTTCCGGGATAAAAGGTAGCCTATGTTCTTTCTCAGGGTCTAAAGATTGTCTGTGCCAAATTTCATCAAAATCGATTGAGAGGTTTAAGCGGGAAAGCGTAACAGACAGACAGACAGACAGACAGACAGAGTCACTTTCGCATTTATAATATTAGTATGGATTCTATAGCGGTACGATGATTGTTTGGGTAAACGGTAGTCCACAGACCAACAGTATCTTTCTGGCCTTAATTTTAATCCGTTCAAAGTTGTCTTTAAAATACCGCTCTTAGCTCTGAAACCGCCCTTTGTCACATCCTCTGTAAAATGTATATACTTAAAAATTATGTTCTGAAATTTATAAGGTGTAGATAAATAATAAAGAGTAAGTATTACACTCTAGGTAGTTAACTTTAGGTTCACAGTTCTGCAGGTGTTATTGTTTATATTACAACAAAACTACGTTTCTTTTTTATACTAATCAGACTTCAAATGTACAAAATACCCGATGATCCCTTACGGCTAGACGGTGGCAATCGTAAAATAAGCAATGAAACGGACCCGAATAGATCACTGCATGTCAACTATAAAAAGCTACCGCTATCAACGTATTAGTAAATGTCAGCTCAATATGTTTTATCCCCACTATCGTAACATCTTTACAGTTTACTATTATAGACATCCAATTTTCTTTGGCAAGATCACACAGATTGGTTTAGATACCTATCATAAATAACAACGTCCTCGAAAGACATATTATCTAGAATAAAATCATCATTTCAGCCGAAAGACGTCCACTGCTGGACATAGGCCTCCACGAAGAATCTCCACGACGACAGGTCCTGCGCCTCCCGCGACCTTCACCAGGTCGTCGGTCCACCTTGTCGGGGTCTACCCATGCTGCGCCTTAGAATAAAATACTTACTCTAAAATTATGTGCACCATACAAATTACAGATTTTACCTTTAACATTGAAAGCGATCTTTTAAAGACAACTTTTGAATGGATTTAAAGAGACTAAAATCAATGCAAGTAGCCAGTGGCGTAACGTTTACTAATACACATGACAGACATATTGATAAGAAATACATACCTATTTACTTAAATAAAGCATGAGTATTTATATAAGGTTTATCTATTCATACGTAATAAATATATTTTAAGAGAAACATAAACATGCAATATAGTCGAAAATGAAAATACTTGATACAATAAATATTGCTCCTTATTTTTTCACATTTATTACGCTAAGGTCTACATATTTACTCCGCTTCAATGATAGTAGGTAAATATTAACTTTTTACCTATTATTATCATTGAAGCGGAGTAAATAATTAAAGTAAAATGTTTCAAGTATCTAATTTTAAAATTAATATTTATTTTCATTAAGAGCCTTTACTGTAAACAACTGGCAACGTCGCATTTTAGTTTATAATAATAATAAAAAATTCTCAAATTTCGTGGTTTTCAATTTTTATTATTAAACTGGGGCTATGTTTAAAAAAAAGGCGAAAGGCCAGGCCAGTCAGACGTTGGAGTGATGACATAGTAGCCATGGCTGCTTGGGTTACTTGGAATAGACTGGCAAGAGATAGAGACAAGTGGAGAGAAATGGAGGAGGCTTTCACCGCCAGAGCGGTCCTTAGCATAACAAACTAGGTTATAATTTAAATAAGTACTAACACAACTAAAGTTATACATAATAATATGTGAAAATCTATCTGTGTAAGGAATTAATAAAGCTATTATTATTATTATATTTTAAACATGTGTTATACTTTTTAGAATTAGTTGAATAGTGGATAACAAGTAAGTAACCGTAAAGTTTACAGTAAGATATTTTTCTATGAAAGTAACGCCTTGCAGGTTTTGCATGCATTCTTTGCATATTAATAAAACTATAAACGCAATTATTTATTTCCATTCACACATCATCATCAACCTTATTATCGCCCCACTGCTGGGCACAGGTCTCCTCTCATACAGAGAAAGATTGAGCGTAATCACCAAGCTTGCTCAATGCGTCCAGGTTTCCTCAAGATGTTTCCTTCACATTGTAATCAGTCGTTGGTGTCTAAGATATACTTAGAAAGTACATATAACTTAGAAACTGACATTGGTAGGTACTTGCCTGACCTGGAATCGAACCCGCACAGTCATACTTGAGTGGCTGGTGTATTAAACCACTAGGCCACCACGACTGTCTTCCTTTTACACACTTAATAAAAATTGAAAACCTTAAAATATGACACTAATTTGCGACGTTGTCAGTCGTGCATAGTAAACGCTTTTAATTACATAAAAATACTCATAACGATAAAAAAAAGGTTGATGATGATGATGACTCATACAACATTTTCGTTGCCATTGCTTATTTACCAAAATATTTCTCTTAAAATATTTCGTACAGCAATAATCACGAAATAAGAGCAAAAAAACTATCTTGATGAAAGTTAAGAAGGGAAAGAGTGCATTTTTATCATATTTTTTTCAAGTACCTAAGCAAAGATTGAGCAGAGGAAGATGGCATCTAATTTTACGTCATTATTTTAGTATTTGACTTTGACAGCATCCGTGGCGTAGCGGTAGCCGACTCGGCCGCTGCGCAAGAAGGCGCGGGTTCGATCCCCGCACAGTACAAATATTTGTATGCATGAATATGAATATTTGCACTGGTCGTGCCTCGGAAAGCACGTTAAGCCGTTGGTCCCGGTTGTCATACGAACATCTAGTGGCAGTCGTTACGGGTTGTTGGAACCCTCAAAAGTCCAACAATTGGTCTAACTGCAATGCTTCGATGTCGCCTTCGGGTTGCGGAGGTCAGACGGCAGTCGCTTCACGGAAAATGTCAAAGTTTAGCCATATCAGCAGTTGGACCGGTAAAGCGGACCCCAGACTCCAAAGCTGGAAAAGCTTCGGATGCGACTGGGATTAACGCTGTGATAATGATGATGATTTTAGTATTTGACTTTAACCAAAAAAATCTTTCCAAAACCCACAATGACCTTATTAGCTTGATCCCATCCAAAAACGATCATATTGCAAAAGTGACACAAATATAAGCAATGCGCTGTTAGATGACCGAGTCCGATTCAAGGGCACGATCGATATATTTGTATACTTCAGTGAAATTCCTATTCATTAACGTCATAACAACAATAATTGCATACAAATCAAAACTCACTGACCTAGTTACACCGGTCGATTTATCTTGCATTTCCGCAGGAAAAGTTTACGAAAGAAGCAAATCTAAGAAACCTGCGACGCCGAAGTGGGAAATGCGATCCACGTATCCGTTACGGGCAAACATCTGGGAATATCTGTATGAAGATAACGTCGAACAAAAGTTCAGTTGCAGCAATAAAAGGAGACATAAGAAATGTAAACATAAGTCGGTCGAAAGCGATTCTTGTATGAAAACAGCTGTCTGGTTTCTATTGATACTTGCTGTTGCGACGGGAATTTTAGGTTAGTATTGAAACCATAGATATCAGAAGTTGAACCTAATTGATCTATTTTCTATGGTTTAATTGCTTGTACATTTCAGTACAGTAGTACAAATGTACCTTTGGCCTGCAAAGGTTAATTGATAAAATCGTTATGATTAGAAATTCTCGTTCACAGTGAAACGTTTTAATTATACAATTATAACGATTTGATTGACAAGGCCGATTTTTTATCCGTAGTTATGTGAACTCAAGCAATTGTTAAACCTAGTGAAGACTAATGGTTACATTTTTGCAAAGTGTATTCTTTGGTCAATTGTTAGTTTACCCAATAGTCACTAATGGTTATTTTTAAACTAACAGTTAGGTATTTATTCTACCTCTTTTCGAAATTGATTAGAAAACACATTTTGAGAAAAGGAGATTTTTCTTTTTGGGCCACCACTATGTACACTATATAGATAAAAAGGAAAAAAATAGAAGATTTTCATAAAAATACTTACAACTAAATTAATTTGAATAAAAATACAAGTATATATAATTAATTATTTAAAACGTTTTTTAGGGAGATAACCCTTTATTAAGGTAGCCATGACACTGGTTATGACGTTTGGTTGGCGACTTTGACAGTTCTGTTTTCCCGTTGTGTTCGTGTCGAGTGTTAATTTGAGTTTATTGTGTTTATTTAATGGGCCGTATGTTCGGAATTCATGTTTTGTTTTTTTCGCAATCATATGGTAGATAATATAGATACGATAACCTTAGATACATGACACGTCAATCAAATGTCACTGTCCTAAACCTTATTTCGCTTATTGCTGACCACCATAATTATTTATTAGTAGTTGTGTTGCACTCCTTGGTCGAGTTAAATTGAATCTGTATAAAAACTAAGCCAAAATATAGGAAATAAACATTAAAAACAGTTAACTATAGCGTAACTATACCTAGCATTAAACGTACAATGTGCTGGCCCAGACTCCATATATTTCTGAAACATCTCCTTTAACTTTTAGTTACTACTTTAATGTTATCTACTTCAACTTACTGCTTTATATAGATCGATATACACCAGACTATTTGTTTAGGACTTAGTATCGACAACATCCTCGAATAATAAGTCTAGTATCTAAGTTCATTAAATCACTTGATACTACTTATATTATTTTCGTAATTATAATCGGTATCACAACTCAAGCTATAATTAACTCAGTTTCAGTAGCTCCATGGAAGACTAATAGGACGAAGGAAGACATGACACCTAAGACCAAGATAATGTCGTTACGTAAGTAGCTAAGTAATTGCATTGCTTACGATGTTTAATCCAATTACATGGTGCCGTATCAAGCATTTTAAGACGGTGTAGTTTTAGTTTTTGCCACTTGAAGAGAGAGAGAAGGAAAATCGAGGCGTTTTTTGGTGCAGAAAAGCAAAGAAATCATGGATCATTGTGGTTCTTCTCTAAAAGATTGGGAACTGAGAAGCTGCGACATAACCGTACACAGGGTGAACTGTTGCAATTTAAAAATCAGAAACTATTATATGTTGTGGAAAAGGTCCGCAAAAATATTCATCTATAATCGTGTTGTTACATAAAAAACTTTTTTCAACGTCATCTTTAAAATTTCTTATATCTTATTCAAGTCATTTAACGTTTGATATTATATGTGACCACAATTATAAACAAATCACTTTCTACTAATGACTTACTAAATATCGTAAATACCTACCAGTGGCGAAGAGTCCATACAAGCCGATTCCCACCGGGTTACCTTTCAAAAATCAGTTCCATATTCATACAAAAGTATTTACATTCTATTTCATTAACAAAGTATTATTAATCAAATGCCTGCGCGATTTACAATAGCAATAGTAATTCTTAGCAATACCCTAAGTATCACATTTCATTTTATAGTCGTAAATTAATCAGCGCTTAAATTTTTCGTACCTAAATTACATTAAAGGTAACTCGACGAATTACAGCTTATCTCGGCCAACGTTTTACTATGAGGCGAAAAGAGACAGAGCGTGTCAGACATCTCTTTCTAATGATCGCTAACTGTCCGTAATTTTTGAGAAAAGTTAGGCTACTGCCGACCGGCTTGCAGTTCTCTCCTCTCCTCTATTAGAATGAGACAAAGAAACGTTTTAATGAAATCCTTCGCAAGTCATATTCTTTTTATTTTGGCATATTTTCGTGTTCCATTTCGTTTGGTTGAAAATAAATTATTGTTAGTATGTGACATGTGTTCGTTTTTCGTGTTTTTCGTTTGTTATATTTTAATATTTGTGGTATTTAAACTGTGACTGATTCTGTAACGTAATTTAATCGCAGATTTGGTTAAATACTGTGTATTTTGTTTGTTATTATGGCTTTAATTCATATAGAGTGCTGCTCAACTGACTACCTGCTGAATGAACTTAAAGTCTTACGTCAGCGTCGTTAAATAAATTGGACACCTATGAGCTTTTTTTACAGCTCCAGAATACGTCTTTGAAAGACGCATTTTCTCAAGTTTCGACTCTTTGCAGTTTAATTCTGACCCTCCCCATTTCAGTAGCTTCAGCTGAGCGGTCATTTTCTGCTTTAAAACGCATTCACACATATGTGCGAAACTGCCAAAAAGAGCAGAGATTGTCCGATTTGGCTATCATGTCAATTAAAAAAATTTGCTTAATAAAATGAAAAGTAATCCGAATTTTTATAACATCATTTTAGCTCATTTTGTTAAAAAAAAAACAGACGCATTGCATTACAATATAAATAACGTTGTGATTGTGTATAATTTGCTTTATTTTTGCTTAATATTTTTGTTGGTTTTGGATCGGTGTTTGTGTGGTTCGGTTTTTAACACTTTATTATTTTTGTAATTTTTTATTTTATTTTTTCTTGACTCTTATTCCCTAACAATAGGTACTTAACTTAGTACTTACTAACAAGCATGCATGTGTGGTATGGAGATGCACGTCGAAAAAGGCTTTTTTTTTCTTTTGCTGCCGCTTTTATCATACTTGAAAGACACTGTTATCAAATCATCAGTCCTTTTTTGTATGGTGAAGGTGGGGCTTTTAATACTATTCTTATCTGAAGACCTCCTCCAAGATATCCTGCAGTAGGTAAGTGTTTAAGTGTTTATTTTTTTGGACCGGCTTCCCTTTGTCAAAATTTCACCCTTCGCCACTGATACCTACCTATCCGTAAAACAAGTACGTATAATCAAATTCCCTGTAAATTGCCTACCATTAAAATAACTGGCCTCTACCATCCATCAAGCTAATCTGTAATTCATGCAAAGTAATAAAATATTTTAATTAGGTATATAAAGGTTATATATAGGTTAGGTATATATAGGCTTATGGTAGGCGTACCATAAGCAATAATCATAGATGCACCGTAGAGGATATGTGAAAAAGGTGTTGGTACCTAATAAGCCAACTTGATGTAAGCCTAATGGATTCTCCGATTTCATTTTTTTCTTCTAAGAACCGATTTTATCGTCTGAAGACTTTTATCTTAGGAAATAAAATGGCGGTTGACAGCTTCACAGAATTCTTCAGTTAAAAGATATCTGGCTATTAATAATCTGTCGATAACCTGCGCCTAATACTAAAGGATGCTAAATAAAAGTAATAGGTATTTGAGGCAACGTATGTAAGTATGTAACCCTGCTTACATTCACACTAATTTCGCTTCAACCTAGGTCAAAAATATCGTCGTTTCCGCTCCTTACAATGAATGTAGAACATCGGCTTGACCCTTGCGACAAAAATTCAATATTCGATTAGTCATAATTATTAGAAATTGCCCTGTAACTGAAATGCCTGTACTGCAAGTTGCAATAGTCAACGAACTCAGAACGATTGAGTTTGACAATGGCCCCACTTCCCTTGTTCACGAACTAAATTTAAGTTCATTATTACGTCTTTTTATGTATATGTATATCACTAGCGGCCGCCAGCGACTGCGTTCGCGTGGAATTAGTCATGCTCAGCTCCTATTGGCAATATTTACGGCTGCGTTAGCTCCCGTTTTCGCAACATTTTTGTTACTGCTCTGCTCCTATTGGTCATAGCGGGATGTTATATAGCCTAAAGCCTTCCTGGATTAATAGGCTATCCAACAGAAAAAGAATTTTTCAAATCGGACTAGTAGTTCCTGAGATTAGCGCGCACAAACAAACAAACAAACAAACTCTTCAGCTTTATATATTAGTATAGATTAAGAAAAGGATAGAAGATAAATATTAGTTGAGACCTGTCAAATTAAACCGCACCTGACGTAAATTAACGTAAGTACTTTTAATAGCCATGTTTTTAATCGAGTCTAAACTGTCTATCATCATTATCATCATCATCATCAACCTTTTTATCGTCCCACTGCTGGGCACAGGTCTCCTCTCATACAGAGAAGGATTGAGCATAATCACCACGCTTGCTCAATGCGGGTTGGCGATTTCAGACTCCAGGTTTCCTCAAGATGTTTTCCTTCACCTTCAGTCATTGGTGTCCAAGACATACATAGAAAGTACATATAACTTTAGAAGAGTTGCATTGGTACTTGCCTGACCTGGAATCGAACCCGCGCACTCATGAGCGCGATGCGCACTAAGAGGCAGGTGTTTTAACCACTAGGCCACCACGACTAACTGTCGTGAAACTGTCTATGGAGTAGGTACCTTTATTTGACAGGACTAAACTAAAATTTTATCTTCTGTTGAAATAGAAAGAAGAAGATGCTCTAAACTTAAATCCATCCCTATAAAGTGCGTATGTTTGTATGTCTGTCTGTATGTATGTGCCCGAAGTTGCTCAAAACCCTCACCACTATAGATAATCATATAGATCTGGATGCGCTGAGTTCAAAAAAACTATTTTTTCCGTTATCGCAACTAGGCTTCTATGCTTAAAATCGATTTGAAAAAAAAAATTGCAAGGGGGGCGCCAAAGGCGCGGAATCTCGGTCCTTAGTTTATGAACAAGGGAATCGGCACCTGTATACCTTTCTCTTTTCCAGCCGGTGCGGACTCATCTTCATCGGTCAGCTTTCAATGCTGTAACAGAATGAAATATTTAGCAGAACAGCTAGCTAAAGCGGAACAAACTCTCAGGTAGAATAATTATGTAAATCAATGGTTAGATTTTCATTGCAAAGTCAATGTCAGACAAACTTGTTGTCAGCAACCCATTTCAGCATCATCATCTCCGCGCTTAGTCCCTGTTGCATCCGCGGCTTTCGTGTTGGAGCCCGGGGTCCGCCCCTCGTAAAACATTAAAATGTGACTCGTGAGGCGTGGCATTCGTTCGTGGATGTTGGAAAACGACACACACACAGTACCTTTAATTCAAATGATTATACAATATGTAAAGAAAACCCTGTCCAACCCATAAGGATAATGAAGGTTAGGTAAACACTTGACTAAATGTAACATAAAATTTTACATAATCATCATAGTAACAATACTAATGAATTTTGAAATAATCCTTTTTTCCCGGGAATTAATTCCAATTTCCCCGAAATTAGGTAATTTTTAGAAAAGTGACCACACCGGTATTATTATAAGCGAATAGCGACGCGACCACGTCACAGGTGCCGCGTGCCCTGCCCCCCGCCGCCCGCGGAAGGGGTTGCTAACCGCACATGTATTAAGCTACCTCTTTTTGCGAAATAATATTTATTTTTTTAGGGGCATTACTAGAATCAGTTATCGATACCTAACAATACCTTCACGGATCGGACAGGGTTTTCTTTACATATTGTATAGGTATTGTTTCTGATACACTAAAGACTGTTACTGAATTTTTGAGACATTTTGAAATGCATTCACGGATTTGTTTTTACTATGTTCCTGTACTTCAATTAGTTTCTTTAGACTTTTCTAGTATGTAGGTACTCAAATATCATTGGTGTAATAGTTTTTTGATCCTCATGTGAACCAGGATCGATTGGCATCAACAAAAGTTTTTGTGAAACTTGCCCATTTTCTGGCGGACTGGCTGCTAAAATTTTAATCAAAATCTGTGAATGCATGATCAAAATATTTTAAAATTTATGGACGAGACTTCATAACTTTTTGTAACGTTCTAAGAGCATTTTCTTGTAGCGACGACTGTTCAGGTATAGTGCCCTTACATACTCATCTCAAAAATTCACTCTATGTAGGTATTGTGGAGAGACCTGAGAAATAATTCTTTATTATTAGTCCTTATTCATGATCTTTGCACGCAATGTCAGATGCTCCTTATTATTTATTATATTACTAGCTTTCCGCCCGCCGCTTCGCCCGCGTGGAGTTCGGTTATATCGCGCTTTTTAGATTTCCCTCGGGAACATCAATTTTTTCCGGGATAAAAGGTAGCCTATGTTCTTTTTCAGGGTCTAAAGATTGTCTGTGCCAAATTTCATCAAAATCGGTTGAGTGGTTTAAGCGGGAAAGCGTAACCGACAGACAGACAGACAGACAGACAGACAGACAGACCGACAGACAGACAGACAGAGTTACTTTCGCATTTATAATATTAGTATGGATTCAACGAAACAAAACCTAAATTCGAACAAGTTCGAGTTAAGTCGCAGATAAGAACTAGTTCGCTTGTTTAATTTAATCCTTGTGCCTTTGAAAAGGAACATGACTTTCCTCTCCTTTGAGTATTAACGCTTACCTTATCTATATATTTAGGCTTATCGTTTGCTAATGCTATCATTGAACGTCTATCTTTATAGGTAAATATATTTACATTTAGATTGGTACCTATTGATAAGGATTCAGAAAATGTGATTCCTCTGCTATTTTAATATATTATATGCATTTATATTAAAAAATAGGCTTCATTACCAAAAGAGGATTAAAATATATAGGTACCTACAAACTATTAAAATAATAATAGCCTTGAACAATAGACTCGCGGCATTGCGATGTTGTATGGCATAGCCACAGAACAGATAAATCTAATCCGTGGGTATAGCCTCTGTCAGAGGAATTTGCAACCATTAAATTCTTATGTAGGTAGGTACCTCATTCAATCATTATTCAATATGTAAAGAAAACCCTATCCGATCCGTGAAGGTATTAGGGGCCATCCATAAAGTACGTCACACGAATTTCATGATTTTTTGAGCCCCCCCCCCTCCGTCCTTGTCACAGGTGTTCACATTTCTGAGCCCAAATGTGACGTCACATGTTTTGCAATTTCACATCGAAAAATCAAATAACGCGATTATTACCTCTAGCTATATTCGATTTTGAAATGTGATGTCACGAAACATAGTACCCCACCCACCCCTTGTCACACCATGTCACACTTTGTCGACACCCCCCTCCCCCCTTTATGTGTGACGTACTTTATGGATGACCCCTAAAAGGTGTTAGGTATCGATAACTGATTCTACTAATGCCTACAAAGCCAGGCAAAACTTCAAGAAAATTCCCTAAAAAAAACGCAAAATCAGGTAACTTAATACATGTGCGGTAGGTAATACATGCGCTGGTGAAGGGGCGGTAGGGCACGCGGCACGTGGTCGCATCGCTCATTATAATACCGTCAAAATGATGTACTTACTCACTTTTTTAAAAATTACCAATTTTTGGGGAAATGGGAATAATTCGCGGAAAAAAAGATATTTTATAAATTCATTAGTATTGTTACTTTGAAGATTATGTACAATTTCATATTTAATTTGGTCATATGTTTACCTAACCATTATTATCTTGGGTCGGACAGGGTTTTCTTTACATATTGTATATTAGCTGATAAACGTCAAATCTTGAATACTATGGAACACCTACTGCAGAATTAGCTGAAGAAAATAAAGGAGGAAATCACTACTTAGGAAATATATTAAGTATTACTATTAATAGAAAAATACGTATCATTTCAGAAACACGCTCAGATCTCGGACCATGATGTTGACATCGCGTTCGAAGACCGGTAACATACCTTATTCATTCAGTACACATTAACAACCCACAAACCCACATTAACCTTTAAAATTAAAGTCCTCTTTGGCGACTAGCAGTATATTTACTTTGAAGCTATATACTTACCTCAAATATAAGTATAGGTAGAATTATTCTATTATACATGAGGAAGCTGTGGTTGTACACACGAAAATTTCACAGCCGAAACCAAAATCACCTTAGCACATGAATAATTCGATATCCTTCGATATATTAGGGACCAAATGCCAGTAATCAGCTGAACCCAAGTTCCATTATTGGTACAGTCGAAAACGTTATTGCGTTCATTGACCTGTGCCTAAAATACTAAATTACCACACTTCAACAGGACGAATTTGGGAAGAATATGTATTAGTATAGTATTTAAGTGGAAAGGAATATAGATTTACCATTTTATTATTTATCTATTTAGTACTTACTTGAAGCGCATAATACCTATAAGTACAGGGTGGATTTAATTCTACCAGTAAAGCTTTGAATGACATATACATGTATCTAAATAATTATGTAGCATAACATTCATAAAAGTTTATTCTATTACAATAAGTACATTATTTTCTACACTGCAAGTCACTACGCTACAAAATCGAAACTACCACTCCAACGAATAGTCTAAAGTTCAACGCTACCTTTGAGCTAACGTGACGGTTTCTCTGTAATCTAATCTCAGTTTCATTCGTTCAGAACAAATGACAACAGTTGCAGGGGCTAAGGACATTGATACGCGATACATAGAAGGTGCGACTGCATCAAAGGGTAGTGACACAACCGAGTGGGGTGGTAGGGTAGCCTTGTGGGGTGTCGTGCCATTGTGGCGCGATGCCCCACCGCCCGACACAGTACTCGCCTTGCGAAGACCTACACTGTCCGACTGTTGGCCTTTTATGTGAGTCGAATTTCAAAGATTAGAAGTAGATACTTGATAGATACTAGTTTAGTCAGTTTTGGAACATTTGATCGTTGGTTTTAGTTGTTTATTTCAAAGGCGTTTGAAGATAAAGATATCAATTGGATCATTATAACTTGAATATTACAACTTATCGTAGGGCATAATACGCTTGTTTGTATTGCGATGTACAGTGCTGCTACAGATGGCAGCTTCGCCTTGGATAAGTTTAACAGAGCCAACTTCAGGCTGCTTCATAAGAGAAAATCAAGAACTCGTTACTGATCTATAATCCCAAAGAACAATTATGATAAGCCCACAGCCCGAAGCTCTAAAACCAGGAAGAATACTTTGCAAATCCTGGAACACTGCCTCTACTGTCCTGTCATCTAGAGTCATAATTATGTCAGAAGAAGTGACCATTGCCCACACGCCCCAATATTGGTCCAACCCCGCCACCGTTTATATTTTCACCATTCATTCAAATACAACAAATATTTTATAAAACAAACCCTTACTAACACAGCAATTATTTTCAGTGGTTCATACGGCGAAATCATAATAAGACTGCCACAAACGCAGAGGGTGCGTTACATCACAGTCGAGCACATACACCCAGACACCGCCCAGAGTGCGCCCAAGCATTTCCTAATATACGTTAGTAGTCAAACAGCTGAGATTACCGCTTTGAACTCTCAATGTCTAACGTCATATCTACTTACATCATGTTGAACACAATTCCTATTCTGCATAGCGGTTCACTTATGTACCTATTAGGTACTGAATGTGAACCGCGGTTTCGCTCGAATAAAGCGTTGGCTAAGATGTTAATTTTCATTTAAGTCTTTTTCCAGGCACTATAGAAAACATAGGGTCTTAAATCGTTGTTTCGATATACACGCCAAACAGGTATTTCAAATTAAATCAATTACAACTATGTGTAGATAAAGTTGATTTTGTTTCTTTTGAACGCAGAGCGAAAAACGCCATGTAATTCCCCAAAAGTAAGGACCTACGCGCGAAAACTAGCAAAATAGAAAATATATAATCAGTCAGTGTAAGACCGTTTGTGAATTCAGGACCCGGGTTCCAACCGAATTGAAATGTTATAAGTTGGGACGGATGAAATCATGTAAAACGGATCTAGTGAACGTGACCCTCGATACAAATAGTACCTACTGACTGAGCACTTGGTTCCGTCATTTCCCGAAATCGAATCGGATGCAATGCGAAAACGCACTAATAGTAATTATACTGAGGAAAATAATGAAATTATTATCCTAGACTGCAGTTTAGTCAGCATTATTATATTCTAGCATTCGCGTCAGCATTTCCATTTAGAATTCATCACCTTAAATAACAATACATGTGGAGTACATGTAGGGTCTTATATATATTCGATGCAATCTTATACATCGATCTCTACGTCACATATCTGTTGAAACAATTACAAAATATCTTGATTTACCTAAGTTTCTTAAGAAGCCCTTCAGTGCAATACTTTTCCACAAACGCATAGACAATTTCACTTTAGAGACAGGAATGCGGTTATCTCGTGTCATGTTGCTTGTTCCCGTCTTAGCTCGGGCTCGTATATGTATGTGAGCTCATGCAAATACAGTCCTGAATATTCAGCAATGCTTTATTTAACATTAACTGTGGAGTAAAATGACGTCACTGTGACATCGATTCTAGTTCAACAGTCCATAATAATATTGGATTCTCTCCCTTTTTCAATTATAACAAAATGGCTTCTACCCGCTACTCAAATCGCGTAAGAATTTCATGTTCGTTGCAACTCTATTAGTTCGTTTCGCTTTGTGTCTTTTCTGGCTAGTTTTCTGTTTGCTCGGATTTTATGGGTCCTAGCGTGATGTAAAGAATCGTGCAACAAGACTTCAAATCTGTTAGGATAGCACGTTCAACAACGATCTATTCCGCTAGGTAGGTATATCATAACTTGTATAAGTAGGTATCTACAGATGTATTTGTGGTTTAGCAGATCATATGGCGAATCAAAAAAACAACAACTTAGAGACGTTCCTATGTCTTTGGAGGAGGCCTTTACCCAAAAAGGGGTTCTTGCTGACTAAATAAATTGCTATAAAAATAACATGTTTTCTTTTTGTAAAAATTTCAATTTAAAACTAACAAACCTAAGTTTTAAGTATTTGCTACAATTAGAGTTACTAACAAATTACATATATTTTTCTTTTTCTTATGTAGTGCATTTAGATACTTTAATACTGCATTTAAACTTGTAATTTTCAATATGTAAAAACAAGAAATAAATAGCTTATTTATTTATTATGGCGAATCACGCTTTTACCAATCTTTGAAAAACAAATATAAACCCCAATTAGACTTAAATATATTATTCCGGCAGCGAGGATACGGCGTCATGTGCAGGAACCCTTATGCATGTACTTATGCCGCAGCGACTCGCAGTGTGGAGGGTCAACAAATGAACTTACATGCATACTATGCCCTAATCATTATTATGAACAAGGTTTTCATTTATTTTTAATATTTCTAGGGTATCCTCAACAACAACACTTGGGTCAAAGTAGCAGACGCACAATACAGAGCTGAAGGTCCCCCGAAACAATACTACCCATTAGCCTACAATCATATCGCATGGAAGAGCTTAGTATTCCGCGTGCTGACTAACCAAGGCAACAAGAAATATACCTGTGTTTATAGGGTCCACTTGTATGGAAAAATTGAAAATAGTCTAGTTCCTTTTAACAAATTGTAAATGAATAAATAGGTGTTGTATATGTACTGTGGTCTTTCTATCTATTTATGCCTCATAGCCACTTCGCATAATTTACTCTATGCTACTAGTAGGAGAGCTGGCAAGAATTTTTGGGTAGGTATTTGAGGCAAGCTAAAAACTTGTCCTGTACCTCTCCTATTATATCCCAACACGAAACTGCAGACCTGGCTGGTGAGTAGCGGGGCTAAATCAACGCCCAAATTTAAAAAAAAAAATTTGTTTTATCCAAAAATATACTTGAGGCAATTTGCAATTTTTATATGTTGTAGTTTAATATTTACAGAATATAAAAAAAAATAAGCCAGACGATTCAGCCGGGGTTTTAAAATTGCCAGACGCGTTCAAAAATATTTTGCAAAAAAATATAAAAATGTATTTGAGGCAACTTGAAATTTTAATAGAGTATTATTTATAACTAAAAAGTAAGACTCTCAAAAAGACAGATCATTTCGGTGGGACTTTCTACCTGCCAGGTGATCTAATGAATTTGTATGGGTGCGAGTGCGGAGCGCTATAGACAAACTGTAGAGTGGGAGAGAGCGTTTATCGGCAACTGTCTGCGTTCTTGCTAGCTGCGTTACTATTGGCTCTGGCGAGGTCACGCGACTTACTACAGCCATGTGATTTTCAGTTGGAATTTCGGAGTTGTTATTCTCAGTCGTATTCTAATATTTGTGCTACACGATTTATAAGTTAAATTATTTTAAAATGTCTAGTGAAAAATTAGTTTGTGAATAGAAATGGACCGAATAGAAACGGATGGACACTTCATGAGGATACGCTACATTTCCACTGGTTCGACGGAGATTGTATGCCGCAATCATTATTCGACGCTACTGTTCATGAAAACAATAAACAAAATAATATTGGAAATGACACTACAGGTGCGTATACATAGTTTTTTTTATAACTGTTGCATTTTAATTTCTATGATTTATTTAATAAATCCATATAAATTACTTTTCGCAGATAATGCAGAGGTATCCGAATTAGACACAGATGAATCTGAAGTTGATTCTGATAGCTCTGATGAAGGAGCATCTACAGAAGAAGAATGACAATTTCTTTCTGACATGACAGGGAATTAATTACATTGATATTTGTATACTCATAATAATTCTGCAGCTGTATTATATTATTAGTATATAATTTTTCTATTTCAATAAATCTGATTTTGTAATTTTATATTTTTGTAATCATTACTTTATAAGATCACCTGGCAGGTAGAAAGTCCCACCGAAAAGTTACTCCAAAATTTCGACTGAAAACCACATGGCATAGTAAGTCGCGTGACCTCGCCAGAGCCAATAGTAACGCAGCTAGCAAGAACGCAGACAGTTGCCGATAAACGCTGTATCTCACTCTACAGTTTGTCTATAGCGCTCCGCACTCGCACCCATACAAATTCATTAGATCACCTGGCAGGTAGAAAGTCCCACCGAAATGATCTGTCTTTTTGAGAGTCTTACTTTTTAGTTATTAATAATACTCTATTAAAATTTCAAGTTGCCTCAAATACATTTTTTATATTTTTTTGCAAAATATTTTTGGACGCGTCTGGCAATGTTAAAACCCCGGCTGAATCGTCTGGCTTATTTTTTTTTATATTCTGTAAATATTAAACTACAACATATAAAAATTGCAAATTGCCTCAAGTATATTTCTCGATAAAACAAAAAAAAAATTAAAAAATTTGGGCATTGATTTAGCCCCGCTACTCACCAGCCAGGTCTGCAGTTTCGTGTTGGGATATAACAGGAGAGGTACAGGACAAGTTTTCAGCTTGCCTCAAATACCTACCCAAAAATTCTTGCCAGCTCTCGGACTATACATAATGTGTATTCTCGCTCACAGGTGACATTACAGTTCTAAGAACTAAATGGCCACCTGAACTGTGTGCTTTCTCAGCATCAGTCGCACTCAAATATTTGGGTCGGCTGTGAAGTATTTAAAGATTTAGGTACCTGCCTTATAGGAATTTGTGCTTTTGCATCTCATTTTAACCATATACTATTTTTTTTTTTCAGTAAAAGGAACTATAATATTTAAATACCATTACAGAACCAACAACTCCTAATTACAAATTAATAATCTACTACCTAGTGGTTAAAATAAAACACCATCCTCTCAAGTATGAGTGCGCGGGTTCGATTCCAAGTCAGACAAGTACTAATGTAACTTTTCTAAAGTTATATGTACTTTCTAAGTTTATCTTATACACCAATGACTGAACGTGGAGGAAAACATCTTGAGGAAATCTGGACTTTTAAGTCTGAAATCGCCAACTCGCATTGAGCAAGCGTGGCGATTACGCTCAATCCTTCTCTGTATGAGAGGAGACCTGTGCCCAGCAGTGGGACGATAAAAAGGTTGATGATGATGACAATGATGAATCTATGTCAGTACCTACTCACAAATACAATACTATACTAGCCAACTACTGTATGATTACAATCTACCTGAAGTCATTTTCCAAGGAAGGTTACAAAATGGAGCAATTTTCAGAAATAAATAAAACATGTGGTTGGTTTTACGTTATATTAACCAAAGCAAACGTAACGTTTACGAAGCGCTCCAGTCCTGGGCAGAGCCTCCCCAAGACGGGGCGGGCGCAGCCGGAGCCGCAGCCGTGGTAGCGCCAGCCGCAGCTGTGCTACCCCACTCTTCTTGAACCTGAGAACAAGCAAATGTGTTAAATATTTAATCAGGAAACATCTAAGAAGCTAATATTCAAGCGTACTAATTTGCTAAAGTGAAAATCAGCAGGGATTGTGGATCATGATAGAAATAATTGACCATGTGAATTATAAATTTCTTCTCAAAATAGTGTTACGGGCTAGGGGTACTTAAACGCCGGTTAAGGGTTACGAAGTTTATTGGCAACGAAGGTACAGTCGATTGTAAGCAATGACAAGTAGAATGTCGCTGACGTTGCACCGAAGTCTTCCCTTATGTTCACGAAGTCCGTGTTGTAAACACACAATAACAGTACAGATGTTACTCCACGTAGTACTCACAGTTCTCGTTACAGTTGTCGCAGTAGGTATTCTCAAAGATCGCTTCTTAACTGTCGCTGTTTTCGTATCGCTAGTCGAGTGTAGACTGACTCTGCGTCGGCGTCGCGGCGCTTATATAGTCCAGCTGATCGAACATTCCAGATTCCTCTAGACGTAATAATAATAGCACATAACTTCGAGGTCACTCGGAAGTACCTACGGTAATTCCCGGAAACGGGTTTCTAGAAATTTCGATGTCGACACTTTGTTGACAAAACTGTTGAGACCTGTACCATTCGATAGGCCGTCCTAAGTCTAGTAATGCGTTTTATTATTGTACCTAGAAAATGTCTAGATCTGGAGGAATAGGACTTAAAAGTCACACACTGCATGTCACGCGATATTGAACCTTATGCCATCGACATAAGGTCCATTCGTAACATTGCCCCCTTCTTAGTCATGCTCGTCCCGAGCATGATTTGATCCATAATAGCGAGCTAGGCGGTCTACGTGTACGATCTTCAGCTTCCCTCTAGGCCCTTTCTTAACCCTGTAGGTGACATCGTTTATTCTGGTTACTATCGTGTACGGACCCTCCCATTTGGCTTGGAACTTTGGACTCTTTCCTTTTCTTCTAATGGGATTATGTAACCATACCAAAGTACCCTCTTCGAATCCGGGCACATTAGCTTTGCGGTCGTATCGGATCTTCATTTTCTCACTGGTTTTCAGACCATTCTCTCTCACTAGCTCATGTATTCCATCTAATTTACGCCGCAGGTCGGCCACATAGTCGACGGCTAGAATAGGAGTATCGGGAGGTGTTCCGGTTAATGCATCTATTGGTAGTCTAATTTCTCGGCCGAAGTTGATTTTCGCCGGTGTGCAATTTGTGCTATCGTGTATTGCTGAGCGGTATGACATTAAAAAGAGTGGAATGTATTGGTCCCAATCCCTTTGATGTTCTTCCACTACTTTGGCCAAGTGATTCTCCAACGTCTGATTGAATCTTTCGACCATTCCATCTGACTGTGGGTGGTACGGTGTTGTACGAGTCTTATGTATCCCGAGTAGTTGGCAAACCTCTTGAAATAGTGAAGACTCGAAGTTTCTACCCTGGTCAGAGTGTAACTCCAAGGGAACGCCAAATCGACAGAACACCTCGTGAACTAGCTTTTTGGCGACTGTATGAGCTTCCTGGTTAGGTACTGCAAAAGCTTCTGGCCATTTGCTGAAATAGTCTTGCAGGACGATGATATACCTATTCCCTTCTTCAGTAACAGGGAATGGCCCAGCTATATCGACAGCAACTCTTTCCCATGGTGCACCAACATTGTACACTTTCAGCCGACCTCTGGCTCTCGTTTGCGGTCCCTTTACTGAGGAGCAGGCTGCACATTTTCTACACCAGTCCTCTACGTCTTCGCGGCAATGCACCCAATAGAATCTTTTTCTCACCTTCTCCAGGGTTTTCTTTACTCCTAGATGTCCTCCGGATACTCCGTCGTGCACCTGTCGTAGCACTGACGCGACTTTATCACCGGGAACAACTATCTGTAAGGTGACCTCCTGTCCACTGGGTGATTCCCATTTCCTTTTGAGAACTCCATTATCAATTATCAGGCTGTCCCATTGGGCCCAGTAACTTTTTGCTGCTGGGCTAAGCGCTGATATTTCACTCCAAGCGGGCCTCTGGCCACGTTGTTTCCATTCGATTACTGTCTTCAAGTCACTATCTTCCTTTTGTGCGTCTTCCAATGATTGATTATCCCAGTCTTCATCCAAAGCGTTTACCTGGATAATCCGTATGTTCTCTTCTTGTTTGTCACAATGTCAGCCCTTACTTCCTGAAGTAACCTGGCGACGGCGGTCCTTTTGTCTTGCCTTTTTCTCGAGGCGCTTCTTCTTACGCGCCTCGTCCTCGACTTCCTTGTCCCGCCTTGCATCTGCGTCACTCCACGACCTTCCGCGCGACCGCTCGTGCTCGTGTTCTTGCTCGCCGAGACGTTCGCGTTCCCGGTCTCGGTCTCGCTCCCGGTCCTTGACGCGTTCCCGCTCTCGTTCAGCGGGTCGCTCGCGGTGCCCGCTCCGATCGCTCCGCTCGCGCCACTCGACTCGCTCGCATGGGCGCTCGGGCTCGACCTTCGCATCGCGCTTGCGCCACGCCATCACCGCGGCCTCCTCACGTGACCAAGAAGTTCTTCTTCCCTTAGCCTTCCTGGGACAATCAATTCGAATGTGCCCCTTTTCGCCACACTCATAGCAAGTTGGTCCTCGTCGGGCTTTTATTTGTGCGGTCACTTCTCGAATACGGTCGTGTTGTGGGCCATCCTGACGTACAGCTTCCACCTCCAGAGCATGCGTCAAAGCTGCCTTCAGGGTCTGATGGTGACCCAGACGTACTGCAGCCCTGACTTCTGCATCTCGAATCCCATCAGTAAAGAATCGTAGAGTAGTAGCGCCAATCAATCCTGGTGTTGATGCATACGCCTTCCGAACCATACGTTCTATTTCCGTGGCCCATTGTTGCAAACCCTCGCCGCTCTTCTGTGTGCGTTCGCGGAGTTGAGCCCTGTAGACATGTTCCAGGTGTTTCTCTCCATATCTAGTCTCCAACGCTTCTAACAGACAGGCTAGGGTATTGCAATCGCCGGAAATATTCTCGAGGATTCGTACGGCATCACCACGCAAAGCAAGCATAAGGGCCGTTAGAGCTTGATCGTCGTCCCAGTTGTTGCCTTTTGCGACCTTTTCAAACTGTAGACGGAAGGCCACCCATGACGTTGTTCCATCAAAATGAGGTACCTTGAAAGTCGGCAAAGCACTGGGTACCGGTACCACACCTTTAATAACTCCTTTTTGTACTTTTATCATGGAGGAATTTTATTTCTTTCTCACACTCCATGATGGTGCTGTCTAGTGTCTCGAAACGCGCATCATGTTTGTCTATACGAGCATCCTGTTTGTCTATACGCGTATCTTGGTGGTCCATACGCGCTTCTTGTTTGTCTATGCGCGTATCTTGCTGGTCCATACGTGCATCTTGTTGTATTGCTTTTATTTTGAGCTCGTTGACCTCTTCTTTAGTTTTTTCCCACTTTCCGTTTAGTTCCAATACTAGTTGCTGGGATTTTGCCTGGGATTCTGCTACATTTTTAATTTGTGCCTGGGTTTCTGCCTGGGATTGTTTTATTTGAGCCTGGGTTGCTGCCTGGGATTTATCTATTTTTGCCTGGATTTCTGCCTGGGATTTTGCCTGGGATTCTGCCATACCTTTTATTTGCATCGTTAATTGAGCCACCAACGCCGATAAATCGAATCCAGTGCTTCCGGAAACAGTGGTGGTAGTCGGCGCACTTATAGGTGTTACGATGGCCGCTTCTACTACGGGTGCAGGGACACTAAGCGATTCTTCCTCTTGACGCGCCAAATCCATCGTTGCTTGTCGTCGCGTGCGAACTTTCTCGTCTTCCCTTGGCGTGATCGGCATTTCGCTTCTGACACCAGTTGTTACGGGCTAGGGGTACTTAAACGCCGGTTAAGGGTTACGAAGTTTATTGGCAACGAAGGTACAGTCGATTGTAAGCAATGACAAGTAGAATGTCGCTGACGTTGCACCGAAGTCTTCCCTTATGTTCACGAAGTCCGTGTTGTAAACACACAATAACAGTACAGATGTTACTCCACGTAGTACTCACAGTTCTCGTTACAGCTGTCGCAGTAGGTATTCTCAAAGATCGCTTCTTAACTGTCGCTGTTTTCGTATCGCTAGTCGAGTGTAGACTGACTCTGCGTCGGCGTCGCGGCGCTTATATAGTCCAGCTGATCGAACATTCCAGATTCCTCTAGACGTAATAATAATAGCACATAACTTCGAGGTCACTCGGAAGTACCTACGGTAATTCCCGGAAACGGGTTTCTAGAAATTTCGATGTCGACACTTTGTTGACAAAACTGTTGAGACCTGTACCATTCGATAGGCCGTCCTAAGTCTAGTAATGCGTTTTATTATTGTACCTAGAAAATGTCTAGATCTGGAGGAATAGGACTTAAAAGTGACACACTGCATGTCACGCGATATTGAACCTTATGCCATCGACATAAGGTCCATTCGTAACAATAGCATATTAATATACAATATGTAAAGAAAACCCTGTCCGACCCATAAGGATAATAAAGGTTAGGTAAACACTTGACCAAATATAATATAAAATTTTACATAATCATCACAGTAACAATAATAATGAATTTTGAAATAATCTTTTTTTCCCGGGTATTAATTCCAATTTCCCCGAAATTTGGTAATTTTTAAAAAACTGACAACACCATTTGTGACGGAGCGAATAGCGATGCGACCACGTGCCGCATGCCCCGCCCCCCTTCACCCGCGCATACATGCGCGGGTGAAGGGGGGCGGGGCTATCGGGTTGTCTACCGCACATGCATTAAGTTACCTCGCTTTTTCGAAATAATATTTTTTTTTTTTGGGGGATTTTTTTTTAAGTTTAGCCCGGCTTTGTAGGCTTTATTAGAATCAGTTAACGATACCTAACAATACCTTCACGGATCGGACAGGGTTTTCTTTACATATTGTATATCAGTCAGGGAATGCTATACAATGTTCCAATCAAGTGACCTTTGCTAGGTGCTGGTAGAGGATGATGAGGCATAATTCAATCAAATCAAAAAAAAGCAGAGAACTGCTATTTACCACACAGTATTCAGTAGTTGGTGTATTACAGCAGAGCATTGATCACCACACCAAGCTTAGAGCAGCAAATCAGCAATTTCAGATTAAAATATTCCAACTATTTTCTACATACCTGAGCAGCCCAGTCTTCCTGCGCGGGGGCAGTTCCGAAGGACGCGGCCGGTGGTGGCGCGGCGTCTTCAGCCCATGAAGTGACGGGCTCCACAGACTCGTTCCAGTCCTCATGCACGGGTGCAGACACCTCTGCCTTAGGTGGTGCTACAGCCTAGGAATAACAGAAAATTACATTTCAAATCATGGATTTTGTGGTCAAATAAACAAAGATTGTATTTAGCCATATTGGCACATCAAATAACCCACTTTAGATTTTAGATTAGGTATTAAAACTTTTATTTGGGATTCTGACACAATATGAAGGAACATCAGGCACTATTTGTCTGACATTTTGCTGAACAATATAATTTCTTCTATATTTTTGTTTTTTTTACAGAACATTTTATGTGCATAGTATGAATGTATTTTCTTTCTCTTTGCCTTTCAATTAGGGAAGAACATTGGAGTTATTTTTTTAGAAGTATCTTTTTTCAAGTATAATACTTACCACAACCTGCTCCTTAGCCTGTTGCTCCTCCTTTTCACTCTCTTCAGGGTCGCGGTAGAAGAACAGGTCGACGACCACGTCCCAACGCTGGTCGCGGGCGAGCACGCCACGTAGTCTGAGGACCTCACGCGCCAACAGCCACCACATCAAACCAATAGAATGAGAGGACTGTGGAGAAAAATATACATTATTAGTATTTAAATTCAGAATAATCTACAAACATTTAGAATTAGTAAATAAATAATAATATACATATAATAAATATAATATATATCACTTGGAATAGTATGTTGATTTTATACTGATAACAGCAGCTCGATGAAGACTATGTGTCTGATAAATGTATAAAATAAAAAAGAACTAGTACAGTTCAATAATAAACTCATTCAAACATATATTTATATTTACTAAGCCAACTTGGTAACTTAACAATATCCCTAGCATTTAGAGATTTGTTTAACTATTATTTCATACATGTACATATTTTAGTTTACCTTAGTGTTGCATGGGATGGCGATGTCAACAAAACGCAGGGGTGAGTCAGTGTTGCAGAGGGCAATAACTGGAATGTTGACATAGGAAGCCTCAGTGATGGGCTGATGATCTTGAGCGGGATCCAAAACAATCAAGAGGCGGGGCTCACGGAATGCAGCTTGGATCTGTTGATAAAAAATATGAACATAATTAAAACGGAAAAACAAGCATGTCTGCAATTTACACAAAGTGAAAAAAGTGTGTGAAAAATTCAAAAAATTTTAAAGTATAATTGCTTCTTATCTCATTTTATCCACCTCATAAACCCATAACACCCTTAACTCCACCTCTTCGCCATACAGTGTCTGGTGCTAATTCACCTGTACCTCGCATGTGCAAACTGGTAAACGAACGCAGCAACCTGGTTGACGTCCACGCTGACTCAATATTGACATTTGTCAGACGTCATTAGTGTGTTAGTTTTGTTGGGAATCCAGTCTGGTTAGAATATAAGCGAATACATTAGTAAAATTACAAAGAACACTTAGCATGTGTTGTTTGCCTGCAATTGGTTGTGCAGTTAGATTTAAGTCAATAATTTGTATGTATTTGTAATGTGTGAAATATCTGTAGCAACTGTTGGTGATGAAATATCCCTAATGTGGGATAAAATGAGATAGGAAGCCATTATAGAGTTTTTAAATTTTTTGAATCTCATTTTCTTTGATCCTCATGAAATGATGTGTTAGTGTCTTTCTGCAGTCACTTTTTTGTTTCATCACCTTTCAAATCACAATGATGCTAAAGAAGTTGCTGCTTCCAAAAGTTTCAGGTTTGCAGTGCTTTTTCTAAGGAACAGACACATTACTCGGAAAAATATATAACTACATATTGATAACTTGATTTGCAAATTGTCTAAATCCATATATGCAATTTTTACAGATGTTTATAACTGTATATTTTTTTATATATCCGTTAAGGATAATCTAAAATACCGTTGTTAGATAATACTGTAAGCTAGTATTTTTGAAGATGTAGACTCTTTTATATCCATTAATTAAAATACTATGGTGCTTTTAGGAGTTACACAAAAAGAAATTTGTTTTTACAAAAAATCTAGGGGTACATCAGGCTGTGTAAAATGAAACCTCTAGGTCTGTCAGATTGTCAGGTTCGGGCTTCTTATGACCCAGGCTACATGTTTTTTGAGAGGCTAGTAGTATGTAAAGATTTGTATGTAAAGATTTTCACCCATTCTCAGACCAGTTGTGCCAAAGATAACTTAAATGAATAACCCGTGTGGCTCTCTCTGTGGTCTTTATTAATCATTCAGATAATTACCTGATTTGTGAATGCACCAGGAGTAAAACGCCCAGCAATTGGGGTAGCTCCGGTGTGTGCGGCGAACTTGAGCACAGCACGCTGACCAAAGGGACGCGACGAGATGACGAACACGTCAGCAGGATTTTCGATGGCAACCACCGCGCGGGCAGCCAGCACGAGCTTCTCCCACGTACGGCGCAGATTGATTACGTGTGTGCCATCAGCACGTCGCTTGTAGACGTACGTTTCCATCTAAAATCAACAACATTGTCACTACGTGTTCTTCAATAACAAAGATGTTGATAAGCAGAGCGTGAAAACTCAGTTGGGAGAATGGATCGTCAATGTTTTCAGACAATATATATGGAACGGATTCTTGACTCATCATGTTTGTATGTTATTCTTTACTTTTGAGGTTATGTTTCATATGATCGGTACCCACCTGGAAATTGACATTTTCCGACCCAAGATGGGTCGTTGCCGCCAGCATCTTGGTGACATCCTCCTCGTTGAGGGCGAGAATATCTAATCCTCCCGACATCGTTGCGTTTAAATGAGTTACGGCTAAACCTAAAACAACAAATGTGAGACCGCTAAAACCCAAAGTTCTAAAGTTATGTTTACACGATCTACGCAATAAATACTATACATTTTAAAGTGAACAACAGTTCTTACACCAAATTCAATCACTTTCTTTAATTATTCAGGCGTGATTTAGAAACAAAATAAAGATTTAAAAAATACTTACGCGTATAATGCCACTGGGAGCGAATATGGACATAAAAGAACTGTCAAACTAAATTGTCAGTGATAAGAACCTATTTTGACAGCTACGCGGCAACTAGTTGACACTTCATGTATCATATTGTTTCTTTCTAGCCACTAATTTTTTCAATGAATAGAAAGAAATAGAACGATTTCCACAATTCTGCTACTAATTTTATAAAAAAAAACCGGTAACTTCCGAAAAGCGTATTTACGGTTTTTATTGTTGCGTTCTAAAATAAAATTGAGTGAGAGACCTATTTCTAAAAAAAATGTAATCGATGCAGCACAATTTCTTTTTTTGAGTAGTTTGAATGACTTCACCTTGTAACAGCAGTGTAATACAGTTTGTAAATAATATCATTAATTTTAAATCATGAAGAAATAAGTTAATCTTAACTTGAACCCATTATATTGTTAATTTTATACATGGAAAGTGAAATAAACTAATACTAGAAAAATATAATTAAATTAGACGACCCGTCGCACGCCAAAAATCCATGATACACCCCATAGAGTTATTTAGCCTTACGTTCTTGACACTGTTGCGAAGCGTTTCGCCTCCACTTTTATACTGCGTAGATCAAAGGACTGGCAAGGATTGCCTGAAGCGACTTTCCCGTCTAGAGATGGGCAGAGGGTTTAAACCCAATGGGTGGAAATGGGTTAAAACCGGGTTTTTTTGGGTTTAAAAGGGTTTAAACCCGAATAAAAACCCAAGAAGCGGGTCTTTATTTATTACTATCACTAATATCTTTGACTGTGGACCTAACACGACTTAAGTACTTCTAGTGTTTTTTGGAGTATAAATATCACTAATAGTGGTGCATTTAAGACCACAGCAAGTTTGGCCACTTACTCTTCGAACGTGATATTTCAACTGTATTATTTATACAAGCATTTTATCACAGTCCATTCATTGTATGATCAAGCCTATTTTAAAATAATAGTTACAGTAGTTTAAGACATACACTTTACTGCTGATTTAAGAGTCCATCCTATGAATTAACATTCTTCACTACATCTTTCAAGGGTATCCAAAGAAATATACAGTACTCGGAATATAACTTGAACCAAAATGGCGGCCGTTTCAGTTATTGCGTTCCAGTTTTCTCATTTTCCATTGCAGTTTCGGAATTATATAATGTTACTAGAAGTTATGTGGTTACGCACAGTCCTGCACGCCGTATTCTCGCATCACATTTCGATTTAAAACCCTAAAATCAGCTATACTGCGCCGCGTACTGTATAGTGAGGTGGAGGTTATACATGATGACGTCAGTAGACACATATATGTATACCTCTTAAACCCACTACACTGTTGTCAAGGGGGAATTTAACGCAAAACTGGGCATGCGAAAGGCGGACGAGATGAAAGTGGGGCAATTTATAGTTGGAAATCGGAATCCCGAGGTCAGATGCTAATGGACTTCATGGAAAAGGAAGGAGTCTTTGTGATGAATTCTTTTTTCAAGAAACCATTGTACCTCAAGTGGAGCTGGATTAGCACCGATGGTGAGACCAAAAACGAGATAGACTTCATAATATCAACGAGAAGGCAAATGTTCATCGATGTCTTCGTGCTCTATGCAGTTTAAACCGGGACTGATCATCGTATTGTTAGAAGCATCTTAAACCTCAACATTAGGTTCGAACGCTCTCGACTTATGAAGCCTATGCTCCGTCCAGCATCAACCCAGCTCCAAAACTCTAAAAGCTTTCACATCGAACTGCATAATCGCTTTAAATGCCTCGGTGAATGCGTAGATGTGGACCACTATAACAACAGGTTTGTGGAAACTGCATACGGAAGGCTCCAAGTTCTTCAAAACCCTCCCTTCAAAAGGACAGAAGAAGATCTCCTGTCCCACCCGTCGGCTAATGGAAGAAAGACGGTAGGTGGTCTTACAATCCCCTGATGACGCTTCGCGTATCAGATGCCTTTACAGACAAATCTCAAAGTCTCTGACTCGCGATTACAAATTGTATTAAAGAGGCCATCGAGCGGAACAAAGGTTCCAAAGTGTTCGCAAGAGATTTGTCTGTTCGACAGAGCCTACTTGCGAAGCTGAAGAATGGGGATGGTAGGATCGTCACTTCTCCACCCCGAGCTTTTTGGGTGAGATTGAGAAATTCTACGGAGAGTTATACACATCAACACGCGCACCTGTTGTGAGCCTGGCCTATGATCCTAGAGCCAGACTAACCCGACACTACACCGACGATATCCCGGACGTCAGCCTGTACGAGATTAGTATGGCCCTGAAACAGCTCAAGAACGATAAGGCGGCTGGAGATGATGGAATTACGGCTGAGCTTCTGAAAGCGGGTGGCAAACCGGTTCTTAAAGCGCTTCATAAGCTATTTGATTCCGTCATTTTCAAAGGCGAAACGTCTTCGGCATGGCACATGAGCGTGGTGGTATTATTTTTCAAAAAGGTAATAATACCTTACTGAAAAACTACAGACCGATATCCCTCCTGAGCTATGTCTATAAGCTGCTTTCTAGGGTCATCATGAATCGTCTCGCTCCACAAAGGCTTTATATAGCAGGCTTCCAAAAAGGCTTTAGCATCATAGACCACATATATATGCTGCGGCAAGTTATACAGAAGCCCGAGGAGTATAACAAACCACTATGCTTAGCGTTTGTGGAATATGAGAAGGCCTTTGATCGAGACTTGGGCGGTGCTACAGTCTCTCCAGCGGTGCCAAATTGACTATCCACACATCCACACATGGGTGAGTGTTTGTACAAAAACGCCACCATGTCAGTTCGTCTCCAGCATCAGGACTAGAAACCATCCAACTGCAGCCTAGAGTGAGACAAGGAGATGTCGTATCTCCTAAATTGTTCACTACTGTGTTGGAAGATATCTTCAAGCTCCTGAACTGGAAAGGACTTGTCATCAACATCAACCGCGAGTACATAATTAATCTCCGTTTTGCAGATGATACCGTGGTCATAGCGGAGATCCTGGACGACTTGGGCAAAATGCACAATGACCTCAGCAGAGCTTCCTAAGTGGGTCTAAAGATGAACATGGATAAGACGAAGATTATGTCAAACTCTCATATCGCACCCACTTCAATTCGAGTTGGTTTCTCTGCACTCGAAGTTGTTAACGAGTATACATAACTATATATACCTGGGACAAACAGTCCAACTTCGAGAAAGAGGTGTCTCGTCGAGTCCAGCTCGGCTTGGCAGCGTTCGCGAAGCTACGCTACATCTTCGTGTCGTCCAAGAAATCACAGTGTTTCAAGACTAAAGTCTTTGATCAGTGTATGTTTCTAGTGATGACTTACGGAAATGAAACGTGGTCGCTCACAATGAGCCTCATACGAAGGCTAAGAGTTACACAAAGGGCGATGGAAAGACCGATGCTCGGAGTTTCTCGGCGCGATCGAATCAGGGATGAGGAGATCCGCAGAAGAACCAAAGTCACCGACATAGCTATTCAAGTCGCTAAAATTAAGTGGCACATTGCTCGTAGAACCGATGGCCGACGGGGTAGTAAGTTTCTGAAGTAGCGGCCACGTACCGGAAGATGCAGCTTACGCTGCATCTTAGGCCCCCAACAAGGCGGACCGATGACCTGGTGAAAGTCGCGGGAAGCTGACGAATGTGGACAGCACAAGACCGGTCATCGTGAAAAGCCTTGGAGGAGACCTTTGTTCAGCAGTGAACCTCTATAGGCTGAAGAAGAAGAAGTATAGTATACTAGCTTTCCGCCCGCGGCTTCGCCCGCGTGGAGTTCGGTTATATCGCGCTTTTTAGATTTCCCTCGGTAACATCATTTTTTTTCGGGATAAAAGGTAGCCTATGTTCTTTCTCAGGATCTAAAGATTGTCTGTGCCAAATTTCATCAAAATCGGTTGAGTGGTTTAAGCGGGAAAGCGTAACAGACAGACAGACAGACAGACAGACAGACAGACAGACCGACAGACAGACAGACAGACAGAGTTACTTTCGCATTTATAATATTAGTATGGATAATCTAATCTAAAAATAGCCTTTTTTTCTTCAAAAAACGGACGATGACTATTACAATCCATACTAATATTATAAATGCGAAAGTAACTCTGTCTGTCTGTCTGTCTGTCGGTCTGTCTGTCTGTCTGTCTGTCTGTCTGTCTGTCTGTCTGTCTGTCTGTTACGCTTTCCCGCTTAAACCACTCAACCGATTTTGATGAAATTTGGCACAGACAATCTTTAGATCCTGAGAAAGAACATAGGCTACCTTTTATCCCGAAAAAAAATGATGTTACCGAGGGAAATCTAAAAAGCGCGATATAACCGAACTCCACGCAGGCGAAGCCGCGGGCGGAAAGCTAGTACTATATAATCCATACTAATATTATAAATGCGAAAGTAACTCTGTCTGTCTGTCGGTCTGTCTGTCTGTCTGTCTGTCTGTCTGTCTGTTACGCTTTCCTGCTTAAACCTCTCAACCGATTTTGAAGAAATTTGGCACAGACCATCTTTGGACCCTGAGAAAGAACATAGGCTACCTTTTATCCCGGAAAAAATTGATGTTCCCGAAGGAAAACTAAAAAGCGCGATATAACCGAAATTTACGCGGGCGAGGCCGCGGGCAGAAAGCTAGTACGGACTATAATATTCACAAATATTTACATTTACCGTGTTTAAATTATAATTAAAATAAAAACCCGAATAAAAACCCGGTGGGAGGGAATAAATGGGTTTTTATTGGGTTTTAACCCAGTAATAGGGTCTAAACCCGGTTGTTTGCCCATCTCTATTCCCGTCAGATTACAATTTAATTTTCATCAGGGCTGGAGTGAATAGGTTCATAATAAACTGTACCTCATTCGCTATACCTAGTATTAGACGGAATTTAAAATTGGTTGATTTACGGTACGGACGACACGACAGGAGGTCAAGCTACACCAAACTCTCAAATATTAGTTATCAACCTTGAGCCTTAATGCTTTAGAGATGAAGTTAAAAGTCTAACAAAGAAATCTGTCAGACAGCACATCAAGCTAATCTGACAGATGACATCTAGTCATCTGTCAGATTAACTTGATGTGCTGTCGATAGTCTGTCATAGATTGTGGTTTTTAATTTTGCCGGGTCATAATGGGTTCCGCCAAAATATGTTACTACATATTTTATAGGCTAAGTACTCCTAGCCTATATAAAAATGTACTCTGTCATCTGTGTCACAGAGTATCACAGAGTCTGTGATATGTAGTAGCAAGATATCTATAGTATTGGCACAGTCTAAAAATCATAAAGTCGTCCAACGAAGACGTCTAGACAGAGCAATCGTGCGGGGTGTGAGGTACGAGACACGGGTAAGCGGCACCCGAGCTGCGAACAAAACGATGTTCGTAGCTCTGTATCTATCATTAAGGGCTAGCGCGTGTTTGTTTTTTATTTGTTTGTTTTATAATTTGATATGAGTGTCAATTTTGAGTATAATTGGGGTGCTTGTTACGAAAAAGCCATCCTTTTTGACATCCAAAATGGCGGACGCCAATTTAAATGTATATTAATATGATATGGGTGTTAATTCCGAGGTGGATTGGGGTGCTGGTTACGAAAATGCCCTATATATAACTTAAATGTGTCTCGAGTTTGTTCCCTTAGTAAAAATAGCAAATTAATTAAATATAAGACAGCTATCGATGTTGATCTGCAATAAATAAATAATTTCATAAATATTGTTTATTTGGGACAACCCTGGTCGATGCGTGACTATCTAGATGATGTCGGCATTTTACACGAGATCAAAGGCGTCGACCTACTATAAGATTTTTTTATTGTGGTATTGGGTAGTAGTGTTTAATTTCATTCATATCATTCAATCGTCGATACCTGTGAATGCTATTTAACAAGTCAATGTATTTAACCCATTTTTGACGGTTTTCGATATTATGTTACTAGCTTTCCACTCGCGGCTTCGCCCGCGTGGAGTTCGGTTACATCGGGCTTTTTAGATTTCCTTCGGGAATATAATATTTTCCGGGATAAAAAGTACCCTATTATTTAATCCGGACTACTGACTTTTCGCCTACAAAATTTCAAAGCAATCGGTTCAATAGTTACGGCGTGAAAGCGGAACAAACAAACTCAGTTTCCCATTTATAATATTGGTATGATTGTTCTGTGTTTTCTTTTCTTAACGTAAAGCTAATGCGAATGGACTATAAAGAAAAGATTATGAAAATACACTACCTACAGTTTCGTCTTTGTTCATTTTAAGTTTTATCGTAAATTGACTAAAAGTCTGGCAACTCTGCAAGGATCGGATGATTTTTAGTATATGGTAACATATCTTTATACTTTTGTGACTGGTGATGTGACTGATGTGTGGCCTGTGAACGGAGATTATTTTTCCGTATCGGCATTTTAACGTACTAATTTTAGATTGTTTTGTAAGACAATACATGCATTATGATTACTTTACTTCCCTGACCTTAAACGTTGTAAAAAGTTTGTATACTTAGTGAGTTATTTTGGTAATCGGTGACATTATAGTGAAGTGCCTAATTTGATCATGGAGGCTATAGCAAAACACGATTTTACTGCAACTGCTGATGATGAGCTCAGCTTTAGGAAGAATCAAGTCCTCAAGGTATTTGTGCATTCCTCGAAATGATGTGCAGTGAAATTTATCTGGTAAAGTGACAGGTCCTTTCTAGAATTTTTGATATTACAGATACTAAACATGGAGGACGATATGAACTGGTACAGGGCTGAATTAGACGGCAAAGAAGGACTTATTCCTAGTAATTATATTCAAATGAAAAGTCACAGGTAAATACATACATTCACTCAAGAATGATTCTGTTTCTAATAATAGTCTTTTATAAATCGTTCTTATTAGTTCCGTTTGTAAAAACAAGACTAGATAGGTATTTAAGTTTAGAATAACAAGAAACCGCTGTGTATCACATAAATCTTTATTACTTTAAAATATGTTACATTCATGCATACTCGCCAGGAGTGCATTATCTATTTACACAAAAACTACCTGATTCAATGCAGAAGAATAAAACTTGTTAGAAATCTCTTCACCAAGAAGGTGGTAGAGGTTATAATCAAAACTCAATTGATTTACTTTATCCTAGGATGACAAATCCCACTAAATCAAATCTTATAATGGGCCAGCTGAACTTCTAAATAAAACATAAAAAGTAGATTGTTATAATAACATACCATCCCATTAATCATTCTAAAAATATGACCATGTAGGTGTTTAAAATATACTACAACTGTGTCAATTGTTGAAAATATCTTGTTTGGGAACTATTGGTTCCACTTTTGAAAATAGAATATGCTTTTGAATTATAACCTCATTTTTAGCTGGTATTATGGAAGAATCACAAGAGCAGATGCAGAGAAATTACTAGCTAATAAACCAGAGGGTGGTTTCTTGATAAGAATTAGTGAGTCAAGCCCCGGTGATTTTTCCTTATCTGTCAAGTAAGTAGTTTTCTTATATGTATGCATGTTTATCTAATGTTATTATAGTTCTAAGAATATTCTTTCCAATTGGATTATTACAGTGAGTCACTCTGTATATGATACCATGAATGTGGTTTGACAGTATTGAATGACTGAGATGAACATGCCTTAAATCAGTATTAATGGCTAATAAACTGTTTATCCTACTATATTGTATGTGTTCTATGTTGTTAATCCATTGCTATTTTGTTTGAATGTCTGATGATATCTTCTCTGTGTATAGAATTACAGAGAAGATAGGCTACATCAGTCACATGGATATGAAACATCCATATTCTTAGATCATAATAAATAAAAAAGCCTAAATGCAGTAACTGAATTGAGCTTGAAATGATAATACATATTATATCTATGCTTGAAAGGCAATCATATCTAAGCAAAAAAAATTCATAAATTGAGTTATATACACCATTCGAACCGCCAGATTTTTCTGTGTCATTTGGTGTATACATATAACTCAATTTACGAATTTTTGTTGCTTAGATATGATTGCCTTTCAAGCGTCGATATGTATATCAAAAAGCACAACATTCATTTCTGTATTTACATGCTGAATTCCAATTAGCTTCATATTTGTAAATTGTTGATAGTCAATGAGACTATCTCCACCAGTAGGGTAATTGGGTGACACACTATCAGTAGCAATGGCTTTGATTTTGACAGTTCAACAGCATTCATTGCATTATTTATATTGTTGAGTGGTCACAGTTTTTGAACATATGGAGCAATGGATTCGCAATAAGCTTCAAAATGATTCCAATCTATAGTAATAGTGTGTTACGCAATTAGGGTGCTGGTGTTACATATCATTGATTTCATTTTCTAATATTCTTTGTCAAATAAAGATAATTTGTACAGCTGGTTGTATAAATGGTGTAAACAATACAAATTAGGTCAAAATAAATATTGACATATGTTTAGTATCAAATATAGATGGTTTCCGTCATGTTTCTACTTTTGGGGCTTAGTGCAGTAATTTTTTTCAAGTTGTTCATCTATAATAGTTGTAATTTGTTCCAAGCCATATCATCTTTCACATAATTCATGTAATTATCCTATGGCCTGCCTGTTAATCAATAGAAATACACATTCATTCATCTTCTTTGTCACCTACCCTTCTTTCCTCTTAGAAAAATAAAATTCGTTAAAATGTTGTTCTAATAAATCTCTATTATATAGTTCAAAAATATATGTACATGGCCATAATTATCTACCAGAGGAATTTGTAGCTCTTAGTGCAATGCTCGGGCTTTGCGAACCACTTTACATAGCATAGTGACACAAGTGGAGGAAAAAAAACAAGTGAGGACAATTGTGGTAGCCTTATTAAATATGTACCTTCATTAGATTCTCAAGAGCTAACTAATATGTATAGCTAGATAGGTATTTTAGTTTTCAAATGTGTCATTTAGCTATAGCAAAAATGTATTGAAAAAGAATATAGTAAACCATTAAAAACATATAACAGCAATATTCCAAATGAATGCTATGTATACTAATACTTTCTCTCCTTCCCCTTGGTATTCCATCCAAAGGTGTCTGTAAAAGTTGGTGATCTTTTACAAACTTTGGACGGAAGCCTTAATGATAAGACCGTCCATTGTGTCACCCTCTGTAAAATCTTTATGTTTATGTTCTGTAATCAATATGGTGTACATAATAAAGAATATTCTATTCTATACTAAGTAGGTACAATTGACAGCCTCCATGGCGTAGCGGTAGCGAACGCGGCCGTTTCGCAAGGAGGCACGGGTTCGATCCCCGCAGAGTGCAAATATTTGTATGCATGAATATGAATATTTGCACTGGTCTCGTCGTGCCGCGGAAAGCACGTTAAGCCGTTGGTCCCGGTTGCCATACGAACATCTAGTGGCAGTCGTTACGGGTTGTTGGAGCCCTCAAAAGTCTAATAATTGGTCTAACTGCAAAGCTTAGATATCGCCTTCGGGTTGTGGAGGTCAGACAACAGTCGCTACACGGAAAATATCGAAGTTTAGCCAAAATCAGCAGTTAGACTGGTAAAGCGGACCCCAGACTCCAAAGCTGAAAAAAAGAAAGCTGCGGATGCGACTGGGATTAACGCTGAGATGATGATGATGACTAAGTAGGTACAATATTTTACATTAGCTAAAAATAATACAGTTTGTTACAAATCCAGGATACTTGAAATGATTTAATGAGATGTTTGCTCAGCGGTCTAGGAAAAATTAAAAAATACCTACTATATTATTTGTGTTATGTATTTTTGAGTAATGATTAATAAACTACAAAATTAATATTTTTTTAGTTTTAGCACTAGTTTTAATATCCAAATTGCTACTACTATACTTTGAAGTGGTGTAATGCCTAAGCTCGTAATATTTACACAAGAACCAAGATCAGCTAATAAGTAAATTGAGCAGCTTCTGGAATTTTGTTATTAATTCTTATCAGACTTTCTTATTATTTACTGTTTGGTTTATAAGCTATGTTAGTTATTAATACTCACACACATATACTTTTGTAAGGGAAATAACGTCTGTTTTGCTTCTTTAATTCAGGAAGGGTTCTAAAATGCTGATAGACTTTATGAAAGATAAGAAAAAATCCCCTTAATGATATGGGGAATCCCTCGGTTAAAAACACGCAACAAAAGTACTCTCTTGTATGACAAATATGACAATACCATCAAGAGAGTTTGTTAGTGCCTCTGTTAGTTATTCTGCTTCCACCCAGGGGTGCTTTCATCATGTATTTTTCCCCCTTAGAACAATATAGGACGACTTATCATGTCCCGTAAATGTCTTATTAAGTGCTTTGTTGTTTATGTTTACTATACGATGACGTCATAAGGAAGGAGAAAGTTCAAAGAATCCTAAATGGCACGGGTTCTCGCCCGAGGTCAATTTCCGCATCGGGAAAAATACTCGAGAATTTTATTATCTTTGATTAATGTGAGCGCGATCCACTAAACACTTAATAGCACCACCAACAATGCTAGTTTAGAATATGGTATTAAGTCGAGTCAATGTGAAAACAAAATTTACCAGAATATTAAGAATGGGAAAAATCCCAGGTTAGTATAATGCTCCAAGAAGGCATTCCAATTCCAGTTATTAATAATTGGCATTTTGATAATAGCCTCATCAATTGGTGCCGCTAAATATTGACGGCATATTACCTTATTTGAAGAATATTAAGTATAGTAACAACTTATCAAAGTTACTCGGATTCCTCGTTTTTTTTTTTTTTTGTAAATTAGCGCTTGACCGCAATCCCACCTAATGGTAAGCAGTAACGCAGTCATTGATGGTAAAGGGCACTAGTTTATTAAGAGCCTATTCACTCTAGCCTTGATGTTCAAATTGTAGTCCGATGGAAACACCGCCGCTGGCAAACTGTTCCAGTCCCTCGATGTACGCGGTATAAAGGAGGAGGCGAAACGCTTCGTCCGGATCGTAGTGGTGTTAACAACGTAAGGGTGGAAACTTACCATACTACGGGTCTTCCGATGGTGGAACGTAAATGACAATGTAATGGTGGATAGTAAATGACATTTTCCGCGTTCGTGCTTGACCAATTGCCTTATAAGCTTGTCAAATAATCAATAGGTCAATAACAAAGTGGTTCACGTGAGGTGACGCACAACAAACAATTTCATTACAGTTTAAATTGGTAGTTAATAAAAAAATAAGGTTTGCGCCTTTGCCGCTCCAGAGTGCGCATGACTCACGAGTATCTAGAGACGTTTTATTTTGTCTTGAATCTGTCTTGGCGCGTTGTATTAGTCATATTTATCTCTATACAACTAACATTACGTCGACAGGTAATTTAATTATTAGTTTTGCCTATTTTCGTGTTTAACATATTTTAGCGTTTCTCGGAACTTATGAATGATTTGAGTTGTAGATTTTTTTACCGAGAATCTGTATCTTTGAATTGAGGACACGAATCAATTACTTTTCGTTATGAAATTCGCTCCTATCCTATTGATATAAGGATCAAACTGAAAATATAAAACACATTTTGTTTAGAACAATGTCCTATTAGATAACCTTGACTTGTGTTATTGGACCGATCATTTACCCTTTCAAGTTGCTACGCAGAGAAAAACTAGAAAATGAATTCTGCATTCTAACGGGAAAATGCCAAGACCAAATTATGTACGTATAAGATTAAATAAATTAAAAAAGACAGGTCATAATAATGTTCGTAAGGTTTTCTCTATTTAAAACCTGTTTCCTGTCAAATAGTATGAATCAGCGGTATTGCGATTGCGCTGAAACCAGTTTTGGGCTATAGATTTTAAGCACGGGCCTCATGTGAGTTGAAACATACCGCATCGTAAATAAAATTTTCTCCTTTTCACATATAGTGATGAAAAACTAAAGTGAACTAAAGACCGATTTACACGGTGCAATTTAATTGCCTATCGCTTCAATTAAGTTGAAGCAACAATAAAAGTTGCATTGTCTAACTAAACACCATTTAGACGACGCAAGTCATCTGTTGCATCTATTTATTGTATGCCATAGGCAATTAAATTGCACCGTGTCAATCAATCTTAACTTTCTATGCTAAGAATAAGAGTAGCTACATGGACCTGGGAAAAAATGAAGGACAGTTTTCGTCGCAATCTCATCGCAGCGACAATCAATGCCAGAAACTATCTAAGATGTAGGGAAATAAAGTATTTTTGATGGATTCGAAACAGACCAAACTGAAAATAAATGAAATAACCAGAATTGCCTGTTGCCTGTTGATACTGACTTCGAACTCCTTGATAGTACTGATGGAGTAAATTATTAAGAATGTTAACGGGAAAAAGAAAAATACTCTCCCAAACATGATAGTACTATGTATTATAAATGAACAAATTCCTTTTCCTTATAAATAAATGTTTCACAAAGCGCGTCATATAAACCAATGAGTTACCGACCTAAATAAGTCGTTTACGAAACTAGACCTACGGAAAATACTCCCCTTTTAGGATACCTACCTAGCAAGCTAAAATTCCAAGAATTTCTACGCATTCCGATAAACGTTACAGCTGCTCTGTTTATTCTAATGATAGCGTTTGGTATTTACGCAAACATTAGGAAAGCAGAAAACTTGAATGACCCGCAAAATGAACCACACGCAACCGGTTTCAATTTATAAACCATATTTTATTATATGCAACGATTCTCGGGTTAACGCCTGACATTCGATATGCCGAGCTTACCGTTCCCATTTACGATTTCGGTTACATGTTTATTACGTCAGCAAGTTCAATTAGTTCCACAAATATTTGTTCGGAGTTTGAGGATCGACACGTTTTCTATTGATCAAGGCATAAATATTTTCAGCCTCCATGAATCCTGTTCTAGTTAAGTGAACCTGATAACTACATTTTCTAAGTCTTATTTACAGGATAGTACTTTTCGATGACATGTAACTTTTACAAACCCGCACTGTGGTGGATTATGACCCGCTCCTTCTCACAAAGGGTTAGACTGTGTCCCAACAGCGGGAAAGTTATAGACTGATTATGCTATCTACAGCCAACATATTTTCAAGGGTCAAGAATTGGTGTAAAAATGCATTATTGAAACAGTATCAGAAAGGTCAACTTATCGCGATGATTATTGTTTACCTTGCACAATGTCGATCGCGTCACTATTTTTCTCCAGTATACGATTATCTTAATAGTTGTATCTTGCCGGGAACACTTGACGGATCATCGTAGGCCTTATTTATACACAGTACCAGTACAGGTACCGAGAAAAAGTTATAGGTATACATCAGCTTACCTGCTTATGGCTCTCCCATTAAGGTCTTCACGTGATCAGCAGTTGATATTAATCACAAATATACCTTCGCCGCTGAACACAGGCCCCCAGTAAATTACTTTCATAAATAAAGATCAAATTGGCAAACTGTCCTAATTGGATTAGCTGCCTCCGAACTCTGATATTGTTGCTAGCAGATAAGGGCTATATTGGGACGCTGCGGGCCTTTTTTACGTAACAAATTCCTTAGTTGCCTTTTACGACACCCGCGAGATAACGTAACCTAAAGATAACATAATAATCTTTCGTCGACATTTACTTTTCGAAAGTTTCACTTTGATTTTTTACAATTTGGATAACCGTCTTCCCTCAGATGCCCGGATGGTGTGCAGCATTTCAAAGTGCTTCGGGATGCGTCGAGCAAATTCTTTCTGTGGGTAGTGAAGTTTAATTCTCTCAACGAACTCGTGGATTATCATCGTACTGCGTCTGTTAGCCGCCTGCAAGATGTCAAGCTCAGAGATGTGGTTCCTGAAGAGGTGAGTTAACTGTTATATTGAATTAAATAATTCAATGGCATTTCTAGGGCAAGTCAAATGACTTGCCATAGAAATGGTTCTTGATTTCAAACTCAAACTCTTATTTGTGGTCATAGGTTAACTAAGATAGTGCTTACTATTAATAAATGTTTCACTATGTCCTGCTAGTAAAGCGTACAAATATTAGGTTTAAGTATAATCTACATCAAAACATTAATCTTGAATTATAATTGTTTAATTCTATTCTACTTTATCATGTAAATATTCGGAAATAGTATAATAAGCCTTATCAATAAAAATATTTGCAGTTTTTCCATAAAATTTTGTAAATCTACTGTTGACACGTGCCCACTTGTGTCCACAAAAACTCTTAATTTTTTGGGTTAATATGACGAATCACAAAAAACGTAGCTTTCCATTGCTAAAACAGTTTTAAGAATGACTACACCTTATAAACTCACACACTTCTTTATAACAAGTATAAATTAGATAGTATCACATGATAGACGTCCTCTGGAATGAAACGCCTACAGCTTCCCTGTACAACTAATTAATAAATAATGGCTTATGATAGCTTGTGTATAAAATGATTCAGAATCATTCGATAGACCTTCCGTTTTATCTAGGCCAAGGGCGTCAACATTACAGATTTTAGCTAAAGGTTTACACCTACGCCTTTTTCCCGGTCAGTTCTCTAATTGTTTGCATCACTAGGCTCTTATGCCCTTAATTCTATAGTTAAAACGCAGGTGGGGTACGTTACATTTGCTTCAATGGCTAAACGTTTTGCGGTAGTAGCTATCAATATGTAAAATATTAGTTGAACTTTTTGGTTATGTTCTAAGCAATCAACCTCGTCACTCGGAACTACATATTGCATTCTGTGCTTTCCGGTATGACTAACACCTCTGTCATGCATGATGTATTAATCTTAGCCTTTTATAAATACTTCACGTTTTCCCAATATTACTACTACCATTAGTATATATCTTAACACTGCCTGTAGGTATGTAGTGGTTTTCCTATAGCCCTCAAATTATACTGGTGCGGTACCTATTTACCTCTCGGCAAAACATATGCGATAGCTTTTTGATAGAATGTTGTACTTTATTCCAGATTCGTTGTGCTTGATTGACGTATTATTTTTATTAAAGTTTCATGCCCAAAGGGTAAAAACTCCAACGCTATTAATAAGACTACCATCTGTCTAATGTGTTCCGGGTAATCTCCAATACGGCTGGACAGTTGCTGTTATAAAACACAGCAAGTTTGCTATAAACGAAAATTTCTGAAAGCCAGTTTATACTAACTCTTTTGAGTACTCGATTGCGTCGAAAAGTGTTTCTAACTCGCCACAAACATCCAGAATAATTCCTGTATTTACGAATGCGGTAAAAAGAGAGATTTAATGTGACTTTACACAGCTGGGTTAAATCTCGGCGTTCTTGTATATTTTAGACCGGAATCTCGTATTCAATCCCTAGGCTATTGCACAAGACAAGTTACTTGTGTAATAGCTTGGGAAAAGATATTATCTGATATTAGCTCCCATTCTTCAGCAGTTGTGGCCGTAAGACGACGAGACAAAATTAACGATTTTATGCATTTAGGACCGCTTTTAGTACGATACTATAAAATATAGTATGTGATTCAGAGGAAAAAGTGGTGAGGAAAGTTTGGGAGTATAAACGTTGTTGGACTGAATGGACTGTGTGAATGATGGCAAATCTCTAACAATAGTTAGAGAGTGACTACCGAAATGATGAGTAATATGGAAAATAGGAATGTTGCGCAGACCACAAATAAATTAGGATAAAGGACAGGAAAAGGAGGACTATGAAACATGTTTATGTTTAAAAGTTTAAGCAATTAATTATCCTACTAATATTATAAAGGCGAAAGTTTGTAAGTATGGATGTATGGATGTTTGTTACTCTTTCACGTAAAAACTACTGAATGGATTTGGTTGAAATTTGGCACAGGGGTAGATAATAGTCTGGAATAACACATAGGCTACTTTTTATCCCGGAAAAATATGCAGTTCCCGCGGGATACGAAAAATATTAGTCCACGCGGGCGGAGCCGCGGGCGAAAGCTAGTAATTTATAATATAGCAGCCAGAAAGTTGACCACTCCAAAGAAAAACTGACATTCATGTTGAAATTATCCATGTGAGAACGATGCACAAAGACGTGCATGTTAAAAGCGCCCGTTATACAAAACATAAATCGATGCAGAATTTAAACTTCTCGCATAAATATTGAATTGGTACCCTACCCTCAAGAAAGATGAGTACTTAAATACATAGTAACATAAGGAGAATTCCTTTAGTTGTCCAGTTTCCATTAGCACAATTATTTAAACACGTTCAATACATTTATGTGTGGAACCGAGCTGTGTCTATGTAAATAATGCGGCCGCTGTGACCCTGATAAGTAACGAAAATAACCCGGTCACTGCGTGTTCCTATAATCTCGGTTACTAGTAGTAGCCTCTGCCTCCAATTGATAGGGAGTTGGATGATTTGTTTAGCGATGACGGGTTTTTGGCTGGGGACATATTTTGTGTTAATGTTCTTGAGACGGTTTTTCAAGGGTTTATTTTTTTATATCTAATATAATGTCGAAATGAGGGGATGCTGCAAAAATGTAAAAAAAAAGTTAATTTAATAAAAAATCGACCAACTGCGAGTCGGACTCATGCACGTTGTATGTGTATGGGAGAGACCCCATAAATATTTATTTTTGAACTGAATATACAACTAAATATTCTGAGAATATATCCAGCGACCACTTGTTGCCTTTTTGGTTGTATGAGAAGCCCACAAATATTTTTTTATATTTTGTTTTTAATTTTTTTTTTCTTCGTAGTTGCAACAGAAGTGCTTCGTCTATGAACAATTTAATTTTCTAGGCTGGTTATCACGATTCTGATATACAGTCTCGTGGCAGACTAACAGTAAGTCTCTTAGTAATAGCACCGTTTTAGACATTGAGTACAGAACCTAAAAAAATAAATGCATACGTTTAGCTAGGTACTTTAAACCATTGTTTAAAGGATTTCATTAAATGTTTCATTCCAACTAAATTAATGGTACATAATAATCTCCCCTTTGTAATGAAATGAAAATACAGTAGTTTCGTTTAGAAATGTTGTGTTTATATAGCAGGATAATATGTGGATTGGCCATCCTATTTAATAACGTCATGCTTAATGAGTCCTAATTAAAGAATTGCTTAATGAAGGCATGATAAAGTAATTTTCACGAGTTAGGCACGAATCGATTTACACCACCCGGCACCGGCGCGGCACGGGGCGCGGCCTGTCATAAGTGTGCGAATATAAACTTTAAATTACTTATGAGGTGTTTCCAATTTCTTTTGGCGTATGTAATCAATTGTAGAATTTCCTCCATTGCGCCCCTAGCGCGACTCGGTGCTAGTCGTACCTTGCATCTCCGTGGTAGGCCATAACATCGGCTGCTCGCAGAAGTTACCACCCACCAGACAAAGTCTTGCCGCCAAGCGATTCGTCGTGTTCCTCCATGATGTCTGGTGAAGCCGTACGGAGGACGGGTCTGAGCAGTTGTGTTGCAATGTGTACCGCGTACAATGCTTCAAATGTTGTTGTGTCGGGAGAGTGGAGAAGGGTCTCCAGATCAATCTCCCTCTGGCGCAGCATCATTGGTCGTGTTGTTAGGTTTATAATTGCATCACCTCGCTCAAATGCCGTCTCCCTTCCTATTCGCCCAGTTTTTTTGAGTGAATAGACCCTTAACAAACTAGCGCGCTTTACCATCAACGATTGCATCACTGCTTGCCATCAGGTGGGATTGCTGTCAAGCACTAGTTTATAATAATAGAAAAAAAAACTCGTTCTCAAACGAAGCGCAACAGGAATTTAGGGTCAGGAAACGGCTAGGTTTTAATTGACAATTAGACTAGACTAGAATGGGTTTAGAGCAAACGTTCCTTGTGGCCTGTGGGACCCATGTTTCATTCTGTATGGCTTATTGTGTATATGTTTTTGCAAAGTCTCGCTTCTATAAAGTATTCTTGAGCGCAAAAAACAGACGCAATATACACGCTCTTGTTTTTTAACGTCATCGATACAGCTCGGATATTTATGCAATGTAGATTTTTTTTGTAGAAAATGGAGCGAATACACGTTTTACTTTTAATATCCGAGTGTTACAACACCGTCGGCACAGGCACAGCATATTTACTTTGTAATTTTGGCACTATAGGGCTTAAGATGTTCAACTTAATAGCACTCCAGGGCTATTAAAAGAGCAACCTTTGCCCTTTTCTTTATAAATCCAGGCATCCAATGCAGGCCCTTCTGGATGAATTTACGAAGTCGTGTTGCTCGTCTTCGTCAAATTAATTAAAACAGACCTCTACTTCTGAGAACTGTGACGCAAGACTCGTCTCGATTGCGCGTCACTCTCGCTACTTACTACTCGCTACTTTGACGACAGTTGACGCAATGGCTGAGCGATCGACTGCTGCACTGCATGTGGCAGGTTCGATTCTCGTACGGAACAAATATTTATACATATGGCTTACAGGTAGTTGTTCCGGGCGTGGCTGTTGGTGTATACTGAGTTTTAATGTTTGTAAACGCACCCACTCTACAGGAGTAATGCCAAGTGGGGGGCAAAGTTAAAAAAAAAAAATTGGGTACTTAATATCGTGGTTCCATAATAGCAGGTTTTTTTCTAGTATCTAGTAATTAGTAGAAGTTCTTTTACTGTATGGTAGACACTTCAATCAATTTCCTTCAACGCATTGTAAAATCCACACTACGCCGACCTGCGTCTGTGTATAAATCGTACCTAACTAACATCACACTCTCGTGGACTATATTAACACGTGTGTCTCGTGGCTAAATTACATACAATGCACCTGTATTGGTCGATCGAAAGCTGAATTCTGCCTAGGTTTATTACATGAAGACCTCTTGTGTACCTCTGAAAGCACATTAACCGCTGCCCCGCCTGTCGTTTGTAGATCTTTGACAGTCGTTTAGGGTAGTCAAAAGCCCCAGTCTGACAACCAGTCTTCAGGAGTATCGTTCTGTCTAGAAACTGGATTGTGGATGTCAGATAGATAGTTGCTTTATACAATATGTAATTAATGCACACCCTCAAACACTTCAATTAGAATATTATGTTATAACCATAATACCATAATAATTTTTAATTTAACATGTATATGCACTGTTATTTATTAAAATATACCAATTCTTGGAGAACGAAGATCTTACAGTTCTTGAAATAAGGTTTATTTTTCTTTATTTCGTATTTTATGATTAAATTTGTATAAATACAAGTAAACTGCGATTTTAAAAGTCTGCAAACAACGGGGTTAATATGACAATAATTTCTGTAGTTTTGATTATTTTTGGGATAAAAAATTACCTGTATTAAAAATGATATAAACCGATCCAGTAAACGATTCTGAACAAACTGTTTTCAGGAAGTGCGTTAATTAATTTACATATTGTATAAAATTCTAGTATCAACAAAGCTGAGAAATGTCTAGGCAGGTGACGAACGAAGCACTTAACTATGCGGGGTTATGTTTCTTCACCACATAAGAAAACACTTAAAACTAACACTCTTCTTGTCTTGACCATAATAAATAAGTAAGCGACAGCTTCTGTTGCGTAGCGGTAGTGAACGCGGCCGCTGCGCAAGGAGGCGCGGGTTTGATCTCCGCACAGTGCAAATATTTGTATGCATGAATATGAATATTTGCACGTTTGACGTTGACGTTTGTCGTTACGGGTTGTTGGAGCCCTCAAAACTCCAAGAATTGGTCTAACTGCAATGCTTCGATATCGCCTTCGAGTTGTGGAGGTCAGACGGCAGTCGCTTCACGGATAATATCGAAGTTTAACCAAAATCAGCAGTGAGACTGGTAAAGCGGACCCCAGACTCCAAAGCTGAAAAGGCTTCGGGTGCGACTGGAATTAACGCTGACATGATGATGAATAAAGAAGTATGGCCGTTCAAAAGCCGTTCATTTTACTTACATGCACATGCATAAATGATAATGTACGTCACAATAAATCCTGAAGTTTTCCCACGGCGAGTTAACGGCCCATCGCATTTCATTGAATGATTACTGAATACTTTAACGTGACTCACTATAGGTATTGCGTATTTGGACGCGCGTATTGACGTATCCTAAATAAGGAAAGTGAAAATTTTCACGTATTTTTTGCACGTATACGCAGACTTTGATTTAGCTTTCTTTATTAATTGTTTTATGGAATGATAAGGCTTTTTGAATCGCCGTGTGAATTTATGGATAATTTTCATATAGATTGTCTGTAATGCCGTGTAATAAGGCTTCTATATCAAAGTTGGATCTGAAAACACTATTTGACGCAAACCGCGTAATTATCACTAGGTCACAGCTGTTCCATGTTCCTAGCAAAATATACACAATTAATTGTGTTTTCAGGTTGTAATTAACACTTATTTATTTATTATTTTTTTCGATTATTCTATTGCATTTATGTCATGAGCTGCAGAATTTCCTTTGGTTCACCATGAGTAGCCATCTTACTTAGTTCATTAATTAGCTAAATAAATCCACGGAAAACTCCAATTAATTATGGTAACAGTAGCACTTTACCAATGATCTGCAGGCCCTTGGTATTAAACTGTTAATTAAATTCAACACTTAGTTAATTGAATCTATTCAATTAATTTTCGTAATTGGTACCAATATGTTCGCACCATTTCGCTAATAGCTTTATTTGGTTTCACACATTTGAACAAACATTTGTGTCTGTATTGGTGGTGGTTTTGATCGTGGCTAGTCGACTGCATTTTCAATCGTAACCACATTATTGCTCCATTGAATTACTTTGAATAACATAAATAACTTGGGTCTGTATCACTAAGAAAGTTGTGCTAATTTTGCATGGAAAGTCTTGTTGTTTCTAGCAATTCAAACTCTTTTTGAGTTGGTGCTTTTACTATGATATATTAATGTATATTTCGAGCAGTTGGTATGTAAAAAACCTCGCCTTGTCTTTGTCAGACATTTTAGCAGAATAATCTTCGCGTTTTTTGTACGTATAAAGGACAAAGTTACTTTGACAACTCCAAACTCTTTTGTTGGTTATAATTGCGGGAGCTTTAGAGGCGCGTCACTTTCCATTTTCCGACCTTTCAACATGATAAACGAATTATGTAATAGTGATTAGGGGAGAAATATCGTATGTGGGAGTGTGTGTGTACGTTTGATCGCTTTATACATGTATAAAAATATATATTTAATTTATTATACACTGTGTAACTAAGTTAATGCACATAATGGAGGTGTTATTACGGGTGCCACAAAGAACTACTTCAAGAACCGACTGGACAGATTAAATATATCCAAGCTATACGAACCACACGCATCAGCTAATTAGCTGCTAGTGTGTTTAACCTAATAATATGTGTAATAAATGATTTATTTTAGGTTTGTACAGACGACAGCACCCTTGGAAACGCTGCCTAATTTAGTTTAAAAAAATTGAAATACTTGTAAAACTGAAGGGGAAACATACTGAAATAATTATAATCATTGATCAGAATAGTTTACTTAATAGATATCTGTAATTTTTCTCTTTTATTATTATTTTTTTCAGTTTTTTATTTTTATTAAAACTACCTAAATGATACTCACACTTTCGGTGTACAGTTAAAACGTACCAAATGGTGTGTGCAAGTATAGATTTATAATGTGATTACAATTTTCTACCACAATCAGTGTAACTAATTTAATAAATAATGTTTTATACATATCGACGCTTGAAAGGCAATCATATCTAAGCGACAAAAATTCGTAAATTGAGTTATACAATATGTAAAGAAAACCCTGTCCGATCCGTGAAGGTATTGTTAGGTATCGATAACTGATTCTACTAATGCCCACAAAGACAGGCTAAACTTTAAAAAAAAATCCCCCTAAAAAAATAAATATTATTTCGCAAAAAGAGGTAACTTAATACATGTGCTGTAAGCAACCCTTTCCGCGGGCGGCGGGGGGCAGGGCACGCGGCACCTGTGACGTGGTCGCGTCGCTATTCGTTTATATTAATACCGGTGTTGTCACTTTTTTAAAAATTACCAAATTTCGGGGAAATTGGAATTAATTCGCGGGAAAAAAGATTATTTCAAAATTCACTAGTATTGTTACTATGATGATTATGTTAAATTTCATATGTTATTTGGTCATGTGTTTACCTAACCTTTATTATCCTTACGGGTCGGACAGGGTTTTCTTAACATATTGTATACACCATTCGAACCGCGCCACATTTTTCTGCGTCGTTTGGTGTATATAATTCAATTTACGAATTTTTGTCGCTTAGATATGATTGCCTTTCAAGCGTCGATATGTAATACACATGTGTGTCATGTGTGTGTGTTTTATACATGTGTATTACATATGTAATAGCAAAAATTCAGTGTAAGTGTTATGATTATAATATGATTGGGGTGTTTGGTAATGTGCGTTAATTTTAGAGCTACTGTATATTTTGCTCGTTGCATAATAGTGGTCATCAATTTGTCATTCCAAGTATTCCGATTATTAGAAACAACTCCTCCTCCCCCAATGAAATTGGTGATTTCTACAACATCTCAACATCCTGTTTAAAACTGCAATGTGGATTATTATACAATGTGTAGCTGAACTGATGAACATTATTTCTGTAATTTAAATACAGAGAATTTTTTTTATCCCAAAATGTTAAATTACTGTCTCTATGTATTTCGACATTCGATGATTTCGGACCAAAAAACAATAGTCTGTTGTACTATCTACCTGGCACAAATGCAGACTTTGGGCTTCTGCTGAGATATTCCAGATACACAAAAAAAAAACTAAAATAACAACAGAAAATATTATGTTAAGCTAGTCAGTGTAACAGACTAACCACATGCAAAAATGGCCGAAATACAAGTCTAGATAGACATGTCCTGTTAAGGACATCCATGTCACATAGGTAACATTCATTAACCCCATTTTGGTACGCATTAGTGATGTGTCCATTCCGCAGAAGAATCTGTTTTCGTTTGTCGAGAATTTTCCTCTCACACAGAGCAGTACCTATATATAAAAAAAAAAACTGCGAAATGCCTTGTTGATTGATTGTTATGTATACAATTAAATTGGTGTGTTCTATTTCAGATGCTGGTGCAAGCGCTGTACGACTTCACTCCACAGGAGGCCGGCGAGCTGGAGTTCAGGCGCGGTGACGTCATCACAGTCACTGACCGCACGGATCAGCATTGGTGGCAGGTGTGTGATGATATATGATTTCTTATATATTAACTATATGCGTTCACGGCAACTAATATCGCCAAGATGGCGGTCGTAGTCCTCAGACCATATTAAACACCGTGCTAGTTGGTGGCCTAGTGGTTAAAACACCAGCCTCTCAAGTATGAGTGTGCGGGTTCGATTACAGGCCAGTCAAGTACCAATGTAACTTTTCTAAGTATATCTTGGACACCAATTACTGATTAAATAAAAGGTGAAGGAAAACATCTTGAGGCAACCTGAACTTCGAAGTCTGAAATCGCTAACCCGGATTGACCAAGCGTGATGATTACGCTTAATCCTTCTCTGTATGAGAGGAGACCTGTGCCGAGCGGTGGGACGATAAAAAGGTTGATGATGATGATGAGTCGGAAGATTACTTGGCATACTACCTAAGTCTGTCCAATCTTTTGGAACACTTTTACATAATACTCACTGGTGGAGCCTTTTTCCGTACACCACACTTATGTGTGGCCGGTTCCTAGTTAAAATAATGTGTTTGCTCACGTCAATATATTACTTCAACCGTATGGTTTATTCTTTTAAACACGTTGTCTAGAATAATTCATTTTCCTTTGTGAGGTTCACTGTTCGTAATAAATTAGTAAAGTTGATGTAATAAATGCGATAGATAACCTTGTAGAAAGTAGACCATGCGAAAGTGCAAGCCACCCCTAACATACGATAATGTGCAAAAAATGAAGAGTAGTGTAATACTTATTGCAGGGCGAGATAGCACACCGGAGGGGCCTGTTCCCAGCGTCGTACGTGACGGCGTACCACTCGTCATAGTGGGCACGCGCCGCTCGCCCTTGCCTCTCTACGCCGCCACCACGCGCGCCTCAGCCCGACAATGATCACACTCGCCTACCTACATCATATCAATAACTCAAACATCGAACATTATTCTTATTAGTAAAACTATTACATTTGAAAACGTTATAGTTTTCTCAGTTTTACTACAAATTACTACTACTTCGTAATATTTTATGCGATTTTAAAAATTTGATCACAATTTAATAGAGTTATTGACTAGGCACAAAGTGTCATCAATGTCTCGCTCGGATGAAGTTTGATTTTTATATAATGTTTTGACGAGATGGTGCTTCGTGTTCACAGCTGATTACGATGATTTTAATTAATGTAATAATTTATAACAATAATTTACGCGTAATTGTCAACGTCCATTTTATCGCGTGTTGATACTGCCTTGATTTTTGCAATAATGGATATGTAATTTGGTAGTACAAAAATTTTGTGTCGTGTTTCATTGTATTCATTGTTCTGAGACGAATTTATTATTGTTCTCTCATTTTATATTGTGACGATCGCTGGATGAGAGAGAATTATTATATCCTCGAAAACGTGCCAGAATGTTATTTGTAGTTTATTTTTTTTTTGAAATATATGTTTAGTAATAAAAGGTGAAAGGGATCAAATCAGTGCTGAACATACTGACTACTCCCTACAAGTATATAGATTTTCTTATTTGATGTGATTTTTAAAGTATGACCATTATTTATCCCTGTATTAGTCTTTAATGCTCATTATTAAAATATTTACCATTTATACGTTAGTTAAGTGATAATTTTAAGTTCGGTTTACACGTATTTCGATCTTATTTTTTTTTATTGATATACAGCAATTTAATCTGGTACAGTAATCATGTAGAATATAAACTTGTAGCGTCCCCCAAAAGCTTAGCTCTCGTTAGGTTTTAGAATCAGCTCAACAGCGGTTTGTGTTGCGCACAATTTACAATGCCACGAACAGAATTATGCATAAATCAGGAATAATTTTATATTTGGACGATGTTTTTGAATGAACGGATGTATATGAGCGATGTATTTTATATAATAATATATGTATGTTGTAACACCATGCTTTTTGACAGCTTTTGACGTGTTAGTTCGATGCAGATTCGTTACCTGTACGTGTTTTACCATTTACCGATCTATCGAAAGAAAATGTCTAAAATGTCGTAACGTAAAGTAATAATTGAATGTTTATATAAGGCGGTGGTAGTCGATAGTGACTTCTGCACTAATCTAAAGTAAGGCAATATCGTGGCACGCGCGTGTCATTGTACTTAGTTAGCGATTAACATATAGTCAAGACTTGAAATTAATAAAACTTTGTGTGATCGTTGATCCGATGTAGATATTTATTTTTGTTATTGTATTGTACCCAAAATTACTATATTTATGGAAACATGATGAGAGTAATCGTCGCTGACGAACTCTGGTATCCTTAGACAGATCGAATCATTACACGTTAGCAGACATCTAATGTAAGGAGTATTTGACCATGCATGTTTACCTACGTATATCGTTTTAAAGAATTTCCCTTTCATCGAAGCATTTAAACTGTGTGTAATTATAGTATAAGTATGGTACAAGTCCGTATGTAACGTGCTCGCTGTGAGTGTCAACCGTTGAACGTTTGTATTGCTATACACACATCCGATAACAACGCCCCTTATTTGTGCTTATAGCTATAGTGACAAGTGCATAAAGGCAAGTTTCAATAAATCGGAAGTGCTATAATCTATAATAATCAAATATTTAAAATAATTTAAGTTATGATTCTCCAATATTGTGGAAGATGTATAATATTTTTTACTAATAAATTTAATATTATATCTTTTAGTTTTATTTTTGGTACCTTCAATAAAACGGTGTTTTCAACAATTATAATAATTTATTTTAAATAATAACATCACAATTTGTAACAATTACCAATTAACAAGACCGTAAAGCTACTTCTAAAACATTCAACCATAAAGGTATGCGCGTACTGCAGCGAATTAACGCTTAGAGAACATTTCTGTCTAGATTATTAATATTATTTCACTACTTTACTGGCATTAAATTGCGGCAATCCAGAACGTTCCATTAATAAATTCTACAGTACGCTCGCATCCTTACTTTAGTATTACAAGGTGGCTTTATATCAAATCACAGTATTTATTTGCAAAAGCATAAGTTAACTTTTCAAAATCAAATGTGGAAACAATAATACGACAATAAATGAAAACATTGGCTATACTAAGGAGTTTTTTGGAACTATTTAAATTAAGTTAGATAGTTCCAAAAAACTCCAATTCTAGTACCAGAAAATCGAAATAAAGGAAGTGATTTTTTTTAAATAAATTAAATATGTAGTAGTAATGGACGATCCCGCTGTGTTATGTGTATCTATGACTGGCTTTAGTGGCTGAACTATTGGAAATATTTGATTGAACTTTTGTATGCACACTGGTAACGTCATCATTACGCAGTTTCATTTATTGTCGTCTTCACTTTGTATGTATAAAAGCACACAATCTCCCATAGAAGTATCTATACCTTACACTAATAGTTTTATGTTTTACATAATATCTATTTTTGTAAATAAAAAAATAAGAATTATGTGCTATAGTTTCTCGTATTATTATCTAATACCAATATAGTTTAAGCTTATCCCGCACGAATTTACACCTAAACAATTATAATAGCACCTTTGGCAACAACAAATACATGGATTACCCTAGTTCACATGTGATCAACGTATTACATATTTTGGTCAACACCGAGTAAAGAACAATATGCAACTGCAGTTATTTAACGATATGGAAAGTTGCATAAAATTTATTTTATTGTCTAAACACTCTTTTGTAAAATGTTATCGTTCTACACAATATTTAATAGAGTTGCATAACTGCTGTGTGGGAGCACCTTTATTAGCAATTATTATTCTTTTCTTTTTTTTAATCATTATAAACTAGTGCTTGACTGCAATCCCGCCTGGTGGTAAGCAGTAATGCAATCGTTGATGGTAAAGCGCGCTAGTTAATTAAGCCTATTCACTTAAAAAAACTTTGTGAATAGGAAGGAAGACGGCAGTTGAGCGAGGTGATGCAATGTTAAATCCAACAGCACGACCTGCTGGTGCTGCTGCGCCAGAGGGAGATTGATCTGGAGACCCTCCACGACCAAACTCCCGACACAATAACATTTAGTGCATCGTACCCGGCACACATCGCAACACAATCACTCAGACCCGTCCTCCGTACGGCTTCACCAGACATCATGCCAGAACACGACGAATCGCTTGGCGGCAAGACTTTCTGATGGGTGGTAATTCTCGATTTTTATAGAAGGAAGTAATGCAAATATTTCGACAATAGTATTTAAAATACGTGAATCGCTCATGAACTAAGGTTGACATTTATTTGAGAATATAACAAGATTTTGAGGCATTACGCTATTTTTTCACATCTTATATTAAGTAGTTATTCGTGTGCGAGCTTCGATGTACATACTTTTACTATTAAGGACTTCAAATGTATTGAGAATGATGTAAATAACGCATTCTCGTTGTGCAAGTGGCATGGCCTAAAAATAAAACAATTTACAAACAAATAAATAACATTATCAACGCATCAATATCTACTTAGCCAGTAAGCTTTTATTGGGGTCGGCCTCCAGCCTAACCGGATTTATCAAAATAAAATTAAATAGCAACAAAAATAAAATTTTAAACTATTTCAACATATTCATTTCTAAACTCGCATTGCAAATCAATTTTCCCAAAATTCTTACATTTCAAATGACATATGTTTCATCATTATAATAAAGCTGTTTTCATATAAACGACAATAAATAAATCAAACTACATAATATTATTTACTATAAAGCTTAGAAATCAGTATCACTCGCTCACTGTATGCTATTTTATAGCGACATTTTTCAATGAATCAATTTTTCACACTCAATTTATCGTGTATAAGAATCTAACATTACACAACTGGGGTGATATATTTTTATTGTAGGTAAGTACATCTATTACTTGGTTCAATAATCTTGTTCTAGATAAGAGGTATCAAGGTTGCTAGCTGTAGTCTAGCACCACGACCTTACCAATGGCAGCCTTTTACAAGCATATGAAGCTTATTCAGGAACTGTAACTTTTTAAATAAAGCCAGAATCGGTAGAGAAAAATATTTAAGTACTTTTTAAACCCTCAATAGGCTATTTGACAGATTTATAATTTTTATCTTGAATTACTTGGTTGCGGTTAAGAAGTTCACCGAAAGTATTGATTTTAATTTTAAATACGTATTTCGTAAGAAATATGCAAATAAAAATTCAAATAAGCCGCGAAAACGATATAAATGTCTTCAATATCTCTGTGCGACTAGTATGATAGTAGCCTGTCACAGGCGGTGTTTTTCCTCATAACTTCCTAACATAAAGAGATAGGATTAAAAAACCCTTCCAATATAGTTTGATATCATGTAAAGATGCCATGCCTTTGTTATGTATATACCCTTTATGTTACACGTTGTATATAGCAATATGGCGTCGCGCTTTAGTGACGTCACAAGCGGTTTTCGGTTCTCAGTGGTGTTTGTTTTTATTTATTATTTGTTGTTGTTATCTAATAAAATGGTTTACAAGTGGTGTGCTGTACCGGGTTGTACAAATAAATCGATTAAAACCCCCCGAAAAACAGTTTAAAAGTTTGCTGAAAATAAGCGTTGATGCGCGTATGACGTCATAGCGACATTAGCCAATCCGGATCGTTTCACAATGTGTGGCGCAATAAACAAAAAGCCAATCATATTTTTGTGTTTTGGATATATTAATTGTTATTATTTTTTATTAAAACTCATGTAAATGACATAAAGAACCCTCATTTTATGCAATTAAAGCAAAAAATCACAAAAAATTTAATACTGTCAAATAGCCGTTTTTGACACGACGGCCGATGCACTTCATAGACTATTTACAGTGATTTACTATTTAAATCCAGCGCTCGAATCCCGTGACAAATAGCTCGATAATACGATATTAGCACAGAGTACTCTTGATTTGATCGAGATTATAAGATTTAAAGCTGATGTGATGTGATGAAGATGTTTTCATCACACCACATCAGCTTTTGGTAATTTAGACCCAGTTTTACTAGATCCAAACGCTAGATTGAAATTTTGGATCAACGTATTCAGCCTCTATGCCCAACGCATCCTGTTGCTCAATTCCAATCTCTTGTAGAGATAAGATGAGATTTTATTTGTCCTTCGTCACATGTACAGCAACAAAAGTCTTTAAAATAATAAAGATCAAGAAGAGAGAGAAAGAGAGTGCAGTACTTTAGTTAAAGGTTACTTCGGTTTCAATTTTTATTATCATATTTTGCTCAGTAGGTAATTAAAAGATTTCGAAAATAAAAGGTTAATTAGGTGACCTTTGTTGCGTTGTACCGAGAAATTAGGTCTTTTAACGTCGGTCCTTCTTAAGTCAAGTAAGAGATACCTACAACTGTCTTGTCTCGCCTTGGCTTTGATCTAAAGTGTCAAAGCATCAGCTACGCTCCTAAGTGAAGCCAACACGTCATGGAACTAAAAGGTTTTTCCGCCAATAGCCAGCATGATGTTTTCGAAGGCGATCCAGTTGATGAGCGCCCAGGGTCCCAGCCTCATCCACAGGGGTAGAAAACCTTTGTACACTGATAACATTCCTTCATTCTTTATGGATTGCTGCAGACAATCGATCATGCCCTTGTATAACAAGCCCCTGCAAAAAAATAAAACTATGTTAAGTATGATAACTTGGTAGGTAAGTACCTAAGTTTTTTTTTTAATTATAACGTTAGGTAGTTATTTATGACTAGCTTTAATATATATTTATTAAGAAAAGGACAGAAGACAAAAATTATTAGTTTAGTACCTACTGTCAAATTAAGATATTCCATAGACAGTTTAGACCTGATTAGAATCATAGGGCCGTATTACTACAGAACCTTACTCAAAATGTAAGCATTAGGTACTTAAAACTAGCTTCAACTATTCAAATAGCTTCAGACGAGACTTAAAAGCTTGAGTTTTGAGTAAGGTTCTGTAATACGGACCAAAGTGTCTAAAAATACGTCATTTAACGTCAGGCGCAGACTAATTTGAGAGGATTAAAATAATATTCGTCTTCTGTTCTTTTCATAACAATGTAGAAGGAAAAAGGAACCTTTTATTTTGAGATTAAGGGAATGGGGACCATTATGAGAACTTGAGTTGTTAAGTAATCTAATATAGCTACATAAAGAGTGCTACTTTTTACGTACTTAGGTATTTGTTTTTATGTTATCAGAATGTTAGATATTGCAAGATATTATTTCCTATTTTTAGCACAGTCAATGAAGTGCTCGTTTTCATCCTGCATAATTTTTTTGCTTTGCATAAATTACGAAACGAAATAGCGATTTCGGTTCAGTCGGACCCTTCCATCCACAGCGGTACCGGTACCGTTTTATTTACTGTGTATTTATTTATCTATCTAACGTTTTTATGCAGATAAACATAAAAGTTACCGTAGACAGGTACCTATTTACTCGAAAATCTTTTATTCAACGCACTACCTACTCATAAAGGATGCATTCGTTCACAAATAGAATATCTATTTCCATTCATAATGTATTTATATCGGTGCACGCGTCGTAACCCCGAATCCGAAAGCATTCAAGCGTACACCGCGTCCTGCGACTCACGAGGCGACTTTGACCTCGTTCCTGTGACCTCGACGGCGGCGCACAGACCTACGTTCACGACGAAACTATTCACATGCTATAAATACCTAGCCAAAACAAATATATTCCGATTTCTACATAGAACACAACATACTGACGTGTGTAATAAACAGTCTTGTTTGTAATGTCAGCTGTTTTGGTATGTGTTTTAGTACTTACCGAATAGTATATTCGTTAGAATTGCGTAATCATTGGGAAGCCAATGTTTTAGCCATTGAACGAGCCCTGAGCTAATAGAAGAAACATTCTACCGTAGGGAAACAGCTCCATAAAAAGTAATTTTATTTCTACTTCTTTTTAGCCTGTGGAGGTCCACTGCTGAACAAAGGCCTCCCCCATTGGCTTTCCAGGATGATTGGTTTTAAAGAGAATGAATTACTATGTTTTGTATCTATAAAAATATACCTAATTATATTTTATAAGTTCTATTTTTAAACCCACGTGTACTTGACGACAACATGACGATATCAGTCACATGCATGCGCGGTGCGCCCACAGGCTTTATGTAAGTTAATTATGTTTTACCATAACCAAATAAATGCACAAAAAGAATAATTTATTCGCAGTTGTATAGCGCGGCTGCCATGTAATTTAGTTAGGTAGGTACTTATTTAGCATCAGTAAATTGTTTTAAACATAAAACTCATGACTATTTAGTATTTACTGTTAGTACATAATAAGAAGTTAACAGGAATAATTAATGACGTGTTTTAGTTACCTACACCTATTAGCTCATCTATATATATTAAAAATTAAATTAATATAAAATTAATTAATAAGGACAATGTTTTACTTGTAACGACAATGACTCACAAAAACTTTTTCTAACTGAGGAAAATATCGAAGATGGACTTTGAATTCCACTCTACTGGGTGTGTGAACGATTATATCCATGTGTGTTTATGTTTATAAAAGTGCTTCTTACTTAGGCTGAAGTAACGTTTGGAGACTACAATTATTATCAAGAACTACAAATTTATAAAAAAAAAAAACGGTTTCCTTTATTTAAATAGTGACACAGGTTCGTTATTTCTCTACGTTATGAAGTATTGATTACTTGTTCCGTAGCCCTCCGCCCCTTACCCCCTAATTTGGCAAGGCGGCCGGGAGTGGAGCCAAACTGTGAATGACGTTCCCTAAATTGATTATAATGAAACCTAACGATTGTCTAGCCAGTTACTGATTAATTTGTTTGGATTTACAAAGTATACATAATCATTCTATTCAATAATTGTGTTTCTAGTGTAATTACCTAACGTTAAATTATGTTCGATAACAGGTGTGTTCGGTTCCTAACTTAAAAAATAAACCTTTCTAATAATAAAGTAACATCTTATAATACTTGACAGCCTCCGTGGCGTAGCGGTAGCGGACGCGGCCGCTGCGCAGGGTGGCGCGGGTTCGATCCCCGCACAGTGCAAGTATTTGTATGCATGAATATGAATATTTGCACTGGTCTGGTCGTGCCTCGGAAAGCACGTTAAGCCGTTGGTCCCGGTTGCCATACGAACATCTAGTGGCAGTCGTTACGGGTTGTTGGAGCCCTCAAAAGTCCAACAATTGGTCTAACTGCAATGCTTCGATGTCGCCTTCGGGTTGTGGAGGTCAGACGGCAATCGCTTCACGGAAAATGTCGAAGTTTAGCCATATCAGCAGTTGGACTGGTAAAGCTGACCCCAGACTCCAAAGCTGAAAAGGCTTCGGTTGCGACTGGGATTAACGCTGGGATGATGATGACGACATAATCATTCTATTCAATAATTGTGGTTCTAGTGTAGGTACTTACCTAACGTTAAATTATGTTCGATCACAGGTGTGTTCGGTTCCTAACTTAAAAAATAAACCTTCCTAATAACAAAGTAACATCTTATAATACTTGACTAAAAAAAGATTCGATTTTCAAACTTTTTTTTTCTTTTATAATTTCCTTCTTCCTTTCGCAAACAAAACGATTGTGTTATAATTATACTGCCAAGCTATTTGAATACATTGTTAATTGTTTCAGTGTTTTTACAAAACTTTTTGTTGGCAATGATTTTTTCAAAGCTTATGAAAAAAAGTTTAAGAGAATGAAAAGTTTCTTTCGAGTTTACTCACTTTCCGTCGGGTCCAACGGGCTGATTCATAAGTCTGGTTTTCAGTACATCAGCGGGTGTACCGACCACGGCAGCTACGAATCCTGCCGTGAACGCCGCGGCTGCGTGCACCATCGCGGTGTCAGCCATGCCGAACTCCCGCATCAGGAACTGTTTCGTATAGTCGTATGCTGCTAGGTCTCCCATGTTGACTAGGGCTGCGCGCTGCACGTTGGGGACGGCACCTGGAAACGAGATTATAGAGAAATTATGAGATTTAGATTATTTTAGATGTACCATTAGTTTAATCAGTTTATAACTGCACACACCTCTCTTTAGGAAATAAATTATACCAGATTAACCATGAACCAGCACAGGAAAGCAAAGAAATTAATCGAAAGACAAAAAAACCGCATTTTCAGATCAATATCGATGGATCCACGGTTTTTAAATGTAGAATCACGTACTTAATACACGGTGATAGATTTCCCTGAAAGCTTTTACAGATAAAAAAGCATTCGATTTTCAATCAGTTTTTTATGTAACATAATAAACGAGGACCTGGGTTAGTTAAACTAAATATACTTAGTAAGTAGTTACTCATCGAGCACAGTTCCAATAACGGATTATGACTAGGGATTTTATAGCAAAAACTTGGGCTTATGCTGCAGGGTCGATACTAAATTCTTACTGCAAAAATGTAGTACAACCACTTAGAAGAGAGGTACTTCTGTAATACTAAAGCTTTAGTAGAAGAGCTGTGATCGCCACATGCGGCTGTAATGTTCAAATTCAGAACGTTTTTTGACAACTTAATGTCAAAGTGTAACACACTATACCTACTCATCCACCTAGCCGCCTTTTCCCACCTACGTTGGGATAGGTTTCCAGTCTAACCGGATTTAGCTGAATATCAGTATTTTTCATTTAGCGACTGGCTATCATAGCAGTGGTGGCATAATGGTATCGGCTGCGACTTACAAGTCGTATTGTGTCTTGTAGGTCGTACTTTACTTTGTGTAAATTATTTCATCACCACTGCTCTCACAACGATGAATGAAAACATCGTAAGGGAACCGGCATGTCCTAGAGCCCAAAACTTCGAAATGTGACATCTACCAACCCGCACTGGGTCAGCGTGGTAGACTTCGGCCCACTCCCTACGCTCCCTCTTCCGGTACGTGGCCGCCACTCCAGAACCTTACTGCCCCATCGGCCATCGGATCTACGAGTAATGTGCCCCGCCCACGGCGACTTAATTTTAGCGACTCGTAGAGCTATGTCGGGGACTTTGGGTTATCTGCGGATCTCCTCATTTCTGATTCGATCGCGCAGAGAAACTCCGAGCATAACTCTTTCCTTCGCCCTTTTCCATATAGGGTGATTATGTGTGTTATGACTGCCTATCTGACCTCTACAACCCAGTTATTGAGTAATACGACACCCCTTGGTAAGACTGGTGGTCAAACTTTCGGACTTTTGACGATCTATACCCACTGTCAAAGATCTACAAATGACAGCCGGGACCAACGGCTTAATGTGGCACGGAGGGATCTCGGTATATAAAGATCCACTATACAGTATACACAGATGCTCACTCATCCAAAGAGCAACCTAGGCAATAACCTGATCGATCGACCTATGCGACTGTTATTATTTAGCGACGAACCCCGTTTATTGTAACATAAGTACTATCTGTCTCAATATGAATCATTTTGAACGATATTGCTAAGCCGTTGCTTAATCTGCCTATATTGTGCCCATAGTTGGGACACAGGCCTCCTCTCGATGAGAGGGAGTAATCCGTAATCTACCACGCTGGCCCAGTGCAGGTTGGCAGAAGTTTTCGGCTCTAGGACATGCCGGATTCATCACGACGTTTTTCTTCACCGTTTTCAGAGCAGTGGTGAAGAAATAATTTACACAAAGTAAAGCTCCTGATGGGGTTCGACCACGGAATAGAGAAGTAAGACTTTTTATCTGTTCTGTGGGTTCGACCTACCAGGTACGACTTCCAACTTGTAAGTCGCGGCCGATACCAGTAGGCTACCACCAGTATTTTTCTTCATGTAAGTTCTAAAAATGTGTGTAACAAAAATCAATGCTTTTTTGTTGAACTGTCAATATGAAACGCGTTGCTAATGATAGTGTGTTACGCAATTACCGCAGTAGGAACAAACTACGCATTGCGAGGTTAGCTAAAGCTGGATATGTATATAATACAGTATAGTTTGGTGTAACAGTGTGTACCTCACTATATATATACTTTGTTCTATGTATATAAATACTTTGTTCTGTAACCTGTTGACCTTAATGAATATTTGAGGTAACATTATGTCAGCCCCGATACGTCTTTATCTGTCCATTACACGGAATAGATATACCTTTTATCTGTTCTGTGGTCCATTAATTGTACTACTGCTATGTTTATAGTACCACGAAACTATTTTTTATAATAAGTATACTAATATAAAGTATAGGTACACAGTAAATATTATTGTAAACAAACGCGTGCGAAAGTCCAATAAATAAGGATCAACGGTGACTCATAGTTAACTGTAAGTTATCATTAGTGTGAATGTAATCACCCACTAAAAATACATTATTATTTAAATTAATATTTTTATAGGTAAGCACCAATCTTAAAAAAATAATGACTAACGTATTCGATCAAATTGATTTTCAATTCTGGGCATACAATCCTGGGCGTTTTGTATAAAAGGTAATTGTATTGAAAAACTATGAAAACCGAAACGCTGAAAAGAAAAAAATAATTTACTTAGTTTACGGAATGATTTAACTTCCATGTTTATTAAATTTGTCAACCTTGACGACTTTTTGGTGTAGGTATGTAGAAGTTTTTCAATTCGATACAAAACCCCGAGTTTTATTGTATTAAAAACATCGATCACTTGTACACTAGATTCACGATCAGCGTAAAAAGATGGTTGAACTGAACAAGCGCACAACGCAGCACTTGGCTGCTTCTTTCATTTAGTACTTACTTTATAATTCTGACTTTAATGCATGCGTGTAAGGTTGAATTTGGTTTGATGTACCACAGACTCGGTCGTAAAAATTAATGGCTTTTTGTACACTGCTTTGCGATAAGAACTTTATACACTGCACATAAGGTTGATTTTAAATTAATGTATATTTATTTTGACTACTTTAGACTGCTTAATACTCCTCGCCATTTTTGATAAGAGTTTTGTTCGAGACTGTGTATCTAGTGTAAGTATAAGTGATCGATGATTAAAAAGTAATCATTGTATCAAGGAGGTGCTTTCAAAAGTAGAGAGAGAAAAACTGCATTTGTTTAGTTGTTTTACTAAATTTAGGTGGGTCTTGTTAAATTTGACAGCCTTGTAGCATAGAATAAAGAAGGGAAGTAGGTTATCTGCGACCCAATCCGCGATTTAATTGCCTACTGTCTTAGGGTTGACGACTGTCCGCGCTTCGTCGGTTACGGTTGTCGCCCAAACCGCTAACAAATATTTATAGACTAAGAGCTTATGTTTCAATTATTTGCTTAGTATTTAGTTTACATATACTAGTCAGTTTTTTTTTGTAATTTTTATTTTTAGTTTTGTACACATAAAGAACCATATTTATTTTTATTTTTAATTAATACAAATATAAATAATACAAACATAACATCTATTGAATCACACATTTAATACAACATTACAAATTAGCTACAGAAAAATACCTACTTTCTTCGGTTTCGACTATTACGAAACGCGTTGTTATTAAACTTTAATGTGTAATATATCCGTATCCTTGTAAATAACTTTTAGAAATATAATTTGAAAAATATAAGTCTTTTATTTGTTCATAAATAGACATACCAACTTTGCAGTTTATGTGATCATTTTTTAAAAGCTAATGTGCCGAAAAGCCGTGACGCGCGAACCTCGTTCCGTGCTAGCCGCGACCACAGAACACAATTACTGGCCGCGACTAGCGCAGTCATAGGCACTCTAATATTGTGTTTAGGTGTGCGTGCGGCGACGCATAGATACTATGGCGCAAACATACAAGCCGCGCGCGGTCCGTTTGTATGAAGATAACGTACTTCCCTCTCTTTATTCTATGCTTGTAGTATACACATGGCTTCACACCACGCCATACATTTCTAGCGGATACCTATAATCTACCAGGCTCGGGTCGACGGCAGGTTGTTTCACACGCTTCAAAGAGATGTCAGCACATCGTGACGGGGTCTACGAAGACCGATACCTACCAGGGTCGCGGGTTTTTTGGAAAGAGATACCGTAGCCCCTGGCGCACTAGGTATGTTTTAGTCAGTAAAAATCTGACACACCCTTCCGCTCCACCAAAAGCGGACGAGGTTATTTGTATGTATAAGTATATACAAAAAAAAAAAAACGAAGTATAAGCTGACCTTCCATTGTACGCACAGCTTACATCTGTATTGGTCTGAACACGGCCCGTTGAACGTAATACGTATAAGAATAACAAAGATTACATACCTCTCCAGAATCCTTTGAGTCCACTTTGAGCATACAGCATCTTGTAACAATCTCTGCAGTTGGAGAACCTGGGTGGCTTGCCCTGCAAGATCCTGCGGCCTTCCGCCTGCATTTGGACCTTGACCAGGTCGGTAGGGGAGGCGATCAGCTGTGCCAGAGAACCTGCAGCTAACCCACCTGCGGAACTTCGTGATAATTACGTTACGTTGTTGCTAAGGCTGTTCTAAATTATGCTGGGGTGATTAAGTATAGGTTATAGCGAGTAGATACCTAAACGCATGTAAAATTAATGTATTGCGAATAATTTTATCATATCTTTACAAATATCTTGTGAAACACAATATCATCAGTTTCGTAACCTTCTCTTCCTAAGTTGAGATCAGATCTAACCGGCTTGCTCAATACCAGTGCTTAACTTTGCGTTGCGGCTTAGGTACTGCCTATCGGAGCAACACAACCTACTTGTTCAACTAAGCGACACAATACCAATACAAAAATAATTTGACCAAGTAAAGCTAATGTTATTCTTCCAGACCAGAGCTACTCTTCTGCCTATAGGTATCTCCGCGCAAAAAGCTGAAAGGTTTACTTAGAACATTTAAAAAGATAACTCGATATAATATGAAATAGCCTGGCTATTTAATATGTATTTATTGAGAGATTGCCAAGCCCGAGAGCGTCGCAATATATCTCATTCAGTGGACCGTAGAAAATCATTGGTTCAAATGCCTCTAAGCTTTTAAAGAGATACAAAAACTATCTTTTCAGTTCATTGAATACTCTTTATAGAAACAAATTATATAGAAAAAAAGAACCGATTTTTTTGTATAAATTTATATAAATACCTAAGTTTTTACAATAAAAAAAACTTGGCAGACAGCAATAAGCACCAACGCGGACAAAATTTTTTTGGTCAGTACTCGCGTGCTCTTAGAATATCGAAACATTTAAAATTACAAACAAAATTCTGAATCCATTAGCCATCCTGTACTTGTAGGTAAGTTATAATTCACGTAAGCTACCTATAAAACCCTACATTAGATAGTCCTCTCCAATCTCTAACACAAAGGAGGTTCTCGGTTATCGAATAACCCTCTATGGAGGATACCTAGTTATTAGATACCCACTACTGTGCCCCTTTATGCCTGAAGAAGGTCGTTGTGCAAAGCCACGGATGGCAACATTAATGAAAGCGGATCGGCTTTAGTCGAACGTAATACGATGACGACTAAGACTCTCCAATGAATATTTCATCTCTTGAATAAGAGGATTAAAATCTGTATTAAAAAAAAAAGATCTGTATTCTTGGTTTTGTTTTGAAATATTGTACGGAAATTCGTAGACGGAAGTTCGTAGGTGTAAAATATTTATTTTAAGGCTAGAATTTAGGGCATTTCTCATACAGTAATTTTATACATAAATTGCCAAAGATATCCAAAGCACAATGACAATGGAATAAGTCAATGTTCCTCACCTATGGACGCGATGCCAAGGGAAACTTTTCCCTTGTCATCCTTGAAATAATTCCGGAACTGTTCGTAGAAGATAAGCCGGCAGCCGGAGTAGATGGCATGCCGCTGGAACATAGGCATCAGGCCAGTCCAGAGTTTGGTCACTCCTTCTTGCTTCGCTATACCTACTGCTGTTTTTATCATTCCGAGGTTCTCCAGCTGTTGAGAATTAGAAAAAGTTAATTTAAGAGTTTAACAGAAAATAGACTCTTGCTAAGGCGTCAAACAGACGAGCAGCACTTTGCTCAGCTGTCGACAGAGCTAACTTCAGCTGTCGACAGTGCCAACTTCAGCTGTCGACAAAAGTAAGTGCTCCAGTAGATACTCGACACTCCGACAACTGTCCACCATGTCGACAGCATTGTTATAGTGCTCCGTGAATATTATTGTAGTAAGCGAGAAAGACAGCAACAAAATGAATTTATAAGACTCTGTTGCTCCTTAACGTAAACATAAAGAAAGACGAAGTTGTCAATCGTGGGCTGATGAATTACTATCATATAAAGAACAAAGTGTTGACACAGTTTTGTTGCTATAATCTGGTACTTGGTAATGCCAGATACAATCCAATTTATTGATTGATCCAATTAGCAAGTCATTATTATTGTCGTTAGGAGACGTCATTTTTACGCGTATACATATTTGAAGTCTGACAAGGCAGCGCGACCGCTGCGCTCGTACTGAGCTGTCGCCATTGGACGGAGTTTGTCGTGCATGTGTCGCGGGCAAACGCCGACCTATGGTCGCAAGTGTCGCAACGCATGCAACTGCAGTTAGCTCTGTCGACAGTTGAAGTTGGCACTGTTGACAGCAAACTGCTGCTCATCTGTACGATGCCTTAGTTCTTTTTTACGCAGACGAGGCGGTATTGACGGCCTTTATTATTTAGAAACCGATACTACGAGCATTTCAATATTATACAGAGTGGCGATTAGGTTATCCTTATCACAATAGTAAAGCGGTTGTTACAACTGGTTATCAGTCTCGTAAAATAAAACATAAGTATACACCCTTATTACAAAACGAAATCTAACTATAGTGCCGTTCCTTTTTGTTTTTTTTCCGGGTGGAAAATCCTCGTGGATGTCCGCCGCCCTGGGGCGGGCGACGGGGTTTGTCAGCTTCTTACTGACTAAAAACCACCCGGGTGTTCCGTCTCACAACTACACCGGGGGCTGCGAGAACTAATACTGCTTCCGCAACCCACGATTGGTGCTGGCCCGCCGCAGTGGTTCCTCGGGTCAGAGGGCCCCCCCCTCCCTCTGACCAGTGAGTGAGGTGTAGGACTCCCCCCGTGACATCTAAGAGTGGCGCGCGTGGAACACTTCGCGCCGCCCCCTCGGGTCAGGACCCGACATCACACACAGGGGACATCTGTCGCCGAGTCTATCGCCCCTGGACCCATTTAGGGGAGCTGGAAGAGGGCGTTATCCGCCCTCCGGCGACGTCAGGTACGCCTGCTGCGGGCCGGGTGAGTGGACGAGATCTCCCTTTCCCTTTCCGCAGCCTTCTTCTGCGAGACAACTGTTTCGCAGAAGGAAACCACCGCATCCCAGGACTCTTCGCTGCCGACCATCGACTTGATTACGGCCGGCAGCGACAAGTCACTGCCTACTTCAGAGATGAGGGCGTTTAGTGTGGAGCTGCGTCGTGACGTAGCTCCTCCCAAGCGGCACACTCTGCCAGCGTATGCTGCGCCGTATCCTCCCGGCCACGGAATAGTATCATCTCTTCTGTGCTCCCGGCAGTCGACGCAGTGGTGACACCGGGCGTCCGGCTCCCTGTTAATGCGACACAGGTACATTCCGAAGCAACCATGCCCCGAGAGCACCTGTGTCACCCGAAACGTCAGTGAGCCATGCCTTCTCCCGAGCCAGTCCGCCAGTACCTGCCGGATAACCTCGATGGTGGTGAGGCCGGCGGTAGAGAAAGCCTGTCCCGCCATTCCGCCACCAGGACCTCGCTGAGCTGCGACCGACGCTGCTCAAGCTGACGCTGCTCAAGCTGAGGCTGCTTCGGCCGTTCGCCCCGTTCTCGCGCCTGCTCGCGCCACCAGTACAGTGACGCGAGGACCTTCGCCTCCAGGTCCCAGGGCGGGGATCCAGCCAGTAGGCAGGCCGCCTCATAGGAGATCATGCGATACCCATGTATGACTCTGACGGCCATCACTCTCTGCGGTTTCCGCAGTACAGCGATGCTGCCGGCTGTCAGGTCGGAGGCCCACACCGGGGCCCCATACAGCCATCGATCGCACGATTTCCATATAGAGCTGCCTGCAAGCGGCGCTCGGCCCCCCCAGGTTGGGAAGCAACGTTGAAAGTGCCCCAGCCGCCCCCAACAAAGGGCGACAGCCGCCGGAAGTGGGGGCCGAAGTCCCACCGGCTGTTAAGCACCAATCCTAGGTACTTACTTCATAGTTCATAGTGGACTCGACAGCGATCCGTACCCCCCGACCATGATGTGTGAGCCGGGTGGCGGCGCCCGCCGGGGACTATGAAACACAATGGCCTCGACTTGTTGAGGGCCACATCCAGGCCTAGGCGACGTATATGGCCCACCACCTGTGATGCCGCAGCCGTCGCCAGCAACGTTGCTTCCCTATGAGAGCTCCCCCGGGCGGTGACCAGCGTGTCGTCCGCATAACACGTCAGGTCTACCCCCGGCCCGAGCTCGCCTCTCAGCACCCAGTCGTAACCGATGTTCCACAGGAGCGGGCCTAGGACCGAGCCCTGTCTAAGTTCTTAATACAATAGTGACAACTTAGTATCGAACTAAGGTGCATAATTCAATCACCATTTAGGTGGTTTAAACCTGATCCAAACAAAATCCATGTTCTGTACATAAATATTTGATAAGAAATAACAGACCTTTAATAATAATGTCGTGTGACTTATTGTTAATGGTCTACTATTTCGTTTCGCACGGGCCGATGGTATCAACAATTCAACCCAAACTTTGTGGTGTTGTTACCAAATAATCACAAGTTTAATATGTATCGTTAAATACTACTTATGTAAGTAAGTACCTACAACGAAAAAAGCGTTCCCATGACTGGAATGTTAATTTGTATTAACTCTTTTGAATGTGTATGTTTAAAATACTTAATGTTGAATACGTGGTTTCAATTAATGTGATAACCTGTATATAACCCATCACACTGTATTGCTATCTTAATGACTCCCTACCTACTTCCATAAGTACACATATAGCTTCTTGCAAAGTGCGTTACCCACGCAACTAGCACTTTTTCTCAGCGAAACACCAAAAGAGTTCGGTTTCACCCACGGAGCTGTTTCACCACACGACAGATACTATTACAGATTAATAAGAACCTCTATAGTACACACTATCACTATCTATAGTATACACTCTATACACACTATCAGTAGCAATGGGTCTCATTTTGACATTTCAATTACATTTATTGCATTGTTTATGTTATTTACCAAACACATTTTTCAAATATATGGAGCAATGCCATGGATCTTTTTGAAGCATATTGCTAATACTTCAAATTGAGAGTAATTCTGTAGTGCACCCGTAATTTAGGTGTCGGTATTGGTCCGTTTCTAAATTCTAAGAGCTTACCAAGATGGACTTCTCTTTAAACAAGGTGCTTTTAAGTCGGACATTTTGTATTCCGTTAAAAGGATATCATTTACCTTCACTTAAAATGAGGGCGTTTGACATTAAATCTTTCAGGGAACTAAAACGTCAGAAAAAGAAGCAAGTCAGTTACATGATACATCGCATTATTAACTTTGTCTCCGATAATGATTGCATGTAGGTACTGAGCGTTTCTATGACATAACATTTGTTACAGTCCCCAAACGAGATAAGTAACCAGCGTCCATAGATTCTTTTGAATTTTATAACAAATCAATGGAGGTTATTAATCGGATTTGAATTTCATAAATTAACTATTTATTTTTTTGTATTTAAATTAATTTTCTAGAAAGAAAATATCTTTCGGTTTCTTACTAAACTTTACCTATATCCGGCTACACTTGTTACTTGGTACTTTGGTAGTACATAGTACTGTCCGGTTGGTAGGTACTAATCTAATAAGTATGGACTCTCACGCCATGGTCGCACGTTTACTGCTTAATCCACTCCACTGCTAGATTATGACGTCATTGCATTAGATGACGGGCTATCGACTTTGGATTTAAGTTCGTTAGTAAAGTGCTTCATTTTATGGTCGACTAGCATTTGCATTAACAGCTTTTAGAATGTCCCTGTCTATTTACCTTGTATCCATGTTTAGCGGCTGCGACTTCCGATTGTATTTGAAGCCTCGTCTTTGTTAAATCGAATGGATAGGTTGCTGCAAGAGAAACAAGAAAATTTTAGATTCAATACTTTTAGTAAAGTCTTAGATGATGATAACAGACTTTGATGTTTAAGAGAGGAATGTTTGGAGTTGTTTGTGTGGAAAAGACATCCTGGAAGGATTTATAGGAGAATACAATGTGCAGTCACGTATGTACAGACTACGAGTTAAAGAGGTTATTCGCATTAATAATAACATTATCAGTGAAGCATTAACACCACTTGAAGATACTTTAAACGATATTAACTCTGCTACTTTACTGTAAAACCTTTTCAGCTTCAACAATTATTTATAAATCAGTATGATGAACTACCCAGCCGGGTGATTATGTGACACACTACTAGTAGCAATGGCTTTCATTTTGACAATTCAACAACATTCATTGCGTTATTTACTATGTTGAGCAAACATATTTTCTAATATACGGAGCAATGGATTAGCAATATGTAGGTACGCTTCGAAATGATTCCAACGGATACTAATAGTGTGTTAAGCAATTAGGGTGCTGAGTTGGAATATAGTTTAGCTACAGTCTAAAGGTGGTAGCTACAAGATATACATATAATTATGTTTTCACTGAACTCAAGAGCGCTCCCCTCTTTGTGGGGAAATATTCATGAATAGGTACCCTTCATTTGGAACGAGCAGAGGAGTCATATTAAGTAAATATTTTCTCATCATATTTGTTTAGTTTTAACGTAGTATTCTGTAATCTGTGATAATATGAAAGGCGTCTTCCACTATTTTGAAAACGTGAAACTTTGAAGTGGTTGAATTTGACGTTTCTATTAATACGTCACATCAACCACTTCAAAGTGGTTATACTTGGCACTAATTAGGTTAATTATACATATGTATAAGTAGACAGGTACCTCCTTCAGCAGCCCAAGAACCAAGCACGGCGACGGTGTACCTCACGCCGACAGAATCAGACAGCTTGTTCGCAGGGTGGTCTGCGTTGCGCAGTACGGGCATCATGGTTGATGTTTTCACCGGGAGCCGTCACCGTCAAATGTTCATAATACCTGCCGGATATTTTGACATTGTTAGCTGAACTGTTTAGCATAAATACATATTATACATATACCCTCTTATTCATAAATGCTGCCTAAAGTTAACTGACTAACTTAACTTTAATCATCGTTTATGAATAAACCCCTTAAACACTGTGGTGTTTATTCATAAAGAATGATTAAAGTTAAGTGGCGTTAAAAGGTCAAAAGTGTATGGTTAAAGAATCGCTAATCACTAGCTAACTTTAAGCAGCGTTTATGAATAAAGGGGTAACTCTAAGGCAGCGTTTCCCACCAGGTGGGTCGCGGCCCGGCAACGGGTCGCCATAAAAAAACCTGGTTGCAGCATTACGGGGGCAATTTGTGTTTTAATTTACCTAATATGTACCGGTTTTATTTGGGTCCAAAAACTTAAGTAGGTCACGAAGGAGGAGTATAAAATTTACCGGGTCACAGTAGAACAAAGTTTGGGAAATGCTGGTCTAAGGGGCATCAGGGCAGGATAGCTGCGCTGCGTGCCGCGGGCTCGATTTCCGCACGGAACAAATTTTTGTATTGCCTACTGATAGCCTTTTGTGTATGTGAGTGTCAATATAATGTCGAGCAATCAATACATAGTATAAAACAAAGTCGCTTTCGCTGTATGTCCGTATGTATGCTTAGATCTTTAAAACTACGCAACGGATTTTGACGCGGTTTTTTTTAATAGATAGAGTGATTCTTAAGGAAGGTTTGTATGTATAATAAATGCATAATATAGTAGAGAAACACTGAGAAATCTAAAAAGCGCGATAAAACCGAACTCCACGCGGGCGAAGCCGCGGGCGGAAAGCTAGTGTTGTATAAAAAAAAAAAGAACTGATTGATTGTACTTTATATACATATGTATTTATTGTATTATATACTACTAGTATATAATACAATATAATATAATACTACTGTACACGATAAACTATCTAGACCTACAGTGCATTTGTCTTTCTTTCCCCTTTCAATCCATCCAAATGTCATTTTAAAAGAACGTTTTTGGCGTTAAGACTATTTGTATTGTATTTATTGTGTACATAATAAAGAGTATTCCATACTACTTAATTTCAGCGATTGTTACATAATTACCATATAGAAATTTATAAATCAATAGTTATGCTGTGCCATAACTAATAAGGATACAGTAACAAATCTCGATAATACAGAAATATTATTTAGAGGAAATATGAGATGAGGTAACGGAACGGTCTAAATGAAAATTAAATAGTGCGGTTTAAATGGTTTGGTCATGTTCAGACGATGTCTAAAAGGTGACTAACAAACGGTGTAACAAGGCAGACGTGAGTGGAAATGCGAGGGGGAAAGCCAAGCCATAGAAGGACCTTTATGTATGATGCTCTTCACCCCTGGCTGGAGGCTTTAAATTACTTTAAGGCAACCACAACCACATAGCTCTGCGAGTCGCTAAACTTAAGTGGCAGTGGGCAGGGCACATTGCTCGTAGAACCGATGGCCGATGGGGCAGTAAGGTTCTGGATTGGCGCCCACGTACTGGAAGACGCAGCGTAGGGAGGCCCCCAACAAGGTGGACCGATGACCTGGTAAAGGTCGCGGGAAGCCGATGGATGCGGGCAGCACAAGACCGGTCAACGTGGAAAGCCTTAGGGGAGGCCTTTGTTCAGCAATGGACATCTATAGGCTGAAGAAGCAGAAGATCCACAAGATAGTCCGGTTAAGTAATCACGACCTCTCAAGGTCAACTACTAGATGCCAATATCAAAAAAAAAACTTTCTTTTTTCAGGAAAGAAAGACCAAAGAAGGAGAGACAGAAAGGACAGGACCGTACTCGCAAATGGCGTGCGAGTATGACCAGCAACCTAATTGCTGTTAATGTCATTTTGAAGCAGCTAATCAATTGCTCCATATATGTAAGTAGAAACCCATTGCTACTGACAGTATGTTATGCATTTACCCTGCAGATCTTTGAACATGGACGAGGCAAAAGGAGTACGTACGGACGACAGTAGGTCAAGCTACCCCAAACTGTCAGATATTCCCAATCAACCTTGAGCCTTAATGCTTTAGAGATAAGTTGAAAATCTTAGAAGGAAATCTGACAGATTGTAGTAGCTTGATGTGCTGTCGTCTGTACCTTAAGATCGTAGCATGGAGGCGGCGTTCTGTGGTGTCTGCTTATGCCCATGGGACGAAGGCGTAAATTTATGTATGAAAATCCTTTAGTGTTTTGAATACTTAATAAACGACGAGTAAATAGGTACTTAAAACCTATTTACTTCAATATAAAAGTATTAATCTGTATACAAGGTTATTGAACTTTTAAAGGCTGATGAATACAAGACAGACAATAGTAGAAGACACATGCTGAGGAGTAATAGGTGTGGTTAAGTACTTAACAATACCTAATGGCCTGTTACTCAGCTTTTTATGTTATACAAGCGCTAGGGGAAAAAACCGAGGCCCCAGATGTACACCACATGCTATCAACTTCACATTGAGTGCTTAAAGAAGTCTATCATGCGAACATCCTGTGGTTTGATTAACGACTGGAATAGGATTCTTATTATAGAACTTGTATCCAGCAGGGTAAATGGGTTTCATTTAGACGGTTTAACAACATTCATTGCGTTATTTACGTTGTTGAGCAAACACATTTTTCATTCATAAGGAGGAATGGATTAGCAATAGGTACCTATGCCTTAAAATGATTACATTTGGTTGTAATTGTGTGTTACGTAATACAGGGGATGGTTAGGTATAAATTAAATATGGTATGGAGAGGTGTCCTAATTTTACTGTCCACCAGTGTATATGAAATACTGTACAGGGCGTAGCCACAGTAGACAGAGAACAGTAGATTATCTAAGGCCGCCCGCAGAGTTATTTGCCTACTCTTGCGTTGAACCCTAGGGTTGTCACTTTGATCTAAATTTATAGAATAAAAAGCATATTATTGAATATTTTACCAATTAATAAATTTAGTAAAAATAAAAAGCCTTTATTCACATAACATTTATTATATTAAGTTACAAATTTGATACCGACAAATTTTTTAAGACTACTTAAGTGTAACACTAAATTATATTCTAAAGCTCGTAAATAATGATAAATTTTAAGTGATGTGTGATATGGGAAATCGATATAACTGGTTCTTATCAGAGAACATTGTAAGTGATGAGTACTTAAATGTAACACTAACACAATAATATTCACAAGCTAATAACTAATGCTTAAATGATATAAAACATGAGAACGTAAACAATAAATATGTAGTTCTTATGAAAAAGTAGATATTAGTAAAGCTAAGATTATGTATGGGTAGCGAATATTTAACAAATGATACCTTACTTTAATAAAACCGCAAAACCTTTTTAGCCTCATTAGTTTCTGAGGTACAATTATAATGATTGTTTATATGGGTACTGTGTAATGTTTGTTTATATAATCGGATAGCAACAGCTAGCTCAAATGCAACAAAGGCGCCGCTCGCTTACTCGCTATTAAGAGCACCTCGCGTTGCTGTTGTCGACGCGCGCGTCGGAGGGATTAAAGGTTATAATGTTATAAATAAAATTCTACACAACCCTAAGCGTTAGTCGGTCACATTTTACTATAATTTTATTAACTTAATATTATGATTAAGACGCCATATTTGGATCAAACAACACATAAGACAATAGAAAAAAAAATAATAGTAATTTGCATTATTGATTATTGTGAAATTGTCCTTATTACACTATACTCGACAAATACGTTTACTTAAACGATATTTCGTACTCAATCCTCTGTTTTATAGTAAAACTGGGCTTCTTAAAATAAACTTAACTTTAAACATAGTAGTCAGGAAGTAAATCTGGGAATACAATTATATGGAAAAATGCGACTCGGGTACGCTCTTAATAAAGCAAATAAACTGTGAAACAAACAATACATATATCACATTTTCTAATAAGATTTAAGTTGTACTTACATTTCTGGTTCAGTAGGAAGTATGAAGAATGATAAGTCCGGATTTGCGAAATCATTATTGAGGCACCCGAAAACACTACAATATTTTTCCCCCTTTTGAAGTCATGATACTCGTAATAATTAATATTATGGTAAGTAGCCGGCGAGAATTGACGAACGCGAGCGGTCATGTAATTTACGCGCGTGCTCACAGTCACGCGGCACAGCCCGTATTGCCGCCATCCTATACCATCCTATATTATGCCAGCGTGTGCGTGAAATCGCGTACCGACACGGCGCTCGGCGCGCACGCATACATTCAAACCGAGAGCGGCTCGTTTATATGAAGATGTTTTACTGTTCTCTGTCTATTGTGGCGTAGCGGTCAAAGAATGAATTAAAATAAAATTCGTGCTATAAGCACACATTTTTATTAAAACAGCAGTGGTCTTTTTTTTTTTTTTGTTCGGATGGGAAATCATCAAATGACATCTCCCGCTCTGGGCGGAGCGGTAGTCTGACTAAAACCCACCCGTGTTTCTTCATTTGCCTGTGCGACGGCCAGGGCCACGGTTTCTTGTTTAACCAACCCGCAACCCTGACCCAGGAGGTATCGGTGGACCCCGTCACGATGTGCTTACACCTCTTTGACGCGCGCGTGAAACACGCCGTTGACTCGGGCCTGGTCCTTAGCAGTGGTGGCCTTAATTGTATGTCGTGGTTCGAACCCCGACAGACGCTTTACTTTGTGTAAATTATTTCATGACCACTACTCTCAAAACGGTGAAGGAAACAGGCATGTCCTAGAGGCAAAACCTTCAAAGGCATGTGACATCTACCTACACGCACTGGGCCCGCGTGGTAGATTACAGCCTCTCACCCTCTCACCGAAAGGAGGCCTGTGTCCTAAGAGGGAATATTATAGGCTGATTATGTATACCAAAGGCACGGCTTTGGCTTTGGATGATCAAGCAATATTTGAAGGGTTTTTTAATCTTGCTATCTATCTCTACATGTTCGAAAGTTATGAGAAAGAACACCACCTGCAGTAGATTACTATGATACTAGGCGCGCAGAATTACGAAAGAGATTCATCGTGATATTGTCGTGTAACGTGTAATTATTAACCTACGGAGTGTCACGTTTTTAATTGCTTGATTATTCCAATTTAAGAAAACCGAAAATTGGTTGTCAATTCTTAGAGTAGGTATCTTAATTTTGAATTGAAACTTTTCAAATATCGCTTATCATCGTCCAAAGAAACCGTGCACTTGGTACCTTCGTATGTATAAGTATATACCCTTTTAGTTTCCTGTAGATTTTGATAGGTAAGAAACCTAATTGCACTTGTCACTAACGTTACTGTATTTGGATATTTTGGTAGCCCATCTTCAAAGAAACTATAGCTTATTGGATACCTTTTCTGCCCTTCACATATTTAAAACCCAACGAGATTCTTTTGTTTTTGATTTAAAACATATGAACCATAATATGTAGTTATACCTACTATGAATTCAAGTTTAAAGTCACCTTCGTCGTACCATAAAATATGCATGGTTATATACATATAAAAGCTATGAAGAACAAAATTGAGGCGTATCGATTCATGAGCTATGTTACGTAGCAATCGATCATCGTCACTCGAAGGCTACGTTATGGTTTGCGTTAATGAACTCGCCGGAGTTCAGAATAGCAGTCATTATTCATACTTCTAATGAGACAATTTACTGTCGAACCTTTACACGATGAAATCGTATTTGAAATAGTTATTTTAAAGTTTTATTTTTTTAATTCCTAACATATGTTCTTTTTTTCCTTCTCTGTTAGAGAGGAGACCTGTGCCCAGCAGTAGGACGATAAGAAGGTTAATGATAATGATGAACGTATGTCCAGTAAACGCTTGTAGCAATGGTCGCAGTTGCTACAATACAACAATGACAACAAGGGATGACGCAACTATTGACGTCTCAACGATTGATGACTTTCCGCGAAAGGGTGCAACGATTGATGACTTTCCGCGAAAGGGTGCACATAAATCATACCAGTGTCAAACAAGGATCTTGGAAGACAAAGCGCGTATGTAAGACAAAGCGCGTGGGTCCTGACATCTGTTAACCCATTGTGCGCGGGAGAAAGCGCGGCGGACAATATCGAACCGCCTTGCACGTGGACCGAATTCGCGGGCACTGTCCACGGGCCAATCGTACGGCACGTCCTCCCATGATCAACGAATCAGCATCAAGAACGCCGATTTGTCAGCCCCACTCCGGTTTAGAGATAGCTGTATTATTGTTTAATATTTAAGCTTTTGCATAGCTCGTAAGACATCATATTCATATTATCATATTCATTCATTCATGTTATCATTATTATCGCCACACATTATTATCAGATATTGTCAGACATTTTACATTGTACATTTTACGCATCCGCTGTACATTCTGTAGTAACTTGGTCGCGTCGCTCCTCTTGTAATTAGGTAGCTTATAGCATACATTGTACTCTAGACTTACGTGCAATATACAACGTTCTATCTATTCGCGTTTTAATTACGTAACACGCCCTACCCGCTAAACGCTCAAAACTCCAATAGCACGATAAGGACTTCATTGCTATGAACTGTGCAGCACTGCAGCCAGAGAGTGTGTCTGTGCCTCTATGAGTGATGTTTGAACATTCCACAGATAGCACAGGACTAAACTATGTAATGTTTTATCTCCTGTCTTTTTCTAATTGAAATAGAAAGCAAAAGATGCACTGCACTTAAAATAGTTTAGTTTGTGAACAAGGCAATCAGGACTATTCTCTCATATATTCCTACCTTTACTTACTACTCTTTTCAAACTATTGATAGGTATAGGTCAAATCCACACATATTTTTTAAATAGTTGGGTACGTTTACAGTTTTTTTTATCTTAGTTCTTGACCGCAATCCCGCCTGATGGTAAAGCGCGCTAGTTTATTAAGAGCCTATTTACTCTAACAGTAACCATATAGTTTACTGTGTTCATCTATCAAGTTACATAAAAGTTTCACAAACCTATTCACGACTTGATGAAATCACCACTCTCCTACCGTTATCCCTATTTATTTGGGGTTAATGCAACATTTCTCTGGCTTCCCTAATTTTCTTTTAGTGGTCATCTCGGTCACCTAATTTCTAACCATTATAGTTCTGTACTCCATCAGTTTCTCTACTGTATCTTGCGTATAGCCATCGATTTTCATGACATGATGAAGCCTACAGAATTATTAATTACACGCCTCCTCCATCTTTTCAGTTCATCAATTTTCTTAGCAGTTTCAATCTATCAATGATATATTATGTAGTCACTGATACAGAAAACAAGTGATAGGTCCTGAGAGCGAACTGACAAACACATTCTCAATAGCAGCTGTTGATAATGTGAATTAGGGTGTTAGTATTGTGTTTTTTAAATAATATAACTATGAGTTTGAATCATTTTGAAGAATCCATTTGATCTAAAAATCGATCGAAGAAATGCAAATGTTTTTGAACTGTCAAAATGAAAACCATTGCTAGCACTTATTATGTTTATTTATGTACAGACGACAGCACAACAAGCTACTACAATCTGTCAGATTTCTTTATTAGAATTTCAACTTCTTCTAAAGCAATTAATCTCTAAAGCATTAAAGATCAAGGTTTATTGAGAACATTTGACAATTTCGGGTAGCTTGGCCTGCTGCCCTCTGTACCTACGTCGGTTTACTATGTAGCTAACATGGCATTATCGACGCTCAAACTAGAGTCTGTAACCATGAATTTCCACGTTCCGATATTCTCCAATTAAGACTACGAATTCGAAGAAAAACGAAAAAGACAAATATCTGAAATTGAATACATAGTTTTATTGAACTAAGTGCATTTACTACTAATACCAGGATAGCAATGGTCTAATCCTGTTCCTGGTTCAACCAATTACAGTGCACTAAATTAATATAAACAAAGAAGATAACGTGAGCTTACACATGAGTAATCGTAACGTAAGAGTAGCTTGTTTTGATGAAATAGACTACCAAGTAAAGTAGGTAGATATTTAAAAATCATAACCCTCCTTTTGCTTTGCCGTAGTCGGGTAAAAAAACAGACCTACAAAAACAAATGTGAAAAACTTTAACGGTCTTATTATAAAACAATATCTTTAAAAGCAAGTTTAAACCTTCGAACCATTTTTAAAATTCGAACTTCCGATAAAGTTAAAGTTCTTCTTACAAAAACTAACATTAAACCCAAGACCAAGTTATCAATTTTGCATCAAGAACTTTATTTTCGTAGGAATATTGTTTAAAATACAGTAACTGTCTCGCAAGTTTGGGCTAGGTCTGAAGTTAGGGGCCATCCATAAAGTACGTCACACGAATTTCATGATTTTTTGAGCCCCCCCTCCGTCCTTGTCACAGGTGTTCACATTTCTGAGACCCCCCCCCCCCCCCAAAGTGACGTCACATGTTTTGCAATTTAACATCGAAAAATTATTAAATTAAAACAGCAGTTCCGAATTTAGTTTTATTTCCATTTAAATAAAGTACTTTTTTTTATGAAATCAACATTATATCAATTATTCGAAACAATAACAAAGCAATAAACTATTGAATATAAAGAAAAGAAAGAAACCCAAAGGGCTCGATCAGCGAGTATGATCTCGTAAAGAAAACAATTTAAACCGTATTGTCCCAAAGATGAGTTGGAAATATTTTTTAGTTTATAATTAATATTTCAAATAACGCAATTATTACCTCTAGCTATATTCGATTTTGAAATGTGATGTCACGAAACATAGTACCCCACCCACCCCTTGTCACACCATGTCACACTTTGTCGACACCCCCCTCCCCCCTTTATGTGTGACGTACTTTATGGATAACCCCTTAGAATTCGTTTCGTAACACCCTTATTATAAAAGATGGATTTTATTTGGATCAGCAGCCTAATCGGTGAACCCATTTTTGTCAAATGGTTGCGACTAGTTGTTATCGTTTGGTAAATTAATACCGAACCAAGCTGTAATTTTTATATACAGAATTACATTTCTATATGGTTAGATGGATGATTCAATAACCATTTAAGTGATTTATACCAGCAGCCTAATCGGCGAACACATTTTTGTCAAGTGATTGCGACTAGTTGGGATCGTTCGGTCCATACGAGGCTGGCATAAATCACTTAAATGGTTATTGAATCATGTATCTTTAACCATATAGAAATGTAGTTCTGTATATAAAAATTACAGCTTAGTTCGGTATTAATTTGTCACTCTTGTATGAACTTTGATTAACCTAAATAAAGTTCGAAATACAAATAGGTAAGTACGTCACATCCCATTTCCTATTGTGTACCTATTTGTAATTCGAACTTTATTGAGGTTAATTAAAGTTCACACAAGGAGTTTTGGCGGCTAAGATGAGTGCCACGCTCATTTTTCATTGGACTTTTAAATTATTTATAGTGTCGTTTACTAAATAAAAACGCGTGATTTATGTAGTAAAAAGTGCATTCAGTGAATAATTCATAAAAAACAGTGAAATATTGTAGCATAGTGGCCACATCATGGCTTTGAACCAAATCTTCCTCCGTGTTCGGTCCGCGCGGCCGTCTTTTTCGACATGAATAGTTCATTACGTGACATTGGCTAAATGCAATGCAAGAAGAACTTTTGAAGATTTTTTTTGGTTTTTATTTTACTTGACATTGGCACAAAGTCATAACTAGTGCCACACCACAAAAAAAAAAAGTTCACACAAGAGTGACAACTTAGTACTTGAACTAACCCTTGAGTCATCAGAGGCTAAGTCTGGAACTAAAGTCAGATTTCGTTTTGCAATAAATGGGTATGAGTCTAACATATTTAGTAGTAGGTCTCTAAGGTAGTGACAACTAGCTGTCAAATTCTTGGACACGTGATAGTAGCGACATCTGAAGTGAACAACACAGGCAGTTTTTATCCCCATTGTTTTTGTTATGTTAACTTAAAAATCCTTCAGACCATTATTGACAACGGCTTTATGAAGTAGCAGTAAGGAAGTATCTTTGTTTCCTATTATTTTGCGTTTGGCTGTACTTTCATTAAAATAAACTGAACAATACACATGATAGCAACGGCACAAATAGCTCTTGAATCAAAGAATAATTTTCGCACCAAGAATCTACAAAAGAATTGACGCTATCAATCTAAATCAGACCGTGCCAACGCAGGCCATTTAATTCCGAAGCCATAAAACCGCCTTTTGATAACGATAGCGCTCTCAATCGCGCTGGGCAAACTACTAACATAAATTGAGTTCTCAACATTCGCTATCGTCAAGGTCACTGCTGCCAAACTACAGATTACTTTACTTTCTAATTAAGTAATAGTTCAATTTTGCTAATCAGTTATTACTTATGTAACGTAGAGAGTATCCATAGACACTGTTAAGGTTAGCGTCCTCCTATAAATTATACACACACAAAGACTGTTGAAATCATAACCTTAACCAAAGCGAAGTTCGGTGTTTACCGATAACCTCATCTCAATTGCAGTCTATCAAAAAATAATTATAATCAATTTATAGTATATTTTAAGTAGTATATTTTTGAGATTGATTCTCACTGAGATTCGACTAGTTGAAATAGAACGATTTTTAGCTTCACTGCCAGCCTGAAGGAGCAGCCATCTTGTATGTCCCTGCCTTGCCTTGCTTCAGCAAACATTAGATAAATAAACTTCATGATTCCTACTTTAAATTAAGTGACCAGCACCCTAATTGCGTAACACGCTATTACTATCAGTTGGAATCATTTGGAAGCTTATTGCTGTGACATTGCTCCCTATGTTCGAAAATGTGTCTATTCAACAACGTAAATATCGCAATGAATACTGTTGAACTGTCAAAATGAAACCCATTGCAACTGATAATGTGTTACGTAATTACCCTGCTGGATGTATTGACTCCTCGGTGACCATGATATCACACAAAAGGTATATTCTCGGTCTATTTTCTCATTATTAACAAAACTCGTTACCTACAAATCTCATCGTTTATCGTTAACTTGGCAATCAATAAGTTACTTTTAGAGTTACGTAAAGGTCAAATTGAGTGCTAGAACATATGTAGGTACATATGTAACAGCAATATACATTTTTCTTTTTTAACGTTTGTTAAAAAAGTAAAATGAAAAGTTTCAGAGGGTTAACAACTTCCGGCGCTATAAATGAGCTACAATAGAAGTTAATTGTTATGACGGCTATAGCCGAATTATAGCGCGTTGAAAGTATTTAGAAACTAATACTGAAATAAGACTAAAGTAAACTAAAGGGACAACCTAAAGTGCGTTAACTTCTTAATGATGTTATCACCCTTCAAGTTTGGTAGTAATATAATTGATACTCTTCCAAAATCATCATCATCTCAGCGTTAATCCCAGTCGCATGCGAAGCTTTTCAGCTTTGGAGTCTGGGGTCCGCTTTACCAGTCTACCTGCTGATTTGTGGCTAAACTTCGATATTTTCCGTAAAGCGACTGCCATCTGACCTCCACAACCCGAAGGCGATATCGAAGCATAGCAGTTGAATTGTTGGACTTCTGAGGGAACCAACAACCCGTAACGACTGCCATTAGATGTTCGTACGGCAACGAGGCCCGACCAGACCAGTGCAAATACTCATATTCATGCATACAAATATTTGCACTGCGCGGGGATCGAAACCGCGCTTCCTTGGGCAGCGGACCGCTACGCCACGGAAGCTAAACTCTTCATAGATAAGCTCACAAAAACTCTCGAAAAAATAAACTAACGGGGACAGTGTAATATGTAGGTACAACTAACACCAATGTTTTTGATTAGACCATAAAAAAGGCACGACTATCCACAAGCGGACAGCCTCTGTGGCGTAGCGGTAGCGAGCGCGGCCGTTGCGCAAGGAGGCGCGGATTCGATCCCCGCGCAGTGCAAATATTTGTATGCATGAATAGGAATATTTGCACTGGTCTGGTCGTGCTTCGGAAAGCACGTTAAGCCGTTGGTTCCGGTTGCCATACGAACATCTAGTGGCAGTCGTTACGGGTTGTTGGAGCCCTCAAAAGTCTAACAATTGGTCTAACTGCAATGCCTCGATATCGCCTTCGGGTTGTGGAGGTCAGAAGGCAGTCGCTTCACGGAAAATGTCGAAGTTTAGCCAAAATCAGTAGTTAGACTGGTAAAGCGGACCCCAGACTCCAAAGCTGAATAAGCTGCGGATGCGACTGGGATTAACGCTGAGATGATGATGATGATGATGACTATCCACAAGCGCACACACACATACAACACATAAATATATCCAAGATCACCTTTCTAGTGTTTGTGTGTATAAATACCTACTGTCCTACAGATTTTATAAATAGTTACAAGCAATTGTGTGAACCAAGTAGGTACATGATTTCTATTGGCTGGTCGATCTGCACAGTTCATAGCATTGGACTGAACTTTGTAATAAATACTTCCATTAAGTAGTAGAATTGTTGTTTACATTTTATTACTAGTACGGTCATAAGGACTTCGCCTTCCATGGTACTTGTTAGTAATACTGCAAAAGGTAATGATTGAGTTAACACATTCAGTGCTACCGACTCGCCCGGAGAGTCCACTTAAGGCGATTAGTAACGACGATGACCTTGCGCATCTGGGCGGGGCTAGGCAAAAAACCCCGCGCACCCCGCATCATATTTACGTGCACATTTCCTACTCGCTTGCTTCGAGCGCGGATGTCTCGCAACAAACGTAGAATGCCATACGTACCATGTCTATAAAGTATACTATTCTGCCTAAAAAGTACCTAATATGTTACGTGGTATCAAAACTCATGCCCTACAGTGAAACATATTAGGTAATTTCTTTTATTATGTTGTTTTCGATACTGCGTTGCAGGGATTTTTTTGTTTAAAAAAGGGAAAACAAATATTAATTTATAAAAATGATTAATGCAAAATGGTAACCGGTTTATTCTTTTATTTATAGTTATTATTTAGCATTTAGCGTTTTTGGTATAATTCCCATTGATGGATTGGACTTAAAAAAAAATCCCGGAACCTCTATCATCTAAATAAAACTCACAGGTCAGACCAAAATAGATGCATATTATTTAGAATACATGTTGTTTAAAAATTTAGCTGACCAAATTTTAGGTAATGAACACCTGAGACTAATGAACTTAAAGAATGAAAAAGTTTTTTTTTTTTAAATAAATTATAAACTAGCGCTTGACCGCGATCCCGCCTGATGGTAAGCAGTGACGCAATCGTTGATGGTAAAGCGCACTAGTTTATTAAGAGCCTATTCACTCTAGCCATGAAGACACTCAAATTGTAGTCCGACTGAAACACCGCCGCTGGCAAATTGTTCCAGTCCCGCGATGTACGCGGTATAAAGGAGGAGGCGAAACGCTTCGTCCGGATCGTAGTGGTGTTAACAACGTAACGGTGGAAACTAGCCGTACGACGGTTCGTCCGATGGTGGAACGGAGACGGGGGAATTAAATCATGCAATTCCCTCGCACATTCCCCAAATTGTTTTGATTTACCTACTAGAAAAAAGAATTGGGGAAATTTAATCAAGTTTCTTAAGGATTAAATTACAAGTATCAATTATATATTTTTTTTAGGGAAGGAAAATATTTGTTTTGGACTTAGCAAAAAACTGACGAATTTTTTTCTTGAGATGTTCTTAAGTTTTATTGGAGGAATGAACAGGATGTGGCCTTAGAAATAACTTTGACCCTTTTCACTTTTTCGCTGCGACACACTAATTTCGAGATATAGCGTCGTCTTAGCCCCTCACATCGTGGGCCGTTTTATCTCGAAAATGGTACGTCGCAGCGAAAATGTGCTAGGGGTCAAAGTTCTTTCATAGTTCTTTCTTTCCTCGCTGGTAGGCCACAACATCGGCTGCCGGCATAAGTTACCACCCACCAGACAAAGTCATGCTGCCACCGTGATGTTCCGGCATGATATCTGGTGAAGCCGTTCGGAGGACGGGTCTGAGCAGTTGTGTTGCGGTGTGTGCCGGGTACGATGCGCCAAATGATGTTGTGTCGGGAGTTTGGTCGTGGAGGGTAGCGGGATTCGAAGCACGGTGCTCCGCTGGCCGACCGCAGGTATTTGGGGGCCCAAGTAGTGTGCCAGCCACACACGAAAGGCTGCCCAACCAACTGCAAAAATCCCAGGGTGGCCCCATCGTGCCGGTTGGCGACCGGACGAGAGGACCCGATGGCGATCCCTGGGTCTGCACTGCAATCTCACTGCACTACACCACCACCTTGAGACTGAGAAGTCCCATCTGCTTTTCTTGACGGAGACCCAGATCAGATGTCCGTCTGATGCGACATACCTCAGCTACCGGGGATACGCATTTAGAGCACTCTGTGTATGTCCGAAATGACATCTGTTGCCGGTGCCTCTGCCACCTCAAAGACCATCACTTCTCGTCCCTATGGCTGTTGGTTGACACTGGTGTCAACAAAATTGTTTACACTTGTGTCTACCGATCGCACAGCGGTGATCAGGAGACAACTCGATTATTTGACCACCTCAGTGAGGCTGCTGACAATGCGCTGCACCGGCACCCTGACGCACAGTTCGTCGCTCTGGGGGACTTCAACACCTGCCATCATGACTGGCTTTTTCCGTACGAGAGGACCGACCACGCTGGGAGAGAGGCGCGACACGTCGCGCTTTCAATGGGCCTTTCCCAGCTGGTAGAACGAGCGATTAGGGTGCCTGATGTAGTTGGTCATACCGCCAATTGTCTGAACCTTCTGCTGACCACTGATCCGAACAGATGTATTGTAACAGTTTCCTCGCCGTTGAGAACTTCAGACCACTGTCTGGTGAAGTCTGTATCGCCCTTCTCCCCACCAGATCACGACTCTCGGGTTGGGATGAGATACGCCACTTCTTTGCATCTTATCCTTGGCAGCAGGTCTGCTTCTCTTCTAACAATCCGTGAGCTGTGCGGACGCTATAACCGATGTGGTTCCTTGCTATGGAGTATTTTATCCCCTTCAATGACGTGCCCATCGGTGGCTCGGATCGCCCATTGTTCAATGCTAATTGTGTCAAAGGTGAACAGCGTAAGCACACGACATTTCTCACCTGGGTTGACGCTCGTGACCGCGGAGCTCCGGATGAGAGCCTTTAATCGTGCTGCCAAGTCCTACAGAAAGGCGCTTAAGAAGGCTCGTTTCGACCGCATTACCCATATTATCAACAAGTTATCTGCGCTACCATTCGGTAGCAGATCTTTTTGGTCCCTTGCCAAATCGGTCGAGGCGAACTTCTGTCGGCCCACACTCCCTCCGCTGGTTCGGCCTGATGGAACACTGGCTCATACGGCAAGAGAGAAAGCAGGTCTCTTTGCATCTCTCTTTGCCCATAATTCGCGTCTTCATACTTGAAGTGCTACTTCACCTAATTTACCTCATTGCGGAACTTCAATGTCTGAGGTTAGCATTAGGAACAAGGAGGTTCTGAGAGTACTGTGTCGTCTGGACGTGAATAAGGCTAATGGTCCAGATTGTATACCAGCGATTGTTCTTAAAGTATGTGCGCCCGGTGTCTCCTGTATTGACGCGCTTGTATCGGCTCTCGTTTAGGACTGGTATAGTGACCAAGGCCTGAAAGCTCGCCAAAGTGCAGCCCGTGCCTAAAACGGGTAGTCGTAGTCGTGCCGATCCTACCAACTATCGGCCGATTTCGATCACCTCTATACTTTGCAAAATTATGGAGCGTGTGTTGGAGTCGCGCCTCTTGGCACACTTTGAAGGTAACAATCTCCTCATTGACCGACAGTACGGGTTTCGCCGCAATCAGTCAACTGGGGATCTTCTAGTGTATGTGGGGCGAGGCCCTCGAGAGAAATGGGGAAGCGATTGCTGTCTCCCTTGATATCTCGAAGGCCTTCGATCGGGTATGGCACGCTGGCCTTTTGAGTAAGCTTCTACGGCATTTCCCCTAGCCTGACTGGCTGGGTAAAAGACTTCCTGATTGAACGGTCCTTCCGAGTTGTTGTCAACGGTTACTCATCTGAGCCCATACCGACTAATGCCGGTGTTCCTCAGGGGTCTGTTCTCTCTGCTACTCTGTTCTTGCTGCATATTAACGATCTGCTGAGGCCCGGTATCTATGGGCATGCAGATGACAGCACAGTTGTGGAGAGATACCTGCCGGATGCTCGGGCTAGTAGGGAATCAATCCGGTTCGAAACACAGGCTATGGTAGAGCGAACGAATGTTGCACTACAGGCAGTCTCCGAACGGGGCAAGGCCAATCTTGAAGCATTCAATGCCGCCAAAACACAGGCGTGTCTTTTCACCGCCAAAAGGAGCCCGTTCACCTTGGCTCCTACTTTTCAAATGGAATGTACCGACCGTCTTCAGCTTTTGGGAGTTGAGATTTCCTCGAACCTTAACTTTGGGCGGTTCATTGAGTCCAAGGCCAGGGTGGCTGCCAGGAAACTTGGCGTTATCGCAAAGGTCCGGCAGTACTTCACACCTGGGCAGCTTCTAATGTTGTACAAAGCACAAGTCCGTTCGTGTGTAGAGTACTGCAGCCACATTTCCAGCTGCTAAGTGTCACCTGGCTACTTTGGATTCAGTGGAGAGGCGTGCGAAGAGGCTGATTGGTGACCCTGATTTAACTCGAGATGATCTCCAAAGCCTAGAGCACTGGCGTAGAGTAGTTAGCCTTTCTATGTTCTATAGGATACAATTGAGGAGTGAGCGAGGGAATTGCATGATGTTATACCCCATCTCCGTTCCACCATCGGACGACCCGTCGTACGGCGAGTTTCCACCCTTACGTTGTTGACACCACTACGATCCGGACGAAGCGTTTCGCTTCATCTTTTATACCGCGTACATCGAGGGACTGGAACAATTTGCCAGCGGTGGTGTTTCCTTCACACTACAATTTGAGTGTCTTCAAGGCTAGAGTGAATAGGCTCTTAATAAACTAGCGCGCTTTACCATCAACAATCGTATCACTTTACCATCAGGCCGGACTGCGGTCAAGCGCTAATTTATAATTTAAAAAAGAAATGACCCGTATAAGAAGTTACCCTCTTGACGCCCTCTACACTATGCAATTAATCTTTTTAGAAAATTAAAAAAAAATCGTCTAAAATTTACTCAAAAAAACTCAAAAACATCGCATAAAGCATCCAAGCGCGGCAATAAATACTAAGGGCTAATATTTACACTTACCCACAGATTTACACTGATCAGAATTTAGAAAATACTAATATTATAAATGGGAAAGTGAGTTTGTTTGTTTGTTTGTTTGTTCCGCTTTCACGCCGTAACTACTGAACCGATTGCTTTGAAATTATAGATGTAATGTTAGAAGTCCGGATTAAATGATAGGGTACTTTTTATCCCGGATAAATTTGATATTCCCGAAGGAATCTAACAAGCGCGATATAACCGAATCATACTAATATTATAAATGGGAAAGTGTCATACTAATATTATAAATGGGAAAGTGAGTTTGTTTGTTTGTTTGTTCTGCTTTCACACTGTAACTACTGAACCGATTGCTTTGACATTTTGTAGACGTAAAGTTAGAAATCCGGATTAAATGATAGGGTACTTCTTATCCCGAAAAAAAATTGATGTTCCCGAAGGAAATTTGAAAAGCGCGATATAACCGAACTCCACGCGGGTGAAGCTGCGGGCGGAAAGCTAGTATCAAAATAAAACATCATATTAAATCACGTAAAGCGTCCCAGCGCGGCAATAAATGCAGACGTCCAATAATTATACACAAAATCCCTAAAAATACTTCGTTGCACTCGAAGTAAGTACCGAGTGTTACAGCTTCCGCTTCCCGCTCATCTATGAAGCTATACTTAGTTCGAGCTATACATAATTATTTTATATTGATCGCAGTTGCGTAATTAATTATGTTAATTTAAATTTATTATGATTACTTTAAATTACTTGGGAGGATTTTAAAACCTTAGTTTATTCTAACTAAAATCACACTTGGAAGTACACTTCCGGTCTTTCGGCCATTAATTTATTAATTTTAGAATTATTGATGCAACTTCCGATTACCGCCAACTCTTATTAAAAAATCCTACCGAGCATTAGTCTTCCCGCCCATCGGATATTTATTTATTGAATCAAGCATTGTTCAAATAAATAAATATAAACAACTTTCGATATTTTAGGTTAATCCAAATATCTGTACACAATTATTGACAATTACTAGCGTTACTATTAACTTTTTCTTAATTTTATTCAATACCTGACTACTCGTTAGTATTTTGACTCAATGGTGTATAAACGCTATTGATGTCTGTACTGCTGATCATTAATTAAACAGACTTGTACTGTATCATACTACGTCGTTATTATTTTCCCCGCTTCTGAAGCATGTCTTTACATTAGTATCCTAGGGTGCGCGGAGCAAAAAGTGACACAGCCTCCTCTCACGAGCGCTGGCGCGAGACTGCCGGCCACCCGCGCCCTCGTCCCGCATAGAGCCCCTCTGAACCTCGTAAGGCGGAAACTCGTACGGACACTCATTTTTATTACTTTTCTTATTAAATATTTGATCAATTTTAAAATAGAACTATGATTCTATAATTCTTACAGGTACACGTTACTACGAGTAAGAATATTTTAAAAAGTCTAAGCGCTTTAAGAGAAATATCGATTTAAAAGTAAAAAAACGCCGTGTAGAAATATTTTTTTTTTGACGTAAATATAGGCCATATGGAAAATAATAAACACTAAATATGTTGTGCTTGAATCTATGATTATAATATATTTTTTTCAAAATTTTTAATCAAGGCATTCTGGAGAAATAAACTTTGAAAGATGAGCGTTTTTGGCCGCTCGAGGGTATCTATCCCCTTAACCTCTCCGGGTGAGTCTGTGGCACTGAAACTAGGCAGAGGTATAGGCCCACTGCCTTCGAGCCTATAACTATAAACAGTGATGGCTTGAATTGAGAGAGATATGAGAGAAACATTGTTTTAGATTAATTATTAATGTAAATAAATAAGATTGAGTATTCTTCATTATATTTATATTATGTATATAAGTACATACATCATAAGAATTACAGACAGAAATATAGAGATTTTACAAATCTTGACTCTCAATGGGTAAAACCACCTTTGGTATCAGTATATGTATAGTACATATGTATTTGTCTACTCTACTACCAATGGAGACTAAGTTAATTTCAAAGTGACTAGAACTATTAAAAAAGGTTATATAAATGTTTGTTGTTGTAGTAGTGTAAACTGACCGTTTTGTGTAGGCATTAAAGTTGGTTTTCCATTACTATCTAACTATAAAAAAATCTATTGTATTCAATTAAAGGAAAAGCGATTTTCATTAACACATTAACAGGCTTGATATACTCTTTAGCCATACACCTAGTATATTAGTTAGTATACCAATATCATGTATTTTTATACATACTAACACCGGGCATACTAGGTCAATATTTAGAATAATCAATAGGACCTAGGGGTAAATAGGAATCCATATTCAATCAGAAAAGGGAATGTCAGTTGACCCGAGCGGTGCATAGCCGGAACGACTTTCGGAACAAAGATTCGATTTCCGCACAAAGTTTATGAGAGCGAAACATTGAAAATTACGACTAGTTAATAAGAAGTATTATAGTGCTGAAACATCTACTGTGGCTCCGTTTCCCTTATTCACTAATTATAATAAATTTAAGTACAGTGCATTTTTTTCTTTGTATTCTCATCATCATCATGCCAGCGTTAATCCCAGTCGCATCCGAAGCCTTTTCAGCTTTGGAGTCTGAGGTCCGCTTTACCAGTCCAACTGCTGATATGGCTAAACTTCGACATTTTCCGTGAAGCGACTGCCGTTTGACCTCCACAACCCGAAGGCGACATCGAAGCATTACAGTTAGACCAATTGTTGGACTTTTGAGGGCTCCAACAACCCGTAACGACTGCCACTAGATGTTCGTAGGCAACCGGGACCAACGGCTTAACGTGCTTTCCGAGGCACGACCAGACCAGTGCAAATATTCATATTCATGCATACAAATACTTGCACTGTACGGGGATCGAACCCGCGCCACCTTGCGCAGGCGTCTGCTACCGCTACGCCACGGAGGCTGTCGAATATAATCAAAAAGATGATGCACTGAACTTGAATTTATTATAGTTAAAAGGACAACCCTAGCATAATACACCTCCCTTTCACGGTGAAATTTTGGCACAATAGACCGACTGGACATAAAATGCATCGAGCTTTAGAAAAAGTTTGTGGTGACCGAGTCATAGAGACAGTGCCTTACATAACCAAACTTCTTCCTTAACTCAATCTGGCATTTATGAGAATGAGAATGTTCAATAGCTACTAACGGGTACCTAAATCTTCTCCATATCAAATCAAGTAGGGCCCACGATATCCCCGCCGCTTGTAATTTAAAAGGAATCGAATTAACCGCCCGCCCTGTTATTTCTTATCTACGTTTTCACTTAGCCTTTTTCTGGCATTTTTTCTGCTCAGCTCTGGCTCAGCTCATAAGGCGGGATATAAAGTAAAACGATTTGGACTCCCGAATGATTAAAGAATTTTTCTAATAATTTCGACTGAGTTCCATTTACTAGCGCGTTCAAATAGGTAACAAAATGAAACTCTTCTGTGTTAGTTATTATATATTTGAATGTCCATAAACCTATTCCTATTTCCTACACACATTGATACAGAAGCTGCTAAGCTGGGCCTTCAGAAAGTAGATCTTTGTTAAGAATAATATAAGAACATTTCTCCTAAATTGTTGGCAAGATACTAGTAAAGCCGCGTAAGATATCTTTGTAAGAACACTGCTCGAGTTCTGGAAATAAGCCAAGTACATAACATGTCGCTGTTTAGTCCCGAATTCTTGTATGTGAAGAAAAAAGGAAGTCTTCAACGTAATGATAACATAGTACCTACCTAATACATATGTTTTTATGTCCAGTCGTAGGAGTTCTGTTTTTGTCTATGGTATGTACTATGTTAGTAACTAAAGCAATGAGAACTCACCATATAATTTTAGCAAAGGAAAACAAGCCATAAAAATGTGTGCCGCCATATTGGATTTTCATTTTGGTGTAACTATCGGCTTTAACACCTTCGAAAACCATCAAATCTATCTGATAAGTAAAAAAGCAAGAACAGCTAACGTAGTCTTCTCACAATAATTGTGACAATTTATCTACCGCCGTAAGCCGGCTTAAAAATCCTCCGAAGCCCAAAAATTTTAAAGTACTGACTGAAAAAATTACTAACAGTTAATACATCTCACACCTACGAGCATCAAGGCTATAAGTTCTGAATTCACAAATCACGATTTCACTAGAAAAATCTATAAAATATTAGCATTATTTTGTATGAAATAAACTAAATATGTATTAATTTAAAATACATAAGCTGATAATGATAATGGATTCAAGTAACTGATGCATTGTTGGAAATATATTATTTGGTTGTTTTTGAATAATCAATTGTTAATGAATGTAATAAAATAAATAAATAATTATTATTTAAAAAGTCTGTTCGCAGTCATTTACGTGTAAGTACCTACACTAAGTAGTAACCTGACACTGCGACAAAAAAGGTCTAATACAAAAATTAAACATTATGCCACTTTCCAATTCGAATTTCGAATCGATACAGAAAAAAAGTCGTACCTCAGATTTCGCGCGACTCAGAAACACCAGCCCAGGTGGAGATCGCAGTACGACTGATAACACTGGCCACATGTCACGCATATATCATAATAACAATCAATATCTATACGTACACGTGTATAACAGTGTTGCACATTGGACTTGATAATAATTAACGGTAGAATGGTCTTAATTGGACTTCCGACTGTGAGTTCATATGGCGTTCAATGGGCGTTAATAAAATGATACCTAAGTTGGCTCGTCCAATCGTGGGGTAAAATTTTCTGAATAGGTAGGTACTAATGGGTTAATTAAACTCATGTCTAAGTGTTTTTGCAACAAGATAAATGTTGGTGAAAAGATACATGATAATATTTCTCATTCAAAAAATGTGCACTTTACAGGGGAAAGCCGTCGAGTAGACTATCATTAGGTACTTACCTACTGCAGAAATGAGAAAAGTCTATGTCAGATTTCTTTACTAAATTTTCAACTTTATCTTAAGGCTCAAAGTTCATTGGATTGTTTCGGGTAGCTTGGCCCGCCTCTCAAGTATGAGGGTGCGGGTTCGATTCCAGGTCAGGCAAGTACCTATGTAACTTTTTTTATTTATACCTGTGTATTTTAAACCAAAACATCTTGAGGAAAATCTGAAATCGCCAACCCGCATTGTATTGCGTGGTGGTTGCGCTCAATCCTTCTCTGTATGGGGGGAGACCTGTGCCCAGCAGTGGGACGATAAAAAGGTTGATGATGATGATAATGTTGACTGCTGTTGTCCGTACATCCTACCGGTGGGGTAATTGCGTAACACACTGTCATGTCAGTAGCAATGGGTTTGATTTTGAGAAATCAACAACATCCATTAGCTTAGCGATATCCTTTAAAATCATTAAGATTGAGGCGGATTGATAGAGTGAGACGCAATTAGGGCTGCTTGATTAGATACTCATAATGTCTACACAATGGGAGAAATAAGTGGGTTATTCGGACGGAAAAGTGTTAAAAAAACTAATAACTATAATAGTTATGTAGATACTGAATACTTAAATATCTCGTGTGAGATATTATTACATAAATTAAAAAGTACATACTATATTTTTTTTTAAACAGGGTATGGTCCACTAGGAAAATATGTTTGTGATAATGATACAGGAGCACACATTCACAAACAACCACACACATTCACACAAATCTTTTTTTTCATCATTTAAACTCACATACACAAAAAGCCAGACCCGGAACAACTACCTGTAATCAGTACAAATATTTGTTCCGTGTGAGAATCGTACCCGCGACACGCAGCGCGCCAGTCTATCGCTCAGCCACTGCTGCCAAAATAAGGCTAGTACATATATACAATATGTAAAGAAAACCCTGTCCGATCCATAAGGATAATTAAGGTTAGGTAAACACTTGACCAAATATAATATAAAATTTTATATAATCATCATAGTAACAATACTAATGAATTTTGAAATAATCCTTTTTTCCGGGGAATTAATTCCAATTTCCCCCGAAATTTGGTAATTTTTAAAGAAGTGACAACACCGGTATTATTATAAACGAATAGCGACGCGACCACGTCACAGGTGCCGCGTGCCCTGCCCCCCGCATCCGCGGAATGGGGTTGCTTACCGCACATGTATTAAGTACCTCTTTTTGCGAAATAATATTTATTTTTTTAAGGGGATTTTTTTTTAAGTTTTGCCTGTCTTTGTGGGCATTAATAGAATCAGTTATCGATACCTAACAATACCTTCACGGATCGGACAGGGTTTTCTTTACATATTGTATAGTTGCGAGCAAAGTTAATATACATAGGTACCTATCTTCATCATCATCATCTCAGTGTTAATCCCAGTCGCATCCGAAGCTTTTATCAGCTTTGGAATCTGGGGTCCGCTTTACCTTTCTTAACTGCTTATTTGGCTAAACTTAGATATTTTCCGTGAAGCGACTGCCGTCTGACATCCACAACCCGAAGGCGATATCGAAGCATTGCAGTTAGACCAATTGTTGGACTTTTGAGGGCTCCAACAACCCGTAACGGCTGCCACTAGATGTTCGTATGGCAACCGGGACCAACGGCTTAACGTGCTTTCCGAGGCACGACCAGACCAGTGCAAATATTCATATTCATGCATACAAATATTTGCACTGTGCGTGGATTGAATCCGCTCCTGCGCAGCGGCCGCGTTCGCTACCGCTACGCCACGGAGGCTGTCAACATAGGTACCTATCTTATCTTATGTAATTAACGACTAGAATATTTAAATTTATTCTCCATTCTTCATTTCACACATGTCTTAGAACCTAACATTCGAAAAAGGAACACCTACCGAACCGCACCGGTCTCTGGGAGTGAATTATATCCCCTCTCACAGAGAAGAGGCCTATTGTGTACTTGTAGTGAGGGACTATAAACTTGATTAATATGCCTATGCTATATGCTTATTCACTTGGTACAGACATCAAGACAGCACATCAAGCTACTAAAATCTGACAGATTTCCTTATTAGATTTTCAACTTTCTCTGCAAAGCATTAAAGTTCAATGTTTATTGGGAATATTTGGCATTTTGGGGTGGCTTGACCTGCTGTCGTCCGTACGTTAGTTAATACAACATAACAGCATTTATGTAAATAATAAAATAACATACTTATCACTGAAATATAATGTTAACAGTAAATAAACTGAAAAGCGAGTTGGTATATGTATTCATAACATTTTTAGCTTAGCAATCATCACCTAGGCAGTCTTTTCCACCTGGTTGGGTACGGTTCCAGTATAACCGGACTCATACCAGTCTTACATAGAGCAGCTGCTTGTTTGACCTCAACGACCCAGATACTTTGTAGCCCTTACTATGAACCAAGCATACGTAAGGTCAAACACCAGACAACCTGTATCTATACAAGTTTTCCGATATGTAAACTTCTGACTAATTGATTCTTAATCGATAAAAAATATAAGCACACTTACTTTAACCTCCTAGACACCTCAGTCTTCACCGCTTAACACAAAAAACACGTAGATATAACTTTTAAGTGGCACAAAACAAATTAGCAGACGTTATTTATTGAGGATGTAGATAAACAGAATGAATATATATAGGATGTAAATAAACGATGGAGGTTTTAAATCATTGCAAATTGACTAAACACGAGTAAAGAATTTACACAAAATATCGTATTTATGTAGCTACACAAATATGACACACAGTTAGGTAAAGTTCATAACTTGTTCACAACAGCCAGCCAATGCAACGTCACAAGTTCGATTGAGAAAAGATAGTACTGGGCACAAACAACTGTATAAGTTATTGTTCTATGTATTTTTTTACAATAAGGTTTGAAATGATCTGACAAATAAAATGTTATTATTATTTATAATCTGTACAGTTGCTACAGATTCGAAAAAAGAACCAGAAAATACAAGGAATTTCGTATATAAGCAGTGTATATAATACGAACGCCGTATAAAGAATGATAATCATGTGTAACTAGGTAACTGCTTTATCAGTGTTATTGTCGCGCGTGTGTGTACAATGGACTTTCCAGATGACCTGGGTATCTACAATTATAATCGTTTAATTGTTTGTTATCTTGATTGTTTTATTAGCACTTCAGGTTTTAATCTGGTAGTTGAAAGTCCGTTGCTGATAAGGACAGAATAAGGTAAAAGTCACCGGACCTATCGCCTACTTATCAGCCACGGACTTTCAACTCACCAACTTTTCAATTCAGTAAACTAGGTGGTATTACACACACTACAATTTGTGATTAACAAACCTTTTTTACAAATGACTGGCCAGCCTTTGGTAAAAAAGAAAAACAAAACGTAAATGAGCCTGCATTTGTTGCATTTATACTGATTACTGTTCTGAAAACGGTGAAAGAAAATATCGTGACGAAACCGGCACGTTCTAGAACCTAAAATTCTAATACATGTGACACCTACCAACTACGAACTCGCCATGAGCGCGCGTGGTGGGCTCCGTCCCTGGGACTAAGAAGTGGTCTGTGACCCAGCAATGGGAACATTAGGTATAGGGTGATTATGCTAATGCTATTCTGATTACAAATACTAATAAATTATCACAAGTAATAATTGAATAGTTACTAATTTTTATTCGCCTATCATCATCATCATCATTTCAGTCGAAAGACGTCCACTGCTGGACATAGGCCTCCCCCACGGATTTCCACTACGACCCGTCCTGCGCCTCCCGCATCCAGCGTTTTCCCGCGACCTTCACCAGGTCGTCGGTCCATCTTGTCGGAGGCCTACCTACGTTGCGTCTTCCGGTGTGTGGTCGCCGCTCGAGAATGTCGATTACTCTCGTTCTTCTACGAACCTCCTCATTTCTGATTTGATCACGCATTGAAACCCCAAGCACAGCCCTCTCTATTGCCCTTTGAGTGACCTTGAGCTTTCTTATAAGGCCCAATGTTAGCGACCACGTCTCAATTCCATAAGTCAACACTGGCAACACACACTGGTCAAAGACTTTAGTCTTGAAACACTACGGTATTTCGGACAAAAAGATTGTACGTAGCTTCCCGAAAGCAGCCCAGCCGAGTTTAATAAAAAAAACAGGTAAAATAGAAAAATAGGTGGTGTATGAGTTGCGCTAAACGCAGATTGCGTTTAGCGCAACTCATACACCACCTATTTTTTTTTTTTAATAATCATGACATTTTAACAGCTTGTAATAAGTGTTGCTTGTATGTACAGAAACCTGTGATCGGTTATATTCTAATAATTTGGTACGAGGGGACGATACTGCCTGTCTGTGTGTGTGTTTTAACCTTTTCCGCTACATCAAACTTTAAATTCCACCAACTAACCAAATTTTACCAGCACCCTATTACTACATTTATGTGTATATCTAAAGAGCGTTCGCAATATATACTACATAGGTACAGACGACAGCAATTCAAGATACCAGAAACTGTCAAATATTCCTAATCAACCTTGAGCTTTATAGGTAAGGTCGAAAATCTATTATAGAAATCTGACAGGTTGTAGTAGCTTGTTGTGCTGTCGTCTGTAGGTGCATAGATCCACCAAAACTAATGACTTGTCTAGTAAGAGTATGCTGCTACCAACACCCAAACTGATAGGATTTTAATTAAAAAAAAGGCAGTATCCATAGAGATTAAGAGCATAAGCAACAACATTACATAAAAACATGCATCTAAAATTAAAATCAAAATAGAATTGGTAAAGAAATAAGATTAACAATAAATATTCAAAATCAATTTAAATCAAAATTAGAATTAATGTCAGAATTACCTAAAACAAACGTTACCTACTTAAAATTACAATATTAAATAAAAATCAATACTGTAACTTTATAAGTTACAATTAAAACAAAACATCGATTTAGCAGAAAAAAAGAAAGGTAATAATGACTTGTATATTTTATTAGGTCGCCTGACTCATGTCGTTTTAAGTAATGAATCCAAAACAGTTGAATCGATTAAGCTAATGTCCTACAGTGATTCAATTTTCAACGAACAAAAGAGCCAAACAGCGACATGTTATAACTTTTATGAGACTTGATATTCCACCTTTGTTTTACCCACGGAAATCTTATTAATAAGACAACTTGCTTGTATTTAAATATATTTACATATCAATTACATTTTTAAACATCAGAATATTATAAAAACATTTAGAAATATAAGAATATGTAGTCCACGGGTATCGGGTACCGAGTCCAAGCTACCGGCGGTCAGGGCTCCAGAGAGATGAACCTCCTGACTAAGCGAGCCGTCCCCAGAAATACCGCTTTCTGAATCAAGTTCTTGATACAGCCGCCTGACGAGAACCTTTTAAGGTGTTCCTGGTCGTGACTCTTGGCTAAAAGCCTTTGACTGTCACAACTATCGGTATAATGATTGCTGAGTCCACATCCCACATGTCGACAACCTCGCGAGCTAAGTCAACATATGTATTATGTCAACAATCATTGCACATCGGTCTGATCGATCCGGCACCATCACTATATCATACATATTGGTAACAATAATCCTATCAGTGATGATGGATCGATCCCAGTGCAATGGGATATTTCCATTTTAGAGGACTGGGTCGGTCATATTCCTGATGCGCAAATGTGCGAATTTTTGATGGATTATCCTGGCTACAAGATTGTGTCTATACAAGTACACTCCATCCATTAGGATGGGCCTACCCAGGTACTGTCCTAGAGCTCGCCACACCCTACCGAAGATTACCGATTGCAGCACACATCGCAAACGTTAAAACGCTTGGCTATATTCTGCAATCTTTTTGCGCAGTCGCACGCGGTTTTTTGGATAGTAGTCTTGCCGCTAAGCGATTAGTCGTGTTCCGGTATGATGTCTGGTGAAGCCGTACGGAGGACGGGTCTGAGCTGTTGTGTTGCGATGTGGGCCTCGTACGATGCCCCAAGGGCCAAATGTTGTTATTTCGGCAGTTTGGTCGTGGAGGGTGTAACCCGGCTGGTCGTTTCCATCTATGTCGGCCAAATTCGATAAACAATAGAGGTAAACAAACCGTTGTCAGGCAACGAGTAGTTTACGCCTAAAAGCTAATTTCCTAATAGGTAAAATTTTTTGGTACTTACATATTATACTTAGTTTATACTTGAAAGTATCACAATGCATGTGTTATGTAGTTTATTTGAAAGTAATTAAAATACGCCAAATCGTATTGACAAATGCCTCAACTTTATTCATTGGTTGAATTCCACAAAATGTGTTTAATACCTGGATTTCATCCATCTTTCTTTTTTTGTAGGACTATCCCGTAACATAAATGTCAACTTTTTAATGGTTTTTCGAAATACTAAGTTATTATGCATGTTATTTTAGTGATTCTATTGAAATATGTTGCAATAGGAATTGTTAATAAATAGCAATGAAAAGTCGATAATCATGTAAATAACAGGAGATTTGTAAAACGTGAGTTGTGATAAACCTTGATTGGTTTGTTTATCTCTATTCTTTATGGAGCTTGGCGAGAATATAGATACGAGAGAATCCGCTGTCACATTTTGCTACGTGACAAGGGTCTCCAGATCAATCTCCGTCTGGCGCAGCATCGTTGGTCGTGTTGTTCGGTTTAACAGTGCATCACTTCGCTCAACTGCCGTCTTCCTTCCTATTCATTCAGATTTTTTGAGTGAATAGGCTCTTAATAAACTAGAGAGCTTTATCATCAACGATTGCGTCCCTGTTTCCATCACGCGGGATTGCGGTCAAGCACTAGTTTATAATTATAAAAAAAAAACATCGGCTTTGGAATTTCATTCGAAGCGAATATAGCAGCTGACCCATCTGAGGCGAAGTATGAGCTAACTATACATACAAGTTTAGTAGTTCTACGTGTACCTGGCTCGGTCCTATCTGGCTATACTAGAAACGATCTCATTTTGATTTTAGAAAATAAGCAACGCGAATGTATCGAATGTGCCTAATGTTGTTGTGTCGGGAGTTTGGTCGTGGAGGGTCTCCAGATCATCCTCTGGCGCAGCATCGTTGGTCGTGTTGTTGGGTTAAACATCACTTCAGTGCAGTCACTTCGCTCAACTGCCGTCTGTCTTCCTATTCACTCAGTTTTTTTTGAGTGAATAGGCTTAATAAGCTAGTGCGTTTTACCATCAACGATTGCATCACTGCTTACCATCAGGCGGGATTGCAGTCAAGCACTAGTTTATAACTTTAAAAAAAAAAAAAAAGAATTTCATCATTAAGTATATCCTTCACAAATAATTATGTGACAAATCAAAAGTCACATAATTTTCAAAAGCCATAGAGTCAAAGTTGGGATTGGCTGCCCATGGCATTTATCATCATTGACATTATAGTCAGCTGACTAGCTAGCTTCCTTATCAAAAACACAACAGATAAATTGTCTATTCCGTGTAGGACTTGCAGTGGTTTGAGACGTTCTAATAAGTCAGACATGAAACATGAGTAAATTCCTCTCTATAAAAGAATCTTTGTGTAGGTAGAGGTACACCAGTTTCCTTGGGTACCTGTTTATCAAATCGCTCTATAAAACGTTTGTTTTCAACTGCATTTTCCTCATGAGTCATGGCATTTCTAGCGAAGTAATACAGTCGATTTATGTTTATATGCGTTTGTCATTGCGTGATGAACGCGGTACTAATGCAGAGGCTGGGAATATTCTCACGAATTGTTAAAACTAAACATTCCCACCTTTTTGTGTGAGTTAAACATCAAACTAATATCTCCGGTGTCTCAAAAAAAAATAAGTATTTAAATACCTATTCTCGACTCCTGGACATAGGTAGTTCTTTTTGTTATTATTTGATCCGGTGGTAGGCCATAACATCGGCTGCCGGCAGAAGTTACCACCCACCAGACAAGGTCTTGCCGCCAAGCGATTCGTCGTGTTCCGGCATGATGTCTGGAGAAACCGTATGGAGGACGGGTCTGAGCAGTTGTGTTGCGATGTGTGCCGGGTACGATGCGCCAAATGTTGTTGTGTCGGGAGTTTGGTCGTGGAGAGTCTCCAGATCAATCTTCTTCTAGCGCAGCATCGTTGGTCGTGTTGGCCTTAGGTTTACATTGCATCACCTCACTCAACTGCCGTCATCCTTCCTATTCCTAAGTTTCTTTAAGTGAATAGGCTTAATAAATAGTGCGCTTTACCATCAACGATTGCATCACTGCTTACCATCAGGCGGGATTGCGGTCAAGCACTAGTTTACAATTATTATTAAAAAATATTTTTTTTAAAAAAGCCGAAATTTTTCAGCTAAATATATTGTATCTCAGTGGTATATGGTGTACTTACTTAGTTTGTTTTTCTAAAACTACATGGTTTTAATTATATCATTTAGGTCCGCAATATAAGTTGACCCTTGATAAAAAAAATCATATATCTACTATATCTAGGTACATAATCGGATAACAATACTAAATAATTATTATAATTTACGTAAACATTCCATTCCAAATGGAAAGTCTACGTTTACTACAGACAATGTAGATGGCGCTAGTGGTCGATAAGCAAACCTATAGACATAACAAAGTCCACGTGTTTTTGTATAATATATTATGTGACAGCTCCCACGCAGATAAGTTCTGAAAGAAATGTTAACTACGGAAGTTTCTTAAAGGAAAATAAACTTCATGTTCCCATTTCTAAATAGGGCAATGGTTTTCCCCAATATATTTATCGTTGATGCTGATATTGATGTTTCAATAAATTGCGGGTACCTACGCCATCTTTTTTACAAAATAAGTTTGTTGTATATGCTTGATATACTTTCCTATTGTTTAATTATATTTTCGGTGAGCTTTATCCGAATTTGCCTGATATAACATCAATTTTAGGTAGTACAACTAACAAATTTTACACTATTTTAGGTCTTGAAAAATGTAGGTAGGTAGGTATGTCATAGATGCATACTTGTCTTAGGGAAATTAACGGTTAAAAATGATCAAATATATTTTGATCTATGATAAAAATTCGAAACGATACAATGGAACGATTTCAAAATATTTTTATGTTTCATTTGCTAATTACGTAATTACATAACAAAATAATATGTGGGTTAAAATATTATATCGCATTATTGTGTACCTATACAATAATGCGATTCACTCATCTTGTGACTGTTTTATGAGTAAATTAAAAATAGGTTTAAAGAGAAACCTATATTACTAAGGATTGTCAACATAAGCTGTTTTCTCTGAACCGATTTTTAACACAACCAGCCTTTACTCCAACTATCTACTTGTTATAAAATCAATAGGCAATAACGACTGAGTATATAATATACACAGTTAACAGTTGTTAATGTACTTTCTAAGTAGATCTTGGACACCAATGACTGATTACAAGGTAAAGGAAAACATCTTGAGGAAACCTTTTGATTGTTCTTAAAGCATGTGCGCCCGAGTTGTCTCCTGTATTGACGCGCTTGTATCGCCTCTCATTTAGGACTGGTATAGTGCCCAAGTCCTGGAAGCTTGCTAACGTGCAGCCCGTGCCCAAGAAGGGTAGTCGTGCCGATCCTGCCAACTATAGGCCGATTTCGATCATCTCCATACTTTGCAAAATTATGGAGCGTGTATTGAACTCGCGCCTCTTGGCATACCTGGAAGGTAACGATCTCCTCAGTGACCGACAGTACGGGTTTCGCCGCAATCGGTCAACTGGGGACCTACTAGTGTATGCCACTCACTTGTGGGGCGAGGCCCTCGAGAAGAATGGGGAAGCGATTGCTGTCTCCCTTGATGTCTCGAAGGCCTTCGACCGGGTATGGCACGCTGGCCTTTTGAGTAAGCTTCCGGCGTACGGCATTTCCCCTAGCCTGACTGGCTGGGTAAATGACTTCCTGGCTGAACGGTCCCTCAGAGTTGTTGTCGACGGATGCTCTTCTGAGCCCATGTCAACTAATGCCGGTGTTCCTCAGGGGTCTGTTCTCTCTGCAACTCTGTTCCTGCTGCATATTAACGATCTGCTGATGCCCGGTATCTATGGGTATGCAGATGACAGCACAGTTGTAGAGAGATAGCTGCCGGATGCTCGGGCTAGTAGGGAATCAATCCGGTCCGAAAGAGAGGCCATGGTTGAGCGAACGAGTGTTGCACTGCAGGCAGTCTCCGAATGGGGCAATGCCAATCTTGTAGCATTCAATGCCGCCAAAACACAGGCGTGTCTTTTCGCCGCCAAAAGGAGCCCGTTCACCTTGGCTGCTACTTTTCGGAATGTGTTCTTGGAGTGTTCCGACCGCCTTCAGCTTTTGGCAGTTGAGATTTCCTCGAACCTTAACTTTGGGCGGTTCATTGAGTCCAAGGCCAAGGTGGCTGCCAGGAAACTTGGCGTTATCGCAAAGGTCCGGCAGTACTTCACACCTAGGCAGCTTCTAATGTTATACAAAGCACAGGTCCGTTCGTGTGTGGAGTACTGCAGCCACATTTGGGCTGGTGCTGCCAAGTGTCACCTGGCCACTTTGGATTCAGTGGAGAGACGTGCAAAGAGGCTGATTGGTAACCCTGATCTAACTCGAGTTGGTCTCCAAAGCCTAGAGCACAGGCGTAGAGTAGCCAGCCTTTCGGTGTTCTATAGGATGCATTTCGGGGAGTGTGCGAGGGAATTGCATGATTTAATTCCCCCATCCCCGTTCCACCAGCGGACGACCCGTCGTACGGCTGGTTACGTTGTTAACACCACTACGATCCGGACGAAGCGTTTCGCCTCCTCCTTTATACCGCGTACATCGAGGGACTGGAACAATTTGCCAGCGGCGGTGTTTCCGTCGGACTACAATTTGAGTGTCTTCAAGACTATAGTGAATAGGCTCTTAATAAACTAGTGCGCTTTACCATCAACGATTGCGTCACTGCTTACCATCAGGCAGGATTGCGGTCAAGCGCTAGTTTATAATATATATATAAAAAAAAAAAACCTCCCCAACCCGCATTGAGCAAGCGTGCTGATTACGCTCAATCCTTCTCTGTACGAGAGGAGACCTCTGTGCCTGTGCTCAGCAGTGAGACGATAAAAAGGTTGATGATAATGATGATGATACACAGTTAACAGAACTGTTTCATTCAAGTAATTCTATACATTTCGAACGCAGTGCTGAATATTAAATAATAAAATTAAATCTTTGCATACCCTAGTTATTGTGTTCTCAAAGGTCGAGGTACCTACTGTATACATAGTGCACAAGTAAAGCAGTAATCAAAGTTATCGATCGTACGTGTGGTTACGCTACGAATAGGGAAGCGTTCGCTTCGTGTATACTTTTATCGATTTGAATTCTTTACAAACAAACTGATGCTATCCTCATTCTCCTAAATAGGAATAGTTGCAAGGCGACCAAAGTACGGACGACAGCTGGCAAGTAACCCAAAACTGACAAATATTCCTAATCAACATTGAGCCTTAATGCTTTAGAGATAAAGATGACAAACTAATAAAGAAATTTGACACATTTGTTGTCGTCTGTACCAAATGAGGAGAATAGGTATAATATAAAAGCAAGACTTCAAAGCCTGTTTTAATCCCAACAACTTTTGGCATGATGAATCTGTCTGCCAGGCCAAGGCAGCCTAACTCATAATCCATAAATGCGAAAGCAACTCTGTCTGTCTGTCTGTTAGGCTTTCCTGCTTAAACCTTTCAACCGATTTTGATGAAATTTGGCACAGAAAATCTTTAGACCCTGAGAAAGGACATAGGCTACCTTTTACTGAAAAATTTAATATTCCCGAGGGAAATCTAAAAAGCGCGACATAACCGCATTCCACGCGGGCGATGCCGCGGGCAGAAAGCTAGTATGAGTAATAAAACGGTCCTATAATTTAACTGCGCCAGTCCTCTTTTTATGAGAAGCTGTACCTACTTAGAGGCAAAAATGACCCTGAATTTACTGTTTTCACAGAATTGCTCCGTTCCATTTCGCATGCACCTTGGCCTTGTTTCAATTCAATAGTTCCCACATGCGTATTTCCATGTGTTTTCCGGCTTCCTGTTTTCTGGCTTATTCGCATAACTTTCCTTATATTAGGTATATTTATTATGTTACTAATACACCTATATACTATTTGATTTAATTAATAAGAAATCGACGCTGCATAAACCCAGGTCCCGTGTGCCTAACTTATAAAGTGCTTAGGTAAATAAATAAGCCTAAGTTTGATCAGTATTCTAGACCCCTTTCGCTGTTGTTAAATCTTCCATAGAATTTCTTCGTACTCATAAACGCACAACAGTCAGAGTCCTATACTCTGACTGTTGTGCGTATGTATTTCCGAAATTAAAACTACCAGAATTCAACCCAAAAAAAATTGAGAAATGTCTCTTCATTTACAACGTATGTCAATCATATGCCAAAGCGAACTGAGTTGTAACAGGAAAACCTTCGGTATTGACAAAACTGAAAACTCACGTTTCCCGTTCATTGTTTTTGTTTGTTCATTGTTATAGTTTTTTTTTTGTTTGTGTTAACGACTTTACAGCCACCATTAGGTACTTTGGTTTATTTTTAGCTACACTTCAAACTGTACCATCTTGTTAATCGATACCTAAACTTGTTAAAGTGGCTAGTTAGAAAGCGGAATTCCAATTCGTAGATTCTAAATTCAAAGTTAATTTTCTGTTTGGTCATTCACTATTTGTTTTTGGTAATTCTGATGAAATCATTTTTTAATTTACAGATTTGGTGTAATTGTTATCGCCACAGAACAGATGAAAAGTATCTTCTCTATTCCGTGGTTATCACGTCAGATGCATGTGCTTAGCAGTCAAAAAGTATGTCGCATGACGAAATTCTAACATGATAACGACTTATATTTCAAATTGTTTCCAATTTGTGTTATTGTATGTCTGCCTGTAATTTTAAACGATGATGATGCAAATTATTTTGTCTAACATATTGGACAACAATGGCATTTAAATTTTTATTTACGTAGGTAGGATGTAAACAACTAGATGTTGTTGTTCGATTTAAGAATGTATGAGACATGCATTGCACATTGTCTATCGTAAAACTGGGCTACATTCTAATTCTAAATTTAACTTTGGAATATTTTTAGAGTTAAGTATAAATTATAACCGCTGTTGTAATTACTTTTTTTAAATTATAAGTATTACCCACCTATACATAAGCCGAAGAGGACAGCAACAGCATTGGACGCCGAGTTATCGCAGTTTGAAATGTATTTCATTCATCACCTGATAACAGTCGCAATGTAAACATTGAACTTATGACTGTGTAATAATAGCCGAAAGAGACATAACAATAGTATACAAATTCGCGGTGTAATGAGCCGCGGCGCGAAAAGCGCGAGGCGAGTGGCAGCGAGATGTTGCGTCCGATCGACCGAGTTGTGACTATGTACTTCTGACTATTCCGAAGTACGTACGGACTTGTAGCGCCATAGATGCGTACGCACACCTACACTAGAGTGCCTATGACTGCGCTAGTCGCGGCTAGCACGGAACGAGGTTCGCGCGTCACGGCTTTTCGGCACATTATACTCTGTTTTTTAATCTCGTAGACTAAATTGACACATGCAAATGTCAAATTTACATTATTAATTTTGTATTATTACGTTTTTAATAAGTACCTACACATTATTTCAGGATAACTTATTGTAAAAAAACGATACTTGATTTTGAACGCTAAGTTTCGGCACTATTTAAGAATTGCAATAAACTGCCAACACTCGTAATGTCAGTTTAGTCTACGAGATTAAAAAACAGAGTATAGCTTTTAAAAAATGATCACATAAACTGCAAAGTTGGTATGTCTATTTATGAACAAATAAAAGACTTATATTTTTCAAATTATATTTCTAAAAGTTATTTACAAGGATACGGATATATTACACATTAAAGTTTAATAACAACGCGTTTCGTAATAGTCGAAACCGAAGAAAGTATGTATTTTTCTGTAGCTAATTTGTAATTTTGTATTAAATGTGTGATTCAATAGATGTTATGTTTGTATTATTTATATTTGTATTAATTAAAAATAAAAATAAATATGGTTCTTTATGTGTACAAAACTAAAAAAAAAAATTACAAAAAAAAAATCTGACTAGTATATGTAAACTAAGTACTAAGCAAATAATTTAAACATAAGCTCTTAGTCTATAAATATTTGTTAGCGGTTTGGGCGACAACCGTAACCGACGAAGCGCGGACAGTTGTCAACCCTAAGACAGTAGGCAATTAAATCGCGGATTGGGTCGCAGATAACCTACTTCCTCTCTTTATTCTATGATTCTGTTCAAGCAGGGCAGCTGACGGGCCATTCTCAAGGCGCCTAAAATTAATGATGTCGTGTCGTTATCGGAGACGTAGGTATAAAGAAACTGAAATTTTAGACCATAATGTGTTACTTTTTATCGGAAGGCGCTCTCAGAGGACCATTATTGTTAATGTTCATTGCTATTATGTCGAAGGTGACTCAACTAGAACTAGACACGGCGCGAATTCACCATGTTATAAAGGAATAGAGTTCACAGTTTTATTCAGTCTTTGAGCGCAATTAATTTTCACATGCATATTGCAAGGTAAGTATAAAAACTATTACTTATGACAAAATTTCACAGCGATATAATCCGCTTTTAGTACAAAATCCGTAACCGACCCGTTTGAACGAACAAAGAGAATTTGCCTGTCGACGACACGCTTCCGTAACGCCTCCCCTCCTGGTTGTCGAATAACCCACTAGCATCTGACGCAAAAGAAAGAACCCAATAATCTATACTACGAGTACACAGCTGTTTATACGTATAACTATCTACTACGTAGTGACGTCATTTCATTCAAGAAACGGGTTTCGCGAAAACTTCAATGAACGTAATTTAGGTGACGTATATTGTCACTATCGTGCGTATTATAGTCATTGTTTAGACAATTATAACTTAAATTGGTAGATGGTATTTTTAGCGCTTTTTCTGCACTACTAGGTAATGCATACATATTACCTACGTAATGTAATGTGTTTTATGTGTTACGTCATAGAAATAGCGGTGTAATTACGTCATCGTCAGCGTGTCCTCATAATAAGTTCCTTCTATAAATAAATAAAAGGTGGACAATCAGGCAGCTGCTTGTTATTAATATCCGGTGTTCGATTAATTGACGGATTAATTAACGGACTTGTTAAGTACTTATTTGAGTCAACGCTGAGTCTGTTGTACACAAAGTAATTTTAAACTCAGTGCATCCTTTTCTTTCTAGTTTTTTTAGAAAAAGATAGAAGATAAGATATTAATTTAGTCGTCTCAAATTAAGATAATTCATACAATATGTAAAGAAAACCCTGTCCGACCCATAAGGATAATAAAGGTTAGGTAAACACATAACCAAATATAATATAAAATTTTACATAATCATCATAGTAACAACACTAATGAATTTACATTGAACTTTTGAAAATTTGAACAGACAGACAGAGTTACTTTCGCATTTATAATATTAGTATGGATTGAGAGTAAAAGATTGCTCTAGAGTCTAGAGGCCCACCACGAAGAAATTCCCGACACAACAACATTTGGCGCATCGTACCCGGCCTAACTCGGCACACATCACAACACAACTGCTCAGACCCGTCCGCCGTACGGTTTCACCAGAGCCAGACATCATGCCGGATCGCCAAATCGCTTCGCGGCAAGACTTGGTCTGGTGGGTGGTAATGGTAACTTCTGCCAGCAGCCGATGTTATATCCTACCACCGAGAAACCTTTCTTTTTTAACTTTGTTGATGAAATAGACAGAAAAATAGTTTATTTTGTGAACAAGAGAATGGAAGCCAATGTTTCTGTCGATTCGATCACTTCTGTAAAAATCTTACTGTTAAAAGTTAGTTGAAGTTAGGGTTGCCATCCGTCCGGGTTTCCCCGGATTTGTCCTAGTTTAGAGGGCATCCGGGTAGCGTCCGGGGAAGGTTTCATTTGTAGACCGAGTTTAAAAAAATAAATAAATAAAAGGCCGCCCGCGACACACGATCTATGCTCGCACACCACGAGCAACCGTCGAACCAAGTATATTCACCGTTCCCCACCCCTCCCGTCACGGTCGCCACGGTCCGCCGTTTGTTCGTTGAATAAGTATGTTTAAAAGATCTTGTTGATATGTTCGGCTTTCGGACTCTAAAATCCGGGGTTTTCACGCGTCTTGTCCTGTTTTCCAAATTTTAGAGATGGCAACCCTAGTTGAAGTTAACATAAAGTAGTGGCGGGTGACGGGTCTTAGTTGGAGTGACACTAAACTCCGCGCTTACTTCGCTAAAGGTTTGTTAATGGTTGCAGAATCGCACAGCTGTATTCAAAAATAACGTTAGTAATTACTGAAAAACCTTCTCTCATTAAAGGTTTCAAAATTGGATATGTATATACAAGTGACCACATCATGGCGTATTGATTTTGTGTCACTGGCAGGTAAAACCTGCCATGACCCAACGAGTGGTACGACGTAGATAATGTGAGCATAGTTTTTTTTTAAATTAAAATGATTTAGACTTGGACTGTAATTAATGTGTCATTTAAAGTCCTAAAAATAATAATTAGTAGGTAATACGAAAGGGTTCAAAATCAAATGTTATTTATTTCAATTAGGCTGAGAATGGGCACTTTTTGAACGTAAATATTACATAAAATAGTCCCCCGAAACTGCCGCCCATCGCTATTTCCTAGTGTTTTCGCTAGGAAGAAGAAGAAGTGGCGCAACAAACTCCCCAGCAGCACAGCTGTCAGGTAAAACAGTTCAGTTAAAACAGTTTCGAGTGAGGTATAGGATGGGTATAGGTTTTCAGTGTAAAACTACTACTACCAATACTTTACTATACTTTTACTATCAATTGGAATCATTTTGAAGCATATTGCTAGTCCATTGCTTCATAAGTTTGAAAATTTTGTTTCCTAAACAAAGCAAACACGCAATGAATGTTGTTGTACTGTCAAAATGAAACCCATTGCTAGTACTGATAGGACTTTGTTTCGCTATTACCCTGTTGGTTGTCATACTTTCGGGCTTTTGACGACCTCTAAGGACTGGCAAAGATCCAAATGACAGCAAAAACCAATAGATACACACGGATTGGTTTTGGTATGTAAAAATGGTCACCCATCCTCAGACCAACCGCGGCAAGGGACGCTTAACCTGGTCGACCGATACGTGCGGCTCTTATTACTAAACCACGTTCCCCTCCCAAAAGGAAACAGGATATGGTAACACCACTGAACAGATAAAAGACGTCTTTTTATCTAATGTCAGGGCCGAGGGTTGTTTGAATGAGATAGGTACCGTGGCCTCCGGCGTACAGGCAAGTGAAGGAACACGGGTGGGCTTTAATCAGTAAAAGTCTGACACGCCCTACCGCCCCGGCCAGAGCGGGAGAGGTCATTTGAAGATTACCCATCCGAAAAAAAGACATTAAATCTGTTAATACATACATATCATGGCTAGGTCGCGGGTAAACGTTAGTTATACTGTGGTTATACATTAGAGGCGAATTTTATCAGTGAGTGAGCGTCTTACAAAAAAGAAAACCTAAGAATTGAGAACCTCGTCCTTTTTTGAAAACAGAAACTTTCGAAAAAGGAGAAATATTTTTGACTAGCGGCCACCAGCTACTTCGTTTGCGTGGATTTAATTATGCTTCGCTCCTGTTGGTCGCAGTGTGATGTTATATAGCCTAAAGCCTTCCTTAAATAATGGGCAATCCAACGCAAAAATATTTTTTCAAATCAGACCAGTAGTTCCTGAGCTGAGGCTGCTTGGAAATGTTTAACTATGTCTTCTTTCGTTGTTGTATAATTTTTCCCGTCCATCCACTAATTAATTATTATTTCTAAAGCTCACAACCAATCTGCTCCACCCCGGGAATGTTCAGAATGTCAACGTTTCTCTTGTAACAACATCATGCTTCGCTTGTTAAACTTTTGATGACAGATTTCGGGTTGCCATCACCCTTAACGTATAATCCCTACCGCCCCTTCATAGAGGCAAACCCTACCTATCATTTTACAAGGGGCACCCCTAATTCTATCTACCTGGTTATTTAGACGTACAGTCACGTGCATAAATATGTTACTGAAGATTAACGGGTTATTTTCTTCTTTTTTTTCTTTTTTTTTAAGTATTATTAGATATTTTATAGTGTCTAAGCTTAGTACCAACCTATAATATCACTCACATAGCTACACTCCATTAGGGATAACGTTATACAGAAGTTAAAAAAAGGGTTGTGTTTAGGGTACACTTTGTAATAAAAGTACAGTTTATGTATAACTAGCTTTCCGCCCGCGGCATCGCCCGCGTGGAGTTTGGTTATATCGCGCTTTTTAGATTTCCCTCAGTAATATCAAATTTTTCCGGGATAAAAAGTACCCTGTTATATAATCCGGACTTCTAACTTTACGTCTTCAAAATTTCAAAGCAATCGGTTCAGTAGTTACGGCGTGAAAGCGGAACAAACAAATAAACTCACTTTCCGATTTATAATATTAGTAGGAATGTGGTGTCATCACTACATATTATAAAACAAAGTCACTTTCTCTTTCCCTATGTCCCTTTATATGATTAATTATTTAAAACTACACAACGGATTCTGATGCGGTTTTAATAGATAGAGCGATTAAAGAGGAAGGTTTATATGTATATTAACATCCATTAAATTGTGGAGAATTACTATTATTTTTGAGGTTTCTAATGTGATGTCGTGAATAATTATATTTTTTCCGCGTTTGCAGTGAAATGCAGGCTGAACCCTACGAGATTTATCAAAATATAGTACATATTGAAAAGGTCTACAAAAAATACAGCGATGGTATAATATGTCTATCTCTTATGGATATCCCACAAGAACATTTTTTTGTCATTTACTTTTTACGACAAATACCGTCAAATTTTCGAAGCGATTTTAACCACTACAGCATTAATCCTTATCCAATTTAATACCTTAATTACATTGTTGATTTAATACAGATCTAATCTATATTGCCCTTTATAGCATATGATAATGATTTCATATGCTATAAAGATGATTGAAATATGATATGATTTCATAATGAATATTTTCGAAGATATTACGGATTTAAAAATTGCGGGGTGCTTTACCGTCAACGATTGCGTCACTGCTTACCATCAGGCGGGATTGCGATCAAGCGATAGTTTATAATTTTGTGTTTTTGTATGTACCTGTACCTTCATTTATACCATTCATCCCTCAACTAAAAGTAACGTATTGTCCAAGAAAAATTTATACAGTAAGGTATTTATTTATGCTCAGGACTGTACCATATTGTTAACTTAATTAGAGGCGAGCAATTATTTTATCAGATAGGTATCTAAAATCGAAACTGGAAGCTTGATTGAGGGTTGTTTGTAAAGTATTTATTGTTTTTAATTATTAATGCATATTATATGTATATTTTATTGATATTAATTATCTAAGTATGTATTTTTTTTATTGAACGTACCTTGTCACTCTTTATTTGTTAAAAAAAAAAAAACTTGTATTCGTAGTAACAGTAGGGATGTATGTTACATGCAAAAATTAGTAAACAGATTTATGAGATTAAGAAAAAAATTAAAAGATAAGTCCAAATCATCGCACTGTGGGACGATAAAAAGGTTGATGTTGATGATGATATTTTTGGAAAATGAAGGTTATACAAATAGTGAAAAACCCTGCCTCTTAAACTAGGGGGACCCTGTGTCTTAGGGAGTCAGTGTTCTATTGTAGCTTAGTGAACAATAAATAATTTAATACATATAATGTGTGTGTGTTAACAAAATCTATAGGTATTAGCTCATTTTTATCTGATTTAAACCTATAAATAAACTTAGCGTAAAAATGTATTGATTGTAAAGGTCGAAACATACTATCATAACGCGGCACGCGACGCCACGCCACCCGACGCATGTCAGTACGTATCGATTCCATATATTTAATACGGTCAGAAGCGCATAGACAACACGCTATGTGACCACACGCTGCAACATCCAACCGATTTGGATCAGTGTGTTCATGTGTTGCCGGGAGAGGGGGAAGACACGCCACCCGACGAATCAACGCAGTGTGTTTCTAGCTAACACCCGGCACCACGTGTCCACACGCGTTTTTCTTTCGAGAACATTTTTAAGGTTTTAATAAAAGAAAGGCTATTTTTTGTTTAAAAATCGGTTTAAAATGTCGGATGAAGAATTAATAGAATTAGTGAAACGGTACTCAGTGTTATATGATATAAGTTCAGTTCATTATCGTGATCATAGTATTCGAAATAATGCTTGGGAAGAAATTGCAGAACAATTGCATACTACTGGTAAGTTTTCATTAAAATTTGTCCCATTTACTTACCTACTTTCTATCAGTACCTACCTATCTATACAGTTTCTAATTATTTATCATAAAAATAGGTACCTCATTAATTTATTTATTAGTAAGTACCTGCTTGTTTTTACAGTTCCATACCTCTAAAGGAAAACAGGAACCCTTATAAGAACACTTTGTTTGTCTTTCTGTCTGTCCATCCGTCTGTCTTTCAAGACCCTTTTTCTCAGCAACGCGTCGAGGATTTGAAAGTAATACAAAGCTGCTATTCAATTCAATTTGTTATAAAATACACCTTAACACAGATTTACAAAGTATTTTGTCTTCCGCTCCTTACAATATCTACTTGTCACGGCACTGCACCTTCGTTGGAATTAAAATATTCCTTAAATAAATTTCGGACAGAAAAAGCATGTTGTGTAGAATTTCTACGTAAGGTGTCCAAGTCTTCCAAAGCTGTAGGTCCCAATGGCGTCTCATTATCATCTTGTGTTTGACAGTCAGGTGGCAAAGTATCAATACCTAAATAATTTTGTCTACCATATCAGGTTGCACTTCTATAGGTTTGGCGAAAACGCGCCATCTTGCTCTTAAAAAGGCGAAAGAATTTTCAACGATACGTCTAGCACGGCTTAGCCGGTAGTTGTATATTTTATTGGGTTCATTATTGCAAACATTATTCTTACTATACGGCCGCATTAAATACGACTTCAAGGGAAAAGCTTCATCTGCCGCTATTACGTGTGATAATGGTTCCAAATCGGGAGATAAACATTTATCAGCAGGCATTCTTAATTTGCCTTGTTCTAAAGACTCTCAAAGTGCAGATTTATTGAATATTCCACCGTCACTGTTTTTACCATATGAGCCTAGATCTACAACTAAGAACTTGTATTTAGGATCCACTAATGCCAGGAGTACTATTGAATTTTCTCCTTTATAATTCCAAAAATCTGAACCACCATTTATTGGACAAGTGATATTCACATGTTTGCCGTCCAATGCACCACAGCAATTAGGAAGTTTCCAGTAATTTCTAACCAGATTTCCACATCGCGGTGGTGGGTTCTGGCATGTATATTGGGCCCAATTTGTTCCAAATTGCTTCGCAGACATCTTTCATTATTTCTCGCACTGTGCTGAATCCCATTCTATAATTAAATGCCAATGATCGAAATGAATTCCCTGTGGCTAAAAATCTGCAACAAAAGAAAAAAATACAATCATGAATTTATTAATGTGTTCTTTATTTTTTTACAGTGGAGATTTGCAGAGATCGATGGGGAAAATTGAGAAATTGTTTTACCAATGCCCTTAAGAGACGCCAAAAGAAAAGTGGCCAAGCCTCAACTAAAATTGTACCATGGAAATACGAAGCACAGATGGAATTTTTAAGGCCTCATCTTGAGGGCAGAGCAACGGTCACAAACTTGTCTGATGTAACTGACGATTCAACACAAGAGTTGCAATTATCAGATGAATCCGAACCATTTCGTGCTGATGCAACTCCTGGTTTAAGCTATTTTACTGCCAGTACACTGAAACCAAGCCCTTCTTCTGTAAGGAAACCGACACCAAGCTCTTCTTCTGTAAGGACACCGACTCCAACCTCTTCATCAAATCGAAATAAGAAAGGAAATGAAAACGATTTTGTGACAGAGATGGTTAATGTTATTAAATCTTCTCAAGAAGCGCGACTAAAGAGAATGTCAGAGATGGATGAAACAGATTATTTCTTCCTATCCATGAGTAAACAATTAAAAAAATTACCTCAGATAGACCAAGTTAATATTAAGTTTCAAATGCATAAACTCATCTATGATGCCGAAATTAATATGTTAAAAAAACGCGAACAACAATAGTTGTTCGCGTTTTTTCAATAGAGGACGCCTCTACGTGTGATTCGGAACCAAACAATACAATATTCAAACACTTCGCATCTAGATACAAAAAACACTGAAAGATCAATAAACCAATTTTATAAAACGAATAATCAAAATGTGAGTAACAATGTTCAGTGAGTAACAATAATCCCCAATTTTATGAAACGAATAATGAAAGTGTGAGCGACAATGTAGTACTTCCGAAACAGCTCGAAAACTGAGTAATAATACCCATTTTTTTTGTAACGAATCATCAAGATTTAAGTGACAATGTAGCACTATGAAGAAGTTGAAAACAGAAGTGACGAAAGAAGTCTTGGGAGAATATTATATTAATTATAATAATAATGAATAGGCTGAGATAATAAAGAAAATGTTTTGTATTTACCCGAGAGCTACTGCCAGTCATTCTTTTGTGATTTATTTCATGAACCCAGTATCGTCTGCGTCTAGTACGTCTTTTTTATTTACTGTTTCTGTACAAAATATATCCCCAAAATCTGCAATAAATCTTCTTAAAAATCTTCATCTAGCTCGTCTTCAAGCAGAATCGAATCTATGGCCACGTGACACGTCAATACACTTCAGTCTTTCGTGAGAGACTACCTCCGCTAGGAGTAATTGTGTTCTGTGGAGACTACACTACACGATACGTGTTGTAGCATCGCGTGGCGTGTTGCCTATGTGCACGACGAGCGTCGGGTGTTGGCATAACACATCGCGTTGCATTTTGATAGTATGTTTCGACCTTAATTTGTGACTGTGTGTGTAAGAGGAATAGTCTGTAACTATTTTGATCTGGAGTGGTATGGTGTAGAATAGTGTGGTGTGGTCTGTCCACCTTGTCGGGGGTCTACCCAAGCTGCGTCTTCCGGTGCATGGTGGTGGCCACTCGAGAACCCGTCGGCCCCAGCGGGTATCGGTCCTACGGGCAATGTGCACAGCCCACTGCCACGTATGTACGTGTTGCAATTCTTCGGGCTATGTCGGTTACTCTCGTTCTTCTGCGGATCTCTTCATTTCTGATTTGATCACGCAGCTAGTATTAAAAATAAAAAATATATATAAATAACTAGCTACTCCCCTTGGTTTCCCAACCACATAATGCATATTCAGCCTATAAAGTATAATGTTCCTACTGCTGTGGCACTGGCACCCTCTATATACAAAGTTATTTTTTGTTTATGCGAAACCTGAATACATTTTGTTCAGAATAAGCAACTGAGTCGATTCTAATCATTTTCACACCACGTTATATTATTTTTTCACAAATACATTTTGAAGTTGTTGCGGTGTGGTTACTGAACGCGCTACTCAGTTTACGCGGGCGCATGCTCGATTGCCCGCGCTCAGCTGACGCCACAGGTCAATACCCCCGGCTCGTCCGTACAAACGGAACGTGCTGCGTGGACCATATTTTTGTTGGGACAACCAAGTTTTTTTGTTTTTGTTTGTTTGTTTTTTACGGACAAATCACACAGATTGAGCTAGCCCCAAAGTAAGTTCGAGACTTGTGTTATGGGATACTAACTCAACGATACCATATTTATATAAATACATATACAACGTGTAACATAAAGGTTATATACATAACAAAGGCATGGCATCTTTACATGACATCAAACGATATTGGAAGGGTTTTTTAATCCTATCTCTTTATGTTAGAAAGTTATAAGGAAAAACACCGCCTGTGATAGGCTACTATCATACTAGTCGCACAGAGATATTGAAGACATTTGTCGGATTTTGGCAGTAACGTGACGGGTAACGAATAGTTATTAACGTATATAGTGTGCTGCCACGTTTGTTATGATTTGATTTTAAGAAACACACGAAACCGGTAAGTACCAATTTTTTGTATTTTATTTTAAGTTGAAACCCTTCCAATATCGTTTGATATCATCTAAAAATGCCATGCCCTTGATATGTATATACCCTTTTTGTTACACGTTGTATAGATAAACATCCAAGACCCAAGCCAATCAAGAAAAGTTCGTTTTCAATCATGACCTGGCCGGGGATCGAACCCGGGGCCTCTACGTCGCAGGCAGGCGTGTTGACCGCTGCGCCACGGAGGTCGTCGATAGTAGAAGTAGGATACAACAAGCAAGTGTAACAAGCTTATAACTTTGTGGTTTTTCATTATATCTTTTTTAAATTTTGTACATAGATTCTTTACTTAAAAATACTGGACGCGTGTTTCCGGTATCGCATAAACAAAAAAGAATGTTGTATAAGAGCGTGTTTGTCGTAATCCTCCACGCTGCGCGCCGGCCACTCTGTGGGTGTGAAGCCTCATACATGTATTAGAATTATGTTTAAATAAAAATAATGTTCTTTTTTTTTCTTTCTTTCTTTCTCTTATGGCTTCGCACGGTTTGTGCATTTAGCCAATGTCACGTAATGAATTATTCATGTCGAAAAAGACGGCCGCGCGGACCGAACACTGAGGAAGATTTGGTTCAAAGCCATGATGTGGCCACTATGCTACAATATTTCACTGTTCTTTATGAATTATTCACTGAATGCACTTTTTACTACATAAATCACGCGTTTTTATTTAGTAAACGACACTATAAATAATTTAAAAGTCCAATGAAAAATGAGCGTGGCACTCATCTTAGCTTCCCGCCAAAACTCCAAAAATAATGTTAATGTTAGTAAAAATAAATATAATGTTTCTAGATCATGCAATATGTCACCACATACTGTACTAATAATCATCATCATCTCAGCGTCAATCCCAGTCGCTTCCGAAGTCTCGAGATCTTGGAGTCTGGGGTCCGCTTTACCAGTCTAACTGCTGATTTTGGCTAAACTTCAATATTTTCCGTGAAGCAACTGCCGTCTGACCTCTACAACCCCGAAGGCGATATCGAAGCATTGCAGTTAGACCAATAGTAGGACTTTTGAGGGCTCCAACAACCCGTAACGACTGCCATTAGATGTTCGTATGGCAACGGGGACCAACGGCTTAACGTGCTTTCTGAGGCACGACCAGACCAGTGCAAATATTCATATTCATGCATCATCATCATCAGCATTATCAACCTTTTTATCGTCCCACTGCTGGGCACAGGTCTCCTCCCATGCAGAGAAGGATTGAGCGTAATCACCACGATTGCTCAATGCGGGTTGGCCATATTCATGCATACAAATATGTATTTGCACTGCGCGGGGTTCGACCCCACGCCTCCTTGTGCAGCGCCCGCGTTCTCTACCGCTACTGATAATATCGATTGAATATAAATGCTAATAAATAAATTATTCTATAGTTGTAGTAATCGAGAGAAATACTACTATAAATTGTGTTTGATAGGTAGAGTTAAATTATCGTAAGCTGAACAAGCGCAACAACTGGCAATTAGACCGTTGAAAACAGGACAAAGTAGAAAAGACTGCCGGAGGGCGCGTTCTGATGAAGGAGGAGGCGGGATACGCCAGACAAAAAACGATTAATCAAAGTATTATGAGATTCGCTTAATATCCCCCTCTTTAGAAAAAATCTAGCTATTCCCGACGTAAAGTGGCGATCGACTGCTGCGCTGCGTGTCGCGGGATCGATTCCCGCACGGAACCAATATTTGTATGGTCCACCTGTACATCATGTAGAAAATGTGAAAAATGAGAAACAATTTCCTGTGACTAAACTAATGGATATTTTTATATGATTTTTATGGGTAGACTGAGAATGTGTTGAGGTACACTATCCATTAATATAAAGTGCGTATGTTTGTATGTCTGTCTGTATGTATGTGCCCGAAGTTGCTCAAAACCCTCACCACTATAGATAATCATATAGACCTGGATGCGCTGAGTTAAAAAAAAAAACACAAAAAAAAAACAAAACAAAGAATTTTGTTTTTGTCTCGGTCCTGTTTAATTATTTAATGTCCTATTGTCATCATCACTTTCTATAATTTATGAAAGTCGAATTTCTACTTTTATACGCCGTCAAGTTGTCTCCTAACAAAAAATTCAGTTGGCACACCAAAAAATAACTGCCGATTTAAATTTTAGCAAAGCTTACAATTAAAATTATATACTCTGTTTTTTAATCTCGTAGACTAAACTGACATTACGAGTGTTGGCAGTTTATTGCAATTCTTTAAATAGTGCCGAAACTTAGCGTTCATAAAATCAAGTATCGTTTTTTTACAATAAGTTATCCTGAAATAATGTGTAGGTACTTATTAAAAACGTAATAATACAAAATTAATAATGTAAATTTGACATTTGCATGTGTCAATTTAGTCTACGAGATTAAAAAACAGAGTATAGCTGCTACCTAATGAAGTAACATTTCAAAGAAGATGCCAAACGAAACGAGCTTTGGAATGTTCACATTGTAACTACTGTTTAACCTATTATGTATTTTGCTACCCATTTTAATTATTTTTAAAACCCAAAGTCAGATTACTTTGTCTCCGCGCTAAATACCTACATACATGTGTAAAACATTATGTACAGATGACAGCACATCAAACTACTACAATCTGTTATAGATTTTAGAGGCTCAAGGTTGATATTAGACAGTTTCGGGTAGCTTGACCTGCTGTCGACCGTACCTAAAAGTCATTTCATATTTGACAGAAGGTGGACCGTCTTTACCACGTTAGGTACCTGAGGCACAGGTACCAAAACCATTCAGCCTGCCTCAGAGAGAGCGCGCCGGTAAAGCCGCCTATGACCATTGTATGCTTATACACCAAATGGACAGAATATTAATCTGTAATTTCTACGTGATTTCACTGTTGCAATATTTCAGTCACATAAATAAAAATGTACCGAGTCTCGCTTTGCTTATCATATTTAAATAAAGCCGATTAATGCCAAACGAAACGAGCTTTGGAATTCAGTCCGCACATTTATCGTGTTCTTTTTTATGAGTGTAATACTGTTACGTATATATGAGCTTGTATCAGATTCTTAAATTTAGGTATATCATATTGGAATTGATGACAATTGGAAACAACAAATAATAGCCGTTTCTTTAAATGTTGTTTTTTATTTAAATTTTCCTCGACTACTTACTTATCAAAGATATGTATTTATTCATCAATGTTTATAAATATAAGCCCCGCACGATGATATTGCGATGGAACCTTGTCACAATAACAGCGTTGTGACGTCATCTGTCACACAAAAGGACAGCTAGTAAAAGAATGTTAAATGCAAAATTAATATTAGGGTTAAGGGTTTATTTGTATTTTATAATTTTATTACACTCTTTATAAAGAGTGTATGTATAAATTAATATTAGGGTTAAGGGTTTATTTGTATTTTATTATTTTATTACACTCTTTATAAAGAGTATGTATAATAAAATTCATATTAATTTTGCATTTAGCATTCTTTCGTAGGTATACCTACTCACCCATATTCTGACAAATAAACTTTCATTATTAAAAATTTCAAGGAAATAATTTTTGTAGACGTAAGAAAAATATACTTATTCGTATATCTTTCTTACATGTAAGTATACTATTTTTTTCTAACTACATTTCTGTTAATTTGCGAGCGGGAATTGAACCAGAGTCCACTGTGTAGTAGTCATGTTTTAATTACTACCTACATCTATCAGCTTATAAATAAAACCAGGATAATATGTAAAAAAATGTATATAGTCTTCCGAATCAGAACTGCTTTCTGTGTCTGTCGTTTCCGATTCACTGTCGTCGCCGTATTTATGACAAATAACTCGTCAGTTATTCGATCTTTTCCAATATTCCTCTTCAAGCCGTTTAACATGATTGACTTCCTTTCGCCAGTCATCGGGAGTTATTGACGCCAACGCCTCCAACGTCAGAGCTTCAATGCGACTTTCCAACTGCTCCACATTCTTTTCTGACACCCTCATCTTTACCAGGTTTACCGGGTTGAGGTCGCAGTTGTAAGGTGGTAATCATCATTCATGGCCATTGCCAGCTAATAAATTGTCAATTTTATAATTTTTCGGCGGTCTGTGCCGTTTAATTAATAAATACAGTTCAGGTTTTATACTGTCGTTGGGAAAGTCGATGTTGTGAGCTTGTAGCCACTCAACAATCAACTGTTTTTTATTGTTCATACTTGGTGGCCTATTCTCATCCCTACTGTGATAAGGGGCGTTGTCCATCACAATTTTGGAGTTGCGTGGTATGTTGGGTACTATTTTTTCTGTAAGCCACTTACTGAAATTCTCAGTATTCATTTGATCATAGTAATCCCCCGTTTTGGTGTCTGCTTTAAACATTAAAAGGGCATTGTCAACAAAACCGCTTTAACTTCCCGCGTGAACTATTATCCATCGGCGGCCGGGGCTGTCGTTCCGTCTCACTCCATCGGTTGTTGATTGCCAACATTTTTCTACCGTGTAGTGTGCGTGTATCCACGTTTCGTCGAGATAAATAACGGGTCTTTTGTTATTACCAAGCGAGTCATTTTCTTTCATACGTCGTAAATATTTAGCCCTCCACGCTTGAATTTGGGGTCTTTGAATTAGGGCCAGTCTTTTTGGTAGCATCGTTTAAATTGGTAGCCTAAATCACATTTAATTATTTTTCTTAATGTAGTTTCACTACCAGTATAATTAAGGTCTACTTTTAAAGCCGCCAAGATTTTGCGCATTGTGGGTATTTCTCTCCTCACCGTACACATTGAATATATAATATTTCTTAAAGCTGTTAAGGAAAACCAGTCGAAATATTTCTTCTTTTGTCTTTTTCCTTTAGTAGGAGTTCTCATTTTGCTGCCACTGGCTGTTGCTGACTCATGCTCTCGTCTCAATTTCGTCACAGTATTTTTTGCAACGCCTGTGGCACATGCCACACACTCCGCGACTTTGATAGAACTTTACAAAATATTTTTAATAACTGTAAGCAGTTGCTTCGGAATTAAAATGTCCGAAGCACTTTTTAAAGCACGGTTTATACTTTCAAGAACTAACTTACAATCCTCTTTCTCTTTAACAAAATAATTGTCCACGTTAATTATAATTTCACGAGCACGACTATTAATTAATTTCTTACTCATTTTAACGAGTAACAGCTGACAAAACTAAACAACAAAACTCAAGAACAACAATAAAACAGGATAACAAAAACAAAAAGCTAACAAAAATATTCGATGTGCGTAAGTGGGTAAGCGCGGACTGAACTTGCGAACGGTACCGACGGTGCGAGTTCGACTACGTCACCAAGATGGCCGCCAATCGCAATATCATCGTGCGGGGCTTATAATATTTTTGTTTAAGTAGATATCCCTACCATCTGTCATTGCTATTAATGAATGTACAGACGACAGCACATTCAGCTACTACAACCTGTCTTTCTTTATTAGATTTTCAATTTTATGGCTAAATTGTTAAGGCTCATTGTTCAGTAAAAATATTTGACGGTTTCTGTTAGCTTGGCCTGCTGTCGTCGGCACAGTTGTTTTTAAAAGGAAAGTATTTTTTCATGGACACTCGCATTACTAGTACGGCTAGCCTATACCTTCTCATCGCTAAACAGAGGGTCTCGCTCAGAGTACCAGTAAGTAGGTATAGAGTCTCGCCCCATGACTGCATGCTCTTTCGATCTAGCGCTAAATATGGGGCCACTATTCCAATCTGTCAATTTTAGTTTGATTTCTTTTTTATTTTACTCGATTTTCATCTTTATCGCTCAAGCAATTTGCCAGCGGCGGTGTTTCCGTCGGACTACAGTTCTTGAGTGTCTTTAAGGCTATAGTGAATAGGCTCTTAATAAACTAGTGCGCTTTACCATCAACGATTGCGTCACTGCTTACCATCAGGCAGGATTGCGGTCAAGCGCTGGTTTACAATATGTAAAAAAAAAGCATTAAGACTCAAGGTCGCTTGGGAATAATTTACAGTTTTGAGTAGCTTGACCTGCTGCCACAGTATAAAAATCATACAGTAGGGATTTGATCACGTGTAAAATGCCGGCATCGTCAGGGTTGTCACAAATAAACAATATTTATGAAATTATTTATTTATTGCAGATCAACATCGATAGCTGTATTATATTTAATTAATTTGCTATTTTTACTAAGGGAACAACTCGAGACAGATTTAAGTTATTTAGATGGCATTTACGTAATCAGCACCCCAATCGACCTCGGAATTAACACCCATATCATATTAATATACATTTAAATTGGCGTCCGCCATCTTGGATTTCAGAAAGGATGGCTTTTTCGTAACAAGCACCACAATTATATTTACTTAATTGACACCCATATTGAATTAGAAAAAAATGATGTCCGCCATTTTGGATGTCAAAAAGGGTGGCTGCTTCGTTACAAGCACCTCAATTATACTCAAAATTTACACTCATATCAAATTATAAAACAAACAAACAAAAAAACAAACACGTGTTAGCCCTTAATGATAGATACCGAGCTACGAACATCGTTTCGTTCGCAGCTCGGGTGCCGCTTACCCGCGTCTCGTCCCTCACACCCCGCACGATTGCTTTGTCTACAGTGTGACCATATGTGGCAGGATCCTGCCTTTTTGGCAGGTTTAGCCCTTTATTTTACTCTCTGGCACTTTTGTTTGACGTTTTAGAAATCTGGCAGGATTTGGCACTTTCGGCAGTATTAACAATATAGTATAGCCGCTAGCCGCTACAGCCCACAAAAAGAGTAGGATGCAGTATCCAATTCAAATTCAAATAATACTTTATTCAAGTATGCTTAGATACAAGCACTTTCGAATCATGAGTTACAACCAAAGAACAGAGCAATTTGTTGTTAGGAACAATACAAAATAAATAAAATAATAAAAATCCTAAAAAGAAATGTCAAAAGAAAATAATGTTGAATGTATCTAGACAAAAATTCTTATGTCAAATTTAAAAAAAAAATAATTTAGAAGGAAATTCTAATGCCAAAATGTAAAAAATTAAATTATGGTTAAAAAATTAATACCTTAAGAGGTAATGGTTCAAAAACAAGCCGAATGCTGCTTGTGAAAGGATATTCTTGAAAATCAATCTGATAAAACAAAAACGCCGAACAGATTTATTAATGAACATGTCGCCTCTATTTTAGTTGTTAGACAGGGCATTAGTGAATATGGTGACTGCGTTTCATTCCAGCCAACTAAAGAAATGACAAAAGCGATGTATAAAGAAAGCGATCCAGAAGAATACGATGCTAATAGGAATGTGTAATTTAATTCAGTTCACTTTTAGACTTTAAGATCTATTATTTATCCTACTAATATACATATAAAGCTGAAGAGTTTGTTTGTTTGTTTGAAAGTGCTAATCTCAGGAACTGCTGGTCCGATTTGAAAAATTCTTTTTTCGTTTGATAGCCCATTCATCGAGGAAGGCTTTTGGCCATATAGCATCACATTGCAACAAATAGGAGCGGAGCATTTTTAAAAAAAAAGCCTGTGAATCCGTGTGGCACAGCTAGTTTTAAATAAAACTTCAAAAAATAATGTGTTTATTTATTTTAAACTTTTAAATTATATTGGCATTATTTTGGCATTTTGTGCTTTTGATTGTGGCAGGATTTGTCAGTTTTCTTGTCTAAGTGGGGCAGGATCTCTAATTTAAGGTTGGTCACACTGTTTGTCTAGACGTCTTCGTCGGACGACTGTATGATTTTTAGACTGTGTTGCTGCCGTGAGTCATCTCAATCATAAACATAGAAAATAATGTCATAATTATATGTATGGTGACAACACTTACAACTACTGTGTGTGTCCCTCAGTAGTAAGTAGTATTGAACTAAAATAATATGCTTTATCTGGTGCATATCAGTGACTAATGTAGCCCAGCTATGTATTTGAATTCGATAAGATAAAACTCTGCGTTCTCGTTTCAATGTTAACATAGAAGCCGGTTCTGTTTGTGCTTTTAATATTTTCATTATAATTATATTTTCAGCACAAGTTGCAATTATGTATATTATGCAATTATCTGTGCATTCCAATACCACAAAATTTTCCTTTCATTATTTTGTCGTATGTTAGTACAACTGTGCAGTGACAGATGGCGTTAGTGGTGTGTTGGGGCACAAAGCGTATCGCGTAGTTACAAAAATATCTGGTTTCTCCGTATCGCGGCCGACCGCGCGACCGAGAGCACGTTGTGATTATCACAAGTCACAACTCACTGACCTTGGGGCAAAAAGGAGAAACAATTTTAATTCCTACTGCGGTGTTTTTCTTACTTGAGCATACTAATAAGCCGTTGTTCATTCTTAGAAACTTTGTTTCACGAAGTAGCGATTTTGATTAGATGTTTTCGTAGTTATGGATCAGGTTTTTGAGGATAAAGTAGGTAGGTACTTACATTAACTGCATTCATTTTTATTGTACTTTGAAATGGCGCTAGATGACGTTTTCTTTCATATATTATTTTGGACTACGGCGTTTGTAGCTTTGATAAATAGGTACGGTAATTAATGATCAACTAGCCTTTCCCCAACTACATATTATGGTGGGACCGGCTTCCAGTTAACCGGGTGCAGCTGTATTATGTATACATGGCGGCCTGCGACGTGGAGGCCCCGGGTTCGATCCCCGGCCAGGTCATGTTGGAATACGATCTTTTCCTGATTGGCCTGGGTCTTGGATGTTTATCTATATATATGTATCTATTATAAATATCGTATCGTTGAGTTAATATCCTCGAACTTACTTTGGGGCTAGCTCAATCTGTGTGATTTGTCCGTAAAAAAAAATACATCTTTGGTAAGACCGATTGTCAAACTTTCGGGCTGTTGAAAGAGTGTCCGTTTCTGAAGGTGGTTACCCATCTACAGACCAACCGCATCAACCGTAGCTTACTCAGATGCAAAATGCGGTACCTATACCTAGTTAATAGCTGCTTTATTACTGCAATTTTGGTTCGCTTACTTCACACGCCACACATCTGCTGGTCTAACTGCGTTATAGCTACAGATATGTTCGAACTAAATGACACCTTTTATTGGATTCTCACATAAAAGTCAAACAAATAAATAAAAGTCCGAAAGTACAGGACGCAGTCAGTGATAGGTACATTTACGCGCGCTTTCCAGGAACGCGGACAAGTGGGCTGTCAACATACCGCAGCGCACACTCAGTGACGCACTCAATTTCAATTCCCGCTATTCAACAAGCACCTTAATATCGTAGTGTAGTACTAATACATCGATATGCAGTGTGTCATGTGTTTGATTTGTTCATTCTTCGCGTTGCATTATGTCCTTAATTAAAACATACGAAAGTGACAAATCGGCGCCAATATCTTTACATTAGCAAATTATTTTCTTAGACATATTATTATAAAGTAACTAAGTGCTGATATAATGTTTACGCACTATTGCAGTAGAACACTAATGAGCGAATACAAATTACCTACATATTTTAGCGGGTTCGATTCCAGGTCAGGCAACTACCAATGTAACTTTTCTAAATTGCATGTACTTTCTAAGTATATCTTGGATACCAATGACAGAATACAAGGTGAAAGAAAACATCTTGTCATGCCAACCCGCATTCAGCAAGCGTGGCCCAGCAGTTGAAAAGGTTGATGACGACTGGTAGCGGCAGTAATTTTTACTTCGAAGTTTCGCTTTGGTTCATTACTTTTTAATATGCCATAAAACTACTATTCGTGAATTAATTTCAAACCGTCAAGTTGGATGCCATATTCTAAATACACGTTTGTTTACTAATTTGACTTTTAATTAAAGTCGAAAAAAAAAATATCTGTCACCTCATGTACTATCAATCGTGTATTTTTACCAAACGTTCGAAAATTTATTTGCGCACGTTGTGTTTTTGCCGGGCCGGTCCCAGCAGGCTGCCAGTTCGTTTATCGTATACAGACGCTATCCCAGTTTGAACATAAAAAATTAAACCTCACCCAACCCTCGCCTCGGTTCGGCGCGGCGCGTTTGTGCCCTTCGTACTTTTTGTGCTCGCTTCCAAACCCTCGATCGCTCACTGCTTTTACGCTTTTAGGGCCCGTATTCCTGCATTCAACTGGCACCCTATTGAAGCCATATTTTGTTCGAAATATCCCGTCGTAAAGAATGACGATACTGTATTATGGTTAGGTCGTTGTGAGTTAAATAATACAGTGTTGAACAGTTTTGTTATCACGAATTTGAATGTCAAACGCTTTCAGTTTAAAAATTTTTGTTCTCATAGTAAGTTTCTTTTGTTATTTTTTGCTTTGAAAATTGTTAGGTTTTTTTTTGTTTTTGGATTTTGTTTAAAGCTATTTACGTCTTAATTAAAAGATACTTTAGGGTACCTTATTGTGTCAAGGAACCATGTATTTTTCTGATATAATCGTATAATAGTTATTGCCTGAGACGCCGTTGTTTATAATTTACTAAGATAATTTAGTTTGTCGTCGTCGACTCGCGAACGCGCGATCTGATTAATGGAATAATTGGATGTCATATCATGTGAAATTATCTCCGTCTATTAGTGAACATAACGTCTGTTTGTTTATATCACGTATACGTCTATTATTAATGTTTCGTAGACAGACACTTGGAACAGTAAATGGATAGGTACCTACCTAGATTTAATTCCCGTAGCTAATGCCCGTGTCTGTAAGGCGTGCTCAAACTCCGTCCACTTTTAAAACCATGGTAAAAAAGCCTGAGAAAAAAGCATTTCCTCTCTCTTTAAACATGTCATTATTTTTTATTTGCTTTTGTATGATTTTTATTAATTATGTATATAAGTATTTTTTGTACTAGTATGATACACTTCACGTGTATATTTATTATATAAACTATGTAAAATTGTAAATAGTACACTGTAGACTACCTACATTATTTCTCTCTCCTTCCCCTTACTATTCCATCCAAAGGTTGTCTGTAAAAGATCGCTCTTAGCGATAAGACCGCCCATTGTGTCACCCTTTGTAAAATTTTTATAATTATGTTTTTGTAATCTATATGGTGTACATAATAAAGAGTATTCTATTCTAATGATTCATTTAAGTTGGATGAAAAACCACATTATTCTATTTTCAGAACATATTTTTTTTTTTTTTTTTAATGTGCAAAGTAATATTCCGGGGCGAGAAATTGAGGAATGTTAGGTAACTATATCTACAACCATGAAGGGGATTATGAAAACAGTACGGATGACAGCAGGTCATGCTACCCCAAACTGTCAAATATTTCCTATCAACCTTAAGCCTTAATGCTTTACAGATAAAGTTGAAAATCTAATAAAGAAATCTGACAGATTGTAGTCGCTTGATGTGCTGTCGTCTGTACCTACCATACCCTAACTCCATAAAACATTATTACTCCCAATTTGGATCAGTTTGATGATATTACTAATCCTTTGTTTCCTTAATACTTACACTGATTATTTAATAACGCAATGAATGTTGCTGAACTTTCATAATGAATTCCATTATATTACTAAACGATAATGTGTTACGTAATTACCCTGCTGTTTTAATGGAACAAACCTACACATAGACAACTACCGACCGTGTACTGTAACAGTTTGCAAAATGCAACATCAAAGACAGCTAACGCACCAATCAGATTGTGTACGCAGCAGTAGTTACAGCAGCATCAAAAGATGACGTCAAACCGGCTGTGCGTTGACTACATACTCTTCTCTTCTTCTTCAGCCTATAGAGGTACACTGCTGGACAAAGCCCCCCCCTCCCCCCCCAAGGCTTTCCACAATGTCTTTCCACAATGTCCTCAGTGTCTTGTGCTGCCCGCATCCATCGGCTTCCAGCTACCTTCACCAGGTCATCGGTCTACCTTTTTGGAGGCCTCCCTACGCTGCGGCTTCCGGTATGTGGTCGCCACTCCAGAACCTTACTGCCCCATCGGTCATCGGTTCTACGAGCAATGTGCCCCGCCCACTGCCACTTACTTTTAGCGACTCGAAGAGCTATGTCGGTGACTTTGGTTCTTCTTGTACATACTGTTGCCTTAAAATCTGAAGGAATCAATCAGTAAAATGCATTAATCTATAGTTCAGTTAACGCATATTATGTGGGTTAGGTACTAAACCTTTAGGGAAACCCTATAGAATGGACATGGGCAAATTACGCAAATGCGTTGATCCGGGTCTACTGGATAAAGTCGTAAATACACTCTTTCCATTAGCCAGTGACAGTTTGTCGCTCGCCCCGTCGTTCTCAGACTGTTCTGACGAAGGGGTGACTGAAGGGGAGCTGAACCGAGCCGTGAAACGCTTGGGGACTCGCAACACCGCACCTGGTCTGGATAGTATTCCTGGCCAATTGTGGGTTCTAAACCTGGCCACTCCGGGTGTCCGTCTGAGACAACTATTTAATAGTTGCTTCCGTGGTGGCCTGTTCCCCTCCGGTTTTAAGGAAGCTGGATTGGTTCTATTGAAGAAAGAAAGCAGGGCCGCAGAGTCTCCCTCTGCATACCGTCCCAAATCTTTGAAAGAATGCTGAAAGGCTCGTCGAGCACTTGTGGCGAGTTGGGCGGCCTTGCTGATAACCAGTAGGTATGGCTTCCATGTCACACGAGGATACCGAACGATATCCTATGAGGCGGCAACCCTTCTGACACGCTTTCCGCCGCTGTATCTGCTGGCGGATAAGGAAGCAAAGGTCTACGACCAGATTCGCGATATCCGTCAAAGTCCGCTTTGACGGATATCATACCAAAAACAAAAAAAAGGGTACTTAACCTTAATAAAATATGTTTTAATAATAAAGGATGGTCGGTGATGCAAGAAGTCGTGGTGGCCTAGTGGTTAACACCAGCCTCTTAAGTATGAGTGTGCGGGTTCGATTCCAGGTCAGGTAAGCATCAATGTAACTTTTCTAAGTTATATGTACTTACCTGCTTTCTAAGTATATCTTAGACACCAATGACTGGTTAAAAGGTGAAGGAAAACATCTTGAGGAAATCTGGACTTTAAGTCTGAAATCGCCAACCCGCATTGAGCAAGCGGTGATTACGCTCAATCCTTCTCTGTATGAGAGTAGACCTGTGCCCAGTAGTGGCGCGATAAAAAGGTTGATGATGAATAAAAGATGAAAATATAGTAAGATAGGAATACATTGCCAGTTACCTATCTCAAGCCACCGTGAAATTTCATCTTAGATTACTATCCTGCTAATCCTATCCGAATACAAGATGTTTGTTATGTTATTCCACCATTGGATTCCATTCTAATTTTACAGAAAAAGTATGAGGGGTACCTCCATAATCCTTTAGATCTATCAGTAAGTGCTAAAGTATCTACGCTAATAACAACACTGAATACCAATCCGATTGCTGTGGCATAAGAGCCACAACCTGTGTGATCGGAGCCTCTTTATAGTTTTTGGCCGTTAAACCAGAATCTAAAAACAATTCAGGCAGTCTGAACTGAAGACAAGATTTAGTATCAGCTTTTGACGCTACATAAGTTGGCCATCAACTATAACAGTGCTCAAACAGCTTATGCAACAGTATCGTAAATAAGAAAAGAAGACTAAATCAATGGTTACCCTGCTACATGCATACTCATCTGATACCTAGGTCATATGAAATAATGTCGAACGGCCTAAAAAACATTCATGTCCCTCAAAGTAGGCCACCTCGTCGTGGGTTGGATGGCTTCTTGAAAAATAAAATACTTTCCGTTAGAAACTAGCATAGTAAGTGCACGTAGGTGACCATTATTAGGAAAATTTGTTTCAGCGTGTTAATTCCGAAATTACACTAACCGAAGGATTTCTTTTCTTTAAAAAACTTTGCCTGAATACTCCTGTATCGTGGGTGCACAGTCTAAAATATGATTTTTATACTGTGGTGGGTGCGTTTTAAAAACATCTAAACTACAGTCAGATCCGGAACAACTATATGTAGGCCATACAAATATTAGTTCCGTGAGGAAATCGAACCCGCGGCACGCAATGCAGCAGTCGATCGCTTAGCGACTGCGCCGCAGCGCCAATCGTCTCGTCAAGAGATGGATTTTTGTCCCATACAAACTTGGCCCAGTTTTTGACAAGGTCCACAGCGTTCATTGCGTTATTTCCGTTGTTGAACAGATAAATTTTCGAAGAAATGTAGCAATGGATTAGCGATATTATTTTGATTCTGGTTGAAAGTGTGCGGCACCTCATTGCGTAACAGACTACAACTATGCTATAGTATAGTAGTCGATAAAAAAGTACCTTGCCAGTCCAAATATAAAGGGGGTGAAAGTATAAGTACTATATTATGAAAGTAGTGCACAAGGGATGGAAATGACAAAACCGGATTTTTATTTCTTCAATATTGTATTGGTCAGTGTTTGTGAAAGGAACTAGGACATGAATCATCTCGATACCGTGTCAAAATATCGAGAAATGAGTAACAAAATGTTACGAGGAAAAATCCTAAAGCCTTTTCTCAAGTTCGGAATTTCGGGACTTAAGTATATCTGGTGCTTATATGCACTTTGTGACTTTCCTTAATATTAAGGAAGTATGTTTGAATAAAAAGGTTTTCTAATATAAAGGCTACTTTTATATGCTTGACAATAAAATAAGTTACTTCTACTTCTTCGATATGAGTTCTTGTTTCTAAGTTGTACATACCTAATCAGACAAGAAAAAAAAGACCCTGAAAGTAACTAGAAGAAACATAATATATATGTACCTACGTATATCAACTATTATCCTTCTCTGTTTGAGAGTAGACCTGTGCCCAGTAGTGGGACGATAATAAGGTTGATGATGATATCAACTATTAGCCAGGCGCCATGGAGGAGAGTTTTTATGGAAACGACTTAAAGCATTTTGAATAAACTGTGGAACCTCTTCCGGACTGGTTACAAATAGACATGGAACATAGCTTAGTAGTCCATTTTTTAGATATCTATTCTATATTATTGATATTCGTTTGAGAAATTATTATGTTGGATTCAAGCTGAGTTGTGGTAAGTTGGAAAGTCATCGCCAATCTCTACTTCAATTTTGGACAATGTAATAGTAGGTAGGTACTTAATTAAATTAGGACGAGCATACCGTTTCATCCAGCTTCCATGCCTAGACAGTAACCAGAACTTAGAAAAAAAACCGTAGTTTTTTTGAGTTATAGGTAGGTATGCATAATTGGAAGATTTTGAGAATGTTCCAGAAAATCAAAAAAACATAAGTTCGGGGCAATAAAGTGCAACTTTACCCTGCAATAAGAAAGCAAGACGCTAAACGTATTTCTATGTAATCATAGAAAATCCAGAATAATTCCTTAAACTAACTCTAAAAGAAAAACATGAATGAATTTGGGAACGGAAAGTCCGTGAAATTCATTCAGTACAAACGCTACACATCTAATCAATGAAAGAAATATAAGCGCAACTTTACAACGAGCTATTAAATAAACAATAATACACCTAAATTAAAGAGGGATCAGAGCACATGGCGATCTATCTTTCGAAACAACAAAGCCGATTGGTGTGACGTTCCACCCCGGTGATATGTACGTCCTACTACCTAAATGCCTTATGTACACCGCTAGTTACTACTTCATGACTACTCCGAGCTCAGTGTGTACTGCAATGCAACGGAAAATATGCGTGTTTACCAAAGTCGTTTCGGTAGAACGGTGTCGTGTGTTGCGTCACGTTTAAGGAAATTGATAGTGCGCCGAGGCCGACGTGACTAACATTATCGTGATTGTGCTCATTTTATGCTCAGTTTTTCAAAATTTCTTTTGGATATATAGTGTGGTGCAGTGATTTAACATTTATGATGGAATTTGTTTTTTCTCATCCCGTTTCTCCCTGTGGGTGGAGACCAGACAAATGTCCGACGTTCGACACGCCGCGCGACCGACATAACCTTGTGGTGTCGAGTAAGTATATTTTTTGTTACAATCGTACTCAAATTGGTTGAAAACCAGGAAAGGTGAAGTAAATTGGATCATTGGTTCAATTTCGATATAGTATTAACCCAAATAATAGTTTAACAAGCAAAAATGCAGACGAAATAAGCATATTTCGAATAATAATATCGAACGTCATTACGAGGTTCACTGTACAAGATGGCGGCGAGTGGGGAGATTGCGCCCAGTTTGCCAGGTGCTGCCGCCGCGTCGAGTTCGGCGCTATAGCTAAACTAAATACGCAGTGTTGTACATTTAGAACGTTCACAATGGCTACCGCGAAAGACACGTCTACTTTCTTTCTGGAGGCAGATGCAAAAGATTTTGACAGTGTTTTAAAGTTATACCCTCAAGCGATTAAACTTAAAGCTGAATTGAAAACAAAGAAACCCGATGAGCTCATAAAATTGGACAATTGGTAAGTACGAACGCCTTTGAAAGGAGAAAATGCGGCCGTGGCGTGTCAATGAACTTGTATTGTGTGTGTATCCGTGCAAACTGATTTGATAGCTACCTCCCTCGCGGACTGCATCTCTAGTCCGCGGACGGCTCATTAAAACCACTGCGTCACGTGGGATCGATGTCAAATTGACACGATCGTTTTTCCTGAAGCCAGTGTGGGGGAAAATATCGCCGCGCTTAGGCGTTATAAAATGGTGGCTGTCCTTTACGTATCATGACTCGTTTTAATGTATTAAACTTTATGTTTAGGATCGTCTGCTTGTTAATTCCACAGATTCCTTGTCTAAATAACAGCCTTTATAATGTGTACGATATGTTGTTGCATGTCCGACTAGGTACTTCGCTAGATAATACAATGCCTTGTTGAGTACAAACTCACAATTCACATCCGTTCAAAATGGTGACTTGCCTTTTAAAGTTTTATTAGTGTTTCGAATAGTTTGGCAATTGTTTGATCAATTAGATATATTTGCTTACGATCCTACATATTTCTACCAATAAATTAAAACATTTTGTTTTGTATTATTGGATTAATTTACCAAGCACAATGAGTCATCATGTACTTAATAGGAGCAACTTTTTCCAGAGCAGAAAGTTTGTTTTTCCTAGATGCTTTGGCGTTTTCCTTCGTTATTTGTATTCAACTTTGTTGAAGAAAGAGATTAAATACTTACTTTCATTAATTAAAATTATAGCTTATTATTAATTCAATAATTAACATTTTACGCATCCTACTCGCCAGATTGAACATGTTGTATGGCAAATATTCTTGTATTAGATTTCATAAAATAAACATTTACTTAAAAACAGCTATATCAACGAATACATTAAAAATAGTACAGCATTCTTAAAAAATAATAAATGCTGTCTTAAAAGTACAAATTTGAGTTTTGTCTTCTTGTACCTATTACTTTTATTAAAACACACTTACTTATATATTAATTAATCTGTTTAATATCAGTAAATTCATGTCGTATCCTTTTAATTTATTATGTTTTCATAACTATTATTACTGTCTTGTCAGTATTATTTGGAAGTTATTTTTCTTATACCTTATGGAAAAAAAAATACATTAAATAATCTTTACACCACTGAATCCTTCATCAAATTTCATAAGTTTTAGGTTAGTTAAATAATTAATAGGACATTTATTAATATACCATAACGTTGCCAAATCTATTATAAAAACTTATGCTTATACTTAAACTTAAAAACTTATGTAGACGCACACACGCCCATATTAAACTGCTTTCATTAGAATTTTTCAATTAAATATAAATTATTGTTAATTGATTTACACCTACCTAAGTAAATACCAAACTGTTAAAAGGTTTAAATAAAGTTCAGATAACCAAATGAGTAAATTAAAATATGTCCAGTTCATTAGACCCATCTTGGGCGTAAAATGTACGCCGTACATTTTTCGAAGCGTTTTGCCATATGGCTGCTTATCATAATGAACATGTGTTAAACGAATACAGCAATAAAACGGGCCGTTTCTAGAAATTAGCATCTATTTTGTTTTCTGAATATCAAAATGTAGCGGGGCGAAAGCGTATAGCTTTCATTCCCGCAAAGAGTTTGATATTAATGCGGTTCCATTTCAACCCTTCAAGATTCAAGAAGGGTTGAATATCAAAATAATATTCGTCTCAAATACCGATTAAATGCGCGATTTCAATGGCAAGAACTGAATCATCAAGCTAGACGGGTTATTTAATCCAGTACTTTTGCTGAATTGAACACTGAGAATTTCATGGTAATTTATAAAATTATATGTATGTCATACCTAGATTTAGATAGTCATTTGTTTGTATTATTTGCAGGTACCAGAATGATCTACCAAAGAAGATTAAATCCAGAGGCAAGGATGCGCATCTGGTGCATGAGGAGCTGGTACAACTCATGAAATGGAAACAAGCGGTCAGTGTGAATGTATTATACTAGTGAAACCCTTTTCATAACTATTTAACTATTAGTTTAGCGGCAGCTCTGCACTGAGAAATGAACTGAGACCACAATACTTACTGTTATATACTAGTATTAGGTACCTACATAGATTCAATTACAGAAATAAAAATTAGGATATTCATTTACAGATAGATAACTTAAAATTAGGCATCACAATTTTTAAAACACTTTGAATCAACAATCAACTTTAATTTGCATTGTAACGCACTATTTTGAATTTAAAACATCCAAATAACAGTATTCATTTGAATAAAATAGTTTAATTTTAACCTAATCATATGTATGTGTCACACACAAGCACAAGTGTCGCGTATATCCATCAAGGGAAAGAATAACTTACCAAATAATCAAATATTTACAAAAGATGTATAAACAGATTGTACACTTGCAATTCCAAAAGACCTATTCAAACCTAACAATGGCTTGAATGTTTGTATCTTCTTTTACAGAGAGGAAAATCTTATCCACAATTATCATATCTGATAAAAGTGAACACACCAAGGGCTGTTATGGCAGAGACAAAGAAGGCCTTCCGTAAGCTGCCGAACATCGAGACGGCTATGGCGGCGTTAAGTAACCTGAAGGGGGTGGGCACTGCCACAGCGTCAGCGGTCCTGGCCGCTGCCAGCCCGGACATAGCACCGTTCATGGCCGACGAATGCGTGCAAGCCATCCCGGAGATGGAAGGAAGCGACTACACTGCCAAGGAATACCTCAATTTTGTAACCCATATTAGGAAAGTCTGTGATAGGTTAAATAAGGTTAGTACACAATTCTGCATATACCATACAGTTTTCTCCCTTATTGGCAGCAGGCCCAAGTTCCCTTTTGTAATGTTTTGGCAGTAAGTCTAATGAATTTTGAAATGTCCATGATTTTAAAGTACGTACTTTTCCACAGTAACACTTTCAACTTCATTAAATTTACCTTAAACATTGAAGTTATTAATGTTGGATGCTAGACAGGAAACATTTGTATTTTGGTTAAATAACCATGTGATAATATTAAAAATTAGGTCATACAATAGGCTAAAACTAAGCCAAAATGGCCGGGGATGCAATCCCTGCACAGTGAACTGTCTGTAGCTCCTATGATAGAGGTTTTTGTTAAATTACCCATGGCCAGTTAAAGCTGCAGTAACTGTGTGCAGCAAATTATGACAAATAAAATAACAGGACAATTTAAGATGTTCAGTGTTAGCACCCTCTATAAACATATCTAAAGTATAAAATCAGAATATATTAAAGCATACAACCTGATAGACAGCCTCCGTGGCGTAGCGGTAGCGGACGCGGCCGCTGCGCAAGGTGGCGCGGGTTCGATCCCCGCACAGTGCAAGTATTTGTATGAATGAATATGAATATTTGCACTGGTCTGGTCGTGCCTCGGAAAGCACGTTAAAGCCGTTGGTCCCGGTTGCCATACGAACATCTAGTGGCAGTCGTTACGGGTTGTTGGAGCCCTCAAAAATCCAACAATTGGTCTAACTGCAATGCTTCGATGTCGCCTTCGGCTGGTGGAGGTCAGACGGCAGTCGCTTCACGGAAAAAGTCGAAATTTAGCCATATCAGCAGTTGGACTGGTAAAGCGGACCCCAGACTCCAAAGCTGAAAAAGGCTTCGGATGCGACTGGGTTGATGATGAACCTGATAGAACAGTACAACTCAACTTGTAACTTTTAAAAACCACTAATATCTAATTACATTTCTCATTCAACAAATTAACACCTTTTAGGAACAAAACGGCTGTGGCAACAAGTTTTCTCCACATATGGTGGAGCTGGCGTTATGGACACACCATATAGTGTCGGACCTACAGCCTGAGCTTCTGGGCAAGGAGCCCCGGACCATAGTGCCAGCTAATGGGGGCTCACCGCTACCCAGTGATGAGAGCAACCTCGAACCACCCTCCACAAATGGCAACGGTGAGTATCTAACTCCAAAGTATTAGCACTTTTCAAGGATTTGGTCTTTAAAATCTGAGATGCTTATTCCATAACATAGTAGGTTTCTCTGGAGAAGGTGGATGGCCAAGTTATTAGGAGTATGACAAAAGTAGTAATAAAATATAAATACAATTACCAGAATACATAAGTAGGTAAGAGCTCTCTCTTATACAATGTTGTACTGGACAGGTTTACTATTGTTTAATAATAAAACAATTATGAGCCCTGTAGGAGCCTTTGAAACCTGCGGACACTCGTTTAAATCAAAAGTGTTGTAAAAAAGGACAATGATGACAATCATAATATCAAAAAAAGAATATTATGTAATTTTGAGCATCAAGTTCTTATTTATGGAAGAAATAGGTCGGATTCCAATAATTTAACCACTGCACATGGGTTTATGTAAGTTATGTCACGCTGGCGTGGATTTCCTTTTCATAAACTCTAAATTCAGCGCTCCGTTTTCATTATATTTCATTAAAAAAAGGACAGAAGATAAAATCTAAATTTAGTCTTGTCAAATTAAGATATTCCATAGACAGTTTAGACGCTATATAGAATGAAAAATATGCACTGTATAGTGTAGTTTATGAATAAATGAATCGCGACATTTATTTTATTAAACTACCTATTCAAACGATTCTTTAAAATGGTAATTAATCTTACGGAAATGGCAAATATTGAACTTTAAAGTTTAAACCTCGGTTTGTGTACTGCACGTTAATTTCATTGCGGTTACTCCAAACCTGTGGCGGCCTGCCCTCATTTCCAAGCCCGTTTTTTGATTTCCGACTTCAACTTTTTTTTTTTCGGAAATTTGAACATTCTCTCTCTTATTTGGTAACAAAGTTGTTCTGGAAGTTACTAATTGGAGTTGTTTTTCCTGGTTATGATCAAGCTATTAACATCACAATTAACAGTGGAATGCCTGAAAAAGATAAAACGTGACAATTAACTATTAGAATCCACTGGTTGTGCTTATTTAGCTTGAACATGTAAGCATACATACCTCTTTTGTTTATAATTTATAGGGGTGTTTTTATAACACACATTAAACAAATCTCCCTCATATATCCCGTATAAAACTGATAAATTGAGATGTCTCTATTGCGTAAACAAAACGCGTTGGATGCTATATAAACTATATAAGGGCGTATTTACATTAAGCGGTAACCCGCATGTTTTAGCTAACGATGTCTATGATAACCGAATGCGGGGCCGGCGGACAAGTACGAAGAATAACGACCACGTTTTATGTTATTGTCGGTGTGCTATCCACAATCCACTGGGTAAACGAGGCGAAAATATGTGCTATAGTTTAAGAGTATAGTTTAGTTGTGTTTTAGTTAGTGTGTCATGTTGAAGATTACTAGCACAATGGTTTTGTTCAGAATACAAGAGCCTTTTGGACTAATGTCTAACGAGCAATAAACGCGTTAGGGAAATGAGGCATCATAGCACGCTTATAATTTACGTGTGCGTAGAAATAATCTTAGGATTTTCGTCGTTGTTGCAGGAAAGTTAATCACTGCTGACTCGGTGAACGAGGACACGACGACGTCGTGCACAGAGGATTCCATGGACGCGAAGCCGGCCTCCCCAGCCACCCCCGCGACTCCCGCCTCCCCCTCCGACAACTCAGACTCCGCCTTCAGCACGCCGCGCGCCAAACGGTAACTACACATTTTATAATTACATTGCATTGTTCCAACTAGAACAACCAGCAGCGGTTTTTATGCATACAGTTGTTTCACTATGATCACGATAACTCATATCGAATACGTTTACCTATTTGCTCCGTTTGTTTGACGCAGGCAAATAGAGGAGGCGAGTTCAGCAGAAGAGAACTCACTGGGTGATTCATCAGATGCGTCTGCGCTACCTATCGCTAAGAAACTTCGAAAAGCTACACACTGACATCAGCGCACTCCCACCAAGCGACCCTCGTGCGCCTATAAATAGCTTTCTAGACTAAAATATTGTACCTAGGTAATTTATTTTTCAATTCCGATTAATTTTAACTTAGCGTTAAGTTTAAGAGTACCGGTCGATTTTGTAAGTTTTATAGGGTATCTTTGGGGCGCGTAGCCGCGTGGTCGGACGCGCTCGGGAGTATGAGATTGTACAATATTTCGATGTGAGTGTATCTTCGGAGTGGCCCACGAGGGGAGGGCCTAGCGTTAGGTTTCGTTTGTAATATTTTTTAACGTTCGAACGTTCGCATCCAGCGTGACATTCCAGTAATTGTAAAGTTTCGGCGGCGAGGGCGCAGGGCCGTCGCCGCAGACGATCCGGACCAGATGCCTTGACGAGGCCGCAAGGCCGCCATTCACACCATTTGCCTTATGACACAGTCTGCCCGCAGAGTTTATATGCAACAAGATAATACAAAGGTCGTGTTACCCGGGCGCCGGGCACACGGGCCCACATGTAGTTTTTATTGAACAAATATAAGATATTAATTTTATAATTCGCATTTTTTATTTTTCCCCTATTAAACCAAGTATCCTTATTCCATTACGTTTATTCACATGTCCTCTTAACATACATAAATACACTATAATTCAATCTATAGTTACAGTGTATGAATACAATGATTCAAATAAAAATAATACAAACACACATAATACAACAGGACAGAAAATAATTTGACCAAACAGAATTAGCTCAAATGCTTTTTAAATATCTTCTACTATACTATTAACTTTCAACACAATTCCTAAGAGCTATTGCACAAACACAATCATTCACGAGCCATGAAATGTTGGCTGCGACCGCAAAGTACGGCGAACAATATCACTCAACCACGTAAAGTTAATTAGGTGACCACATCCTGAATTCTATACACTTATCGAAACGCAATAAACCTCTTGAATTACGATTGGTTTCTCTTAAAAAAAAAAACCGGCCAAGTGCGAGTCGGACTCGCACACCGAGGGTTCCGCCGTACAAACGTAACAACAATGGGATCATAAATTTACAATTTAGGACCCTAGCGTGTGACGGAAATTCGTCTAAAGTGTCGGTATAAACTGCTGTATCTTTTGATCGCGTTAATTAGAAGTTTGATTTTTTCACTGCTTAAATGGACAATAGACCTAGGACCTAGGTATTTGGTACAAATTTCAATTTGATATCTTTATTCGTTCGTGAGAAATAAGGTAGTACGTTTCATTTTATTAAAAAAAAAATTATTACATTATATAACTTATAAATGTGATTTTCGCAATTTTTCCTATATTTGCATTATATGACAATGCTTCATGCCAAATTTCAAGATTCTGAGTTTACGGGAAGTAGGTACCTTATAGGTTTTGATTCCCTAGCGTGTGACGGAAATTCGTCTAAGGTGTCGGTATAAACTGCTGTATCTTTTGATCGCGTTAACTTAGAAGTTTGATTTTTTCACTGCTTAAAGGGACAATAGACCTAGATATTTGGTATAAATTTCAATTTGATACCTTTATTCGTTCGTGAGAAATAAGGTAGTAAGTTTCATTTTATTAAAATATTTTTATTATATTATATAACAAAAAAATGTGATTTTCGTAATTTTTCCTATATTTGCATTATATGACAATGCTTCATGCCAGATTTCAAGGTTCTGAGTTTACGGGAAGTATCCCGTAGGTTTTGATTCCTTTGCGAGTGTCGAAAATTTGTTGAAAATGTCGACATAATCGGCTGTATCTTTTGATTGGCTTGGCTTAGAAGTTTGATATTCTCACAGCTTAAAGGGACAATAGACCTGAATATTTCCTGTGAATTTCAGCTTGATACGTCCACGCGTTCTTGAGATAAAGGGTCTTGACAGACAGACAGACAGACGGACAACAAAGTGATCCTATAAGGGTTCCGTTTTTTCCTTTTGAGGTACGGAACCCTAAAAAACAGTCCATATGTAGGCAAATATTCGACAGATACATTCTTATGTATCAAATGTAGAAGAGTCTTCTCCTTTACACTTTATTTTTTTTAATAATAATAATATCTTCGCCTATAATAGAGGTCCACTGCTGGACAAGGCCTCCCCCAGGGCTGTCCACATCCATCGGCTTCCCGCGACCTTCACCAGCACCTTGTTGGCGGCCACGTACCGGAAGGCGCAGCGTAGGGAGGCCTACGCTGCGTCTTCCGGTACGTGGCCGCCACTCCAGAACTTACTGCCCCATCGGCCATCGGTTCTACGAGCAATGTGCCCTGCTCACTGCCACATAATTTTAGCGACTCCAAGAGGTATGCCGGTGATTGGTTCTTCTGCGGATCTCCTCATTTCTGATTCGATCACGCAGAGAAACCCCGAGCATAGCTCTTTCCATCGCCTTTGTGTGACTGAGCCTTCGTATGAGGCCCATTGTGAGCGACCACGTTTCAGTTCCGTTAGCCATCACTGGCAACACATACTGGTCAAAGACTTTAGTCTTGAGACACTGTGGTATCTTGGACGACGAGAAGATGTAGCGTAGCTTCCCGAACGCTGCCCAACCGAGCTGGATTCGATGAGACACCTCTTTCTCGAAGTTGGACCTACCAAGTTGGACTGTTTGTCCCAGGTATATATAATCGTCAACTTCGAGTGCAGAGCAACCAACTAGAACTGGAGTGGGTTGCGACATGATCTTCGTCTTATCCATGTTCATGCTTAGACCCACTTGTTGGAAGGTCTGCAGAGGTCATTGAGCATTTTGCTCCAGTCTTTCAGGGTCTCCGCATGACCATGATATCATCTGATCACTATATCATATTAATACATATTTCTTTATATTTACAGCAAAGTCAAACTAAATATATCAATTATCTCTGAAGGGTTAGATAGACTACATATTATAATACATGTAATAAAAAGTAAATTTAAATACGTATTTTGTTATTTAAAAAGATCTAAACAATTGTTAATGAGGGGTCTCAACATCCTGCTGTAACTGCGGGTACAAGGTCGCTACCCTAGTGCCGGCCGTCATTCGTCCCGCGAAGTCCGGCCTGCGCGGCGGGCGCGGGGCCCCCAGCAGTGCGTCCAGCACATTGCGCGGGGCCCACACGTCACTGCCGTTGCTCGAGCCACCGTTGCCCGCACCGACGGGCGATAGAGGCGAGTCTGTCGTTGCACGGATCACTGTTGCTCGAGATTCACCTGTAATTATTAACGAATTAAAAATGGTTGTTGATATAAGGCGTTTTGATAGCTAATACCACAGGCAACCGTGCAGTGAAGCTATGTAAACATGACGTGATGTTGATTACACACTAATTGTAAATACTTTCGACTGTGATCGAATCAAAAAAATATGAGGAATTCTTAGAACAAAAAAAAAAAATATTGCCGGTTGATGCAAGATAAGTTTACCCCTATAAGATAGGGATATTCTTGATAAAAGGTAGAAAGAAGATGGATGGATGATCTCAATAAAGACGTTTGTCTTTGTTATCGCTTATTTCTATATTGATGACAATTATTGTCAGCAATGTATATTGTATTCAGGTAATGGTAGTCATACGAAAGCTGGGCGGGATCGCTACTAACGACTACGAAAACGTGATAGTCGAATATTCAAGTGTTGTGTTAATAAGTATGGGGCCGTTCAAGTAGGTATTACGTAAGCACTATGGGGGCGGGGGGGTCTTTGCTTTGCTTATTTTTAATGACATGGGGGGTAGGGGGGTCTAGATGATGATTACGTCATTGATAATTATTTTCTTTTTAACACAAATGGCAACCCTCACATACTGTTTGCTTGAAAACGAAACGTATTTTCGGGAAATTACCTACAAATAAATGCATACGTTTAGTAGGCTTGCCGAGCTGTGAAAAAAAATCGATCTTAGGAATCGATTCGAACCGGTGCACGGTGCCTTGAAGATCAATTCGAAAAAGAAAACGATGACATAAGATCGATCTATTAAAAATCGATCTCGATTCTCGTACGACAAATTTTATTACACTGAAGAAGTTATAAAACGAAAATGATCATTAAGCTTTGCATAAAAAAAATGTAGCTAAAGGTAAAGGAAGGCTTCGTCGTCCTCCGTGGCGCAGCGGTAAACACGCCTGCCTGCGACGTGGAGGCCCCGGGTTCGATCCCCGGCCAGGTCATGATGGAAAAACGATCTTTTCCTGATTGGCCTGGGTCTTGGATGTTTATCTATATATTTATCTTTATAGTCTCGTTGAGTTAGTATCCCATAACACAAGTCTCGAACATACTTTGGGGCTAGCTCAATCTGTGTGCTCTGTCCGTATATATTTATTTATTTATCATTATTACATTAGAATTGATGAAATTATCAAGGATAATAAGGATTGATAATTTCTAATTAAAAACTCACAATCTTTTTATTTATTTAACCTTTTGAACGCCCATCTATATAATACGCGATGTGTCCTCCTGCGCCACACTACAAATGTATAACGTATGTATAGTAAAACGTAGGGATGAGATTAGTGTCCTATCGACAAATAATATTATACATTTAAAATAATGTTTATTCACCAATTTACGAAGCTAAATAAAAACTGTAATCGTAATTTCATATTTTATTTTATTTCATAAAAAAAACAATATGAAAACCTGGATATATTCCCCACAATAAAGAAAAGAATTTTAAATTTATTAGACGTGTGTTCTACAAGGCACATCCCTATTTGTCTCCAAATGTAATCCTTCTACTTCATATCAAGTAGTTGGCGCTCGAGGCACGTCAAAATCCTTTCTGTTCTAGGGATGTCTAGATTTCTATGGTATATATTTTATATTCACTGTGGTCGAGTTACACGTGCATAAACTCAACCGATTCCTGCATAATTTATTTCGTTTACTTACAACGAATACAATTAATAGAAGCTAAATACGTGGTTTTCTACGTTTTAAAAAATAAAATAAAATGGAGGGTAAGTGTCTGTTTTACACAAGACCTTTTTTTTTAATGGTGTCGCTAAATACTCGCAATAATTTTTCTGGTTTGTAGAAACTAATAGAAAACTGAAAAAAATTCCTGAAACGGAAGTTGACGACTTAACGGAATGTCAAGACGACGAACTATTTCAAAATTCTGATTCAGACTTGAACAACTCGCAATAATTCGTCATATTCACAGTCACAATTTTTTTTAAGGACACGTGCGCCAACTCGAGATGTAAACATTGCACTACACTAAAATGCACAAGGTCACTATGACCTTGAAACCCGTCCGCTTATGACGTCACAGATTTCCTTCTATACACGTCGGTGGCGTGTACGGACCGCTAACTAACTAACTTTGTAGGGATGGGTTTTTCAAACGGGGTTTCACTATCGACAATGATTAGAAAACCTATTAATTCTTGATTAAGGTGAATAAAACCTAGTTTAAAGTGTGCAATATTTACAAAATATTATATATTTACGTCATTTTCTTGCAATAATAGTATTTATGATCATTTCGACGAGATGAAATATAGCGAGGTCTTCGTCGTGTCCCATCACTGGCTTACTTGATATCAAGTAATTGGCGCTGGGGGCATTAAAATATTTTCTGGCGTTTTTGTTTCTATTGAAAATTAAACAAATAAGAACTTATTATGCGTGAAAAAGTTAAAAATATGGTTGATAACAGGGCAAATTTCCATAAAAACAAAATAAAAGGTCTTGTAAAAGTCGTAAATTTATTTTATACTGTGATTACTTCTAATCAAGTAGTGGCGCTGAGGGCACGAAAATCTCGAACTTGTATAGAAGTGATTGGCGTTCAAAAGGTTAATGTATGACACTCTCCATACAGCCTTTCGATCTGGCTAGTGAAAAATCGATACAAATAAATAATAATCGAAAAATGTTTACGTAAGCATGGGGGGAGGGGGTAAGAGCTTTGCTTACTTTTGCTGACAAGGGGGGTGGGGGGGTAAATAACTGTAATAAATCTGCTTACGTAATACTTGAACGGCCCCTATACCAAATTAAAGACATTGATGTATCGCCGCCTACTCACACAACCGACACAGCTGACCTTTTCATGCTAATTACTGTACTGCAGTGTTAGTTAAGTTTCGAAATGCCGCCCTTGAATGGTTTTAGTGCATTATATTGTCTTGTTACAATAAGGGATACTTGTACGTTATCGTCGATTGATCAGGTAGGTAGTTCAATATAATTATTGATTGAATAAATTAATAAGATAAGCCTTCTAGTTTTGTGCAAGTGACACAGACAGCAAATCTAAGTTTTTCGAATTAGTCGTGATACTGTAGTATTAAGTTACGTTGCAAAATATCTTGATCGGTTTTAGTGCATTATATTGTAACAAGTACGTAATAGTCTACTTATCAGGTAGGTAGTTCAATATAATTATTATTAATTTGGTAAATTAATAGAAAAAGACTCCCAGTTTTGAGGAAGTGACATAGACACAGATCTAACTTTAGTCTAGCATAAGATACAAAACGATAAAATCTGGCTATTACAGGCGAGTTCGCTGACGGAATGTGTGTGGGAATTGTATGGCTTTAGGCTATTATAGGTACCATAACGTCAACTGAGACCAAAAGGAGTGGAGCATAAAAAAAATGTATGCTGTATATCTAGAAGTGTAATAATGTATCTATAGAAATTGACTCTTTTGGGGTTAATATAAACTGTTAAAATAAATATAGTTTATAAACCTAAAAAAACATGCTTTTAAAAAATATCAAACTAAAAAGTTAAAAATAATAAAAAAGCGTGAGGCGCTTTTTGCCATAATTTTTGTAAATTAAGCGCCTCACGCTTTTTTTTAAATTATTTTTAACTTGTTAGTTTGATATTTTTTAAAAGCATGTTTTTTTAGTTTTTTAAACTATATTTATTTTCAACTTTTTAGTTTGATATTCTTAAAAAAAAAAAAAAAATCGAACGAACGAACTTATTTAAAACGGTGGGACATTTAACAGTAACGAGCCGCTCACCGTAGTCCAGAGTTAGAGACGGACAAACAAACAAACAAGCAAGCAAACATACAAGTGAAGCTAATAAAAAGCATGTAATAAGTAACTCCCCGCGAACGAAGTCGCGGGCGGCCGCTAGTTACAAATAATACTAGTTTATTACCGTCAGATGGATGATTATTATGTGCTCGACAGTCAAGAAGTACTCTCAACAAGGCTCGATGTTGCGGCGCGGTGGAGTGTGCGCGCACTAAGGCTTCCAGCTCGCTCCACACTTGCCGCCACTGTTCCTCGCGGCGGCCCGAAGACTTGCCCCTGTTGAACATACTTTATCATTGGATAATATAATACAGTTAATTGCCGGACGTATTACTTATAACTACCATTAGTTGCAATGTTGATTGATAAACAGAATGGAGAATAGGGCAAAATGGCAAAGTTCAAACTATACCAATGCCAAGCTCAATAAAGAATACAGGTAAACAAACCAACTTAGGGTTATCACAACTCACGTTTTACAAATATCCTATTATTTACATGATTATTGCCTTTTAATAAATTCCTATTGCAGCATATTTCAATAGAATCACTAACATAATGTGCATATTAGCTTGGTATTTCGAAAAACCATTAAAAAGTCGACATTAATTTTACGTGATAACCCTATAAAAAAAGAAACATGGATGAAATCCAGGTATTGAACACATTTTATGGAATTCAACCAATAAATAAAATTGAGGCATTTGCCAATACAATTTTGCGTATTTTAATTACCTTCATATCAACTACATGCATTGTAATACTTTAAAGTATGGACTATTATAATATTAATTTATTTTATTAATTATTATTAACAATTATTGTTTACCTCTATTCTTTATTGAATTTGGCTTTTATATAAATATATGTAATATGAAATCTGAGATTGAAGTAAAATTAATACTATATCAAAAGAAATGTCTTATAACAATACAATGAGAGTCAACATTACTTATGTATTGCGAAGGCGACAGCCACATCTATTAGCGGTGCTCAGCCGTAGGACCAATCGGCTAAGTAAAGCCCACTATAACGCGTAACTAACGCAAACTAAATGACGCAGCAAGCAGAATATAATTATGTTTTTACTTGTTTTGTGAGTAAGTTCACAAAAATCACATTTAATTAGGAAAATCCTGTAATGATAGTGATGACCAGTTAGTCCTTCTCGTAGTAATAGGTATTATACACAAGTTTGTGAGAATGTATGCATGCATGTATGGACGTGTTGTTACGCTTTCACGCAAAAACTACTAAACGGGTTTGGATCAAATTTGGCACACAGATGGTTTATAACCAGGAATAAGACATAGGAATTGAGACTTATGCGAGAGAAACCGAGGCGCGCTAGTAAATAAATTTCATGCGAAGCGCCTTCGCATGAAATTTATTTACTAGCGCGCCTCGGTACTCTTCACCGAAGAGTACTTTTGTGTTTAGGTTGACAATACTACATTCCAGGGTTCACACCTGTTGCCCCACACTAGGAACTTCTCCTGTATCGTGGGTACGTTTACAAACATATAAACTCACATACATAAACAGCCAGACACGGAACAACTACTTGTAGGTCATACAAATATTTGGTCCGTGCGGGGATCGAACCCGTGACACACAGCGTAGCAGCTGATCGCTCCACCGCGTCGTCAAGTGTTCTCGTGTCTTTGAATTCCGTTTTCGTTTAATTATTGGATGATACTGCCTTATATCATTTGAGGTAGTATGACCCAATAATTAGAAAAAAATATAAAACTGAATCAAACGGGATTTCCCATCGGCTAAAATGAGGTATTTCCATACAAATCATATTAGCGGTGAATTTTTAAAAACTTCTACCTCACACCATAAAATTCTCGGTTTTGTGCGAGAATGTCACGAACTTGTGATCTATATATCGGTTTGGGATTGAGTATATATTGTGTATTTTCGGTCCAAAGGAAAGAATGAATCCCATACTCATTATACAATATGTAAAGAAAACCCTGTCCGATCCGTGAAGGTATTGTCAGGTATCGATAACTGATTCTACTAATGCCCACAAAGACAGGCTAAACTTAAAAAAAAATCCCCCTAAAAAATAAATATAATTTCGCAAAACGAGGTAACTTAATACATGTGCGGTTAGCAACCCCTTCCGCGGGCGGCGGGGGGCAGGGCACGCGGCACCTGTCGCGTCGCTATTCGGTTATAATAATACCGGTGTTGTCACTTTTTTAAAAATAACCAAATTTAGGGGAAATTGGAATTAATTCCCGGGAAAACAGGATTATTTCAAAATTCATTAGTATTGTTACTATGATGATTATGTAAAATTTTATATTATATTTGGTCAAGTGTTTACCTAACCTTTATTATCCTTATGGGTCGGACAGGGTTTTCTTTACATATTGTATAAAATATAAAACACCTTTCATAAAAATAGCCTTCCTCTTTCCTGAAAGTGTTTTCTACAAATACAATCATTGGGCTCACAAGGTAGCCCTAATCTCAGCCACAACCACAGGGGCGTAGGCGAGTTCGATAAAAGTGAAGATCTACGGACACTCCAACAAGTGAAACAAATTCGAGTCGAAAATTAGCACTGCCTAGACAATCATTTATGAGAGAGAGTGTGTAAGAAATTGTAATCATCTATTAAATGGCAGTATTCACTCATCATTTGTCGTGTCATTTATTCCCGAATCTCTACACAAACACGCCATCCGTATATAGCAACACTGTCAGCGCAGTAAATGTGAGCTGCGAGTCATGATGTTTACACATTTGTGACCAAATCGGGACACTTAGGTGCGTATTACAGAACGTCACTCAAAACTCAAGCTCTACTAAGTCTCGTTTCAAGCCATGTGATTGGCTGAAACTAGTCTTAAGTACTGTTTAAACAGAGATCAATGCTTGAGTTTCCTTCTGGAATACGGACCTTAGCGTTACAACGTAGTGCATCACTACGTTCTTACTTTATCTTCTGAATAACTTGAAAAATGGGCACCACTAACACCAAAAAAGAAGCAATAGTACCCCAGTGTGGCTACCATGAGTTTTCATTACGAGACTCGATCGTTGATATCGAGCGCGTTTGGCGCTCTCATTGGTTGAGAGTTGTCACAACCTTGAAGCGGGCCAATCGATGAGTCAATCGCGCTCGATATCGACGATCCAGTCTCGTAATGAAAACTCATGGTAACCACACAGAACGCAGCAGGAGGTAATAACAAGCAGACATTCGTCAAAAAGATAATAATAATAACGAGACAAGGCAAGACAGATTACGATTCTCGCTATGGAGAAGAAGAGTAGATAGAGAAAGGGATCTGAGAGACCAGCCGGAGGTGACAAGTCACAGGAAAAGGACTGAGGACATCATTTGACTTCTGAGGCGACAACATCAGCCGCCGGCATAAGTTACCACCCACCAGACAAAGTCTTGCCGCCAAGCGATTCGTCGTGTTCCGGCATGATGTCTGGTGAAGCCGTACGGAAGACGGGTCTGAGCAGTTGGGTTGCGATGTGACCGGGTACGATGTGCCTAATGTTGTTGTGTCGGGAGTTTGGTCGTGGAGGGTCTCCAGATCATCCTCTGGCGCAGCATCGTTGGTCGTGTTGTTGGGTTAAACATTGCATCACCTCGCTCATCTGCCGTTTTCCTTCCTATTCACTCAGTTTTTTTGAGTGAATAGGCTTAATAAGCTAGTGCGCTTTACCATCAACGATTGCATCACTGCTTACCATCAGGCGGGATTGCAGTCAAGCACTAGTTTATAATTATTAAAAAAAAAAAAAAAAAATACCAGCTAAAGTATAAAGTTGGATATTACCTCATGTTAGAAGGTAATTGCGCTGTCGGGAACTCATGGCGGGACTCCATGCCTAAAAGTGACAGCAGTACATTTCTGCACGTATCCACTTCTTCATCAGTCAACGTTTCTTGTACCACCAGACGTGTGAGCGGCTCCAGTACCTGCAAACGATTTATAATTTTAATAACTTAGCATTGATTAGAATGCATTCGACACGACCCAGGTGAAAGTATTATGTACAGCGAGTTTAATAAAGGATTCTAATACAAAGTGTAACTGGACATTCGTTGTATCATCATCGTCCTACTGCTTGGCACAGGTCTCATCTCATACAGAGAAGGATTGAGCGTAATCACCACGCTTGCTCAATGCAGGAGAGTAAGACATTTTCCTTCACCTTTTAATCAGTCATTGGTGTCCAAGGTATACTTAGAAAGTACATATAACTTAGACAAGTTACATTGGTACTTGCCTGACCTGGAATCGAACCCGCACACTCATACTTGAGAGGCTGGTGTTTTAACCACTAGGCTACCACGACTTGTATCGGGTAAAACGCTTGTATTTGGCCGAAATTGCCTTTAAAGGCGATGCTCGTGTTTCGTTTCGAAAAACTTATGAAGTTCAATTTAATTGAGTTTGTTGGTCAATTATTTTAATTTAACCCTTCGTAAGGTTGGTATATGTCATGGAATTCGTAAAATAACTTACAGATCCTAAATTGAATATCAGCGTGGAGGATATAGTGAGTGGCCAGTACGTCGTGTGTCGTTGTAACCGTGCTCTTGCTCGAGCATTAGCACCCGCGCCGCGGAGAGGGTACAATCGGTTCTGCTGCATTAGAGCGCCAAACTCTTTTATTCTGTCGAAACATACAAAAACAATTAGCAGTCGTGGGAGACACCAAAAAACACTGAATACACAAAAAGTAAAAATAAATATAGTTTAAAAAACTAAAACTTTTTCATAAGCATGTTTTTTTAGTTTTTTTAAATATATTTATTTTCAACTTTATAGTTCGATATTCGTTTTAGATAAGAAACGAACGAACGAACGTATTAAAAACGGTGGGACATTTTACAGTAATGAGCCGCTCACTCGTGGTCCAAAGAGTTAGAGACGGACAAACATACAAGCAAACATACAAGTGAAGCTAATAAAAAGCATGTAAAAAACGATAGCGGTGTCGGGTCATTCTCACGCCAATTCAGTGTTTTTTTCCCCAAGGGGCCGTTCAAATATTACGTAAGCAGATTTATTACAATTATTTACCGCCCCGTCCCCCTTGTCAGCAAAAGTAAGCAAAGCTCTTACCCCCTCCCCCTATGCTTACGTAAACATTTTTCAATTATAAATGTATCTTTTTTTATTTATAATTATAATGTTATATTTATAATTTTAAAAATAAGAAAACAGATTAAGAATAGAGATTAGATTTTACTGATACAGTACTCAACATAGAGTAAGGAACAAAAATATTATGTGAGGGTTACCATTCGTGTAAAAAAGTAAATAACTACCGATGACGTAATCATCATCTAGACTCCTCTACCCCCCATGTTATCCAAAATAAGCAAAACAAAGACCCCTCCGCCGCCCTATAGTGCTTACGTAATAATTGAACGGCCCCCAACCAACAAAGATAAATATTAAATGAAACTTTTCCCTACTAATTTCAAATAGTGTGCTACCTATTTTGAAACAAAAACCGAAGAGGTAACATCGAATCAAGTTTCGAGTGTATTTATAAAACCTCATAATCAGCCTACTTAATTCTAATATTGTGGGAACTTCAGTGGGAACAGTTGAATTAAATAAAATTAGATTTCTATGTAATTCCAAAAAAAATGTCTGCAACTTTTTGGAACTACACACATCAAAAGTGTCTAGGGATCAAGCATTTTTATACGGATTTCTTGAGATTGAGATGTGGCTTTGTAATAAATTTATGATTTTATAAATTTATATGGATCCTTTTTGGTGCATTTCATAATTTGAATCAGGAACTGTGAATCAAATTCGAGTAAAAGATGAAAATCAGCTGTCAATATTTTCCCTATAAAAACATACAACGCATTGAAGACATTATTAGTGCTACTGTTTCCCTACTACTGATTAAAACCAACGTTATTATGGAGCGGCGACGTCATTTAAGCAGGGAAGAAATGCTCAGAGCCGTGGGAATGATAGAAGCTGGTTCCCGGCAACGTACTGTGGCTTTAGCTCTGAATACAAGTCAGAGTGTTATCAGTCGACTTTGGACACGTTACCGAAGCACTGGTACCGTGGCTGAGCGCCATGGAGGACGGTATCGCTGCACCACACGGAGACAAGACCGATACATTCAAATCTTAACTCGAAGAGCTCCAACAATAACCGCCATGATGTTAGCCGTGAGGCTTCATCACTCTTCAGGGAACTTAATTAGCGACCAAACAGTCAGAAACCGCTTGCATGAAGTGAACCTTCATTCCCGAAGACCGCTACGGGTACCACCTATAGCAATGCACAATCGTAGGATTCGATATCAATGGGCTCTTGAACACAGAAATTGGGCAGAAGAACAATGGCGTTTCGTGTGTTTTTCTGATGAGTCTCGTTTTGGTATGAGACCGGATACAAGACGTATACGACACTGGAGAACCCCTGGACGCCAACAGCGATTAAAATCCTGCCAGGAAGTCCATCCTTATAGTGGTGGAACTCAACGCTCAAATTTATGCTGAAACGATTGTATCAGACGTCATCGTTCCTCTACAAGTGCAAATCGGTCCCTTATTTCAGTTAATGCATGATTATGCACGACCGCACACCGCAAGAGTTGTAAGACAGACTCTCGCCGCAGCTAACATCAATGTCCTGCCCTGGCCTGCTCAGTCGCCAGACTTGAACCCGATTGAGCATGCATGGGATATGCTACAGAGAAGAGCTCTGCCGAATATGGAGGGTATCCAGTCGCAAGAAGACCTTTTTTTGTTGTTGCAACGAACATGGGCGGCCATTCCACAGCGTGATTTGGATGAACTCATTTTGAGTATGCCAAACCGATGTTCTTGTGTTGTTAGTGTTCGCGGTAGAAACACGGATTATTAATTGTTTAAGTTACCCAATAAAATTTTAGAGAAAACTGTTATTTCAGTCTTTTTTTCGAACTTTTGTGTTAGTGGTTCAAATGTCAAATATCCCTTTATTAGGAAAATGGCAAATTTCTTTATTAATGCAAAGGTGACTTGGTTTATCGTTACTGTGACAAACGAAAACACTTTATTTGATGAATCCTTAAAGAAAATTTTAATTAATATCAATCAGGAGAAAAGTTATTGCAAAAATATATGTTGATCCCTAGACACTTTTGATGTGTGTACATAGAAATCTTTTTATACTTATCTCATAACAAATGCAGTATTTTAAAGCTGATCCTTATTTCTATTTAATTATTAATTACATACCACTATCTTATTATTCCTGGGAAAGCTTGCATGCCACAAACAATACAGCGCCTTTATAATAACAATCCAAACGAGGCGTAACACGCTTTTACATAATCAGCCTTCCCACTGTTGGGACACAGGCCTCCTCTCGGTGAGAGGGAGTGGGCCGTAATCTACCACGTTGGCCCAGTGCTGGTTGGTAGATGCCACATGTCTTAGATATATATATTTTTTTGGCTCTAGGACATGCCGGTTTCTCTACAAAGTTTTCCTTCGCCGTTTTGAGAGCAGTGGTGATGAAATAAATTGCACAAAGTAAAGCGCCTGATAGCGTTCGAACCTGCGATCTACAACTTGTAAGTCGCGGCCGACCCTTTTAGGCCACCGCTGCTCTCATTTTAAAATCTAGTCAGTATACCAGTGATTCCCATTCGAATGGTTGCCATTCGTGTAAAAAAGTAAATAACTACCGATGACATAATCATGATCTAGACTCCCCTACCCCCCATGTCATCCAAAATAAGCAAAATAAAGACCCCTCCGCCCCCCAATAGTGCTTATGTAATACTTGAACGACCCCTAAGCCGCGGCAATAAAGAAACGAATCTAAAATGGCGTCTGCTACTTGCATTGATAGATAGTAAGGTCAACAAAAAAGCAATGTGATGAAATAGCAGCTCGCAAAACGTTTATAATAAACCTTTCGGAAATGAAGTCGGATAATTAATTATTGAAGATACGTTTAGCAAGTACCTACAGGATTTCCATAAAAAAAAGATTAAGTTTTCTGTAAATCCTGACTGTTTTTTTTTTGTATGCAGTACGGTAATGTGTGAGTAAAGAGAGCAATAGTGTGCGAGTGAGAGAGAATGACCGGTGCCGCCATTTAAGATTCGTTTCTTTATTGGCACGGGTTATACGTCAATTGTCCACTGCAACATGACCAAATGTAGCAGAAAGGCATGTCCTAGGAATTTATCGTTTATATAACCCAACTCCCGCTATGTAGACTCTGTCTCAGTGGCGGACTCCTCTACCTGCGACCTTGAACAATGTATTCCACCTAGCTACAACCCTAATAAATGTCTTAAAATTATCAACCAGAATATCCGTAGTATACATAAAAATCTATCCGGTTTTGAAACGGTCCTCGCAAGGACCAGAGTAGACTGGGACGTCATCGTTCTATCTGAGTGCTGGCTACTAAAATCAGCAAATATCCCACCCCTCTATGGATTCAACTCATACTCAACAATTCGTAACTATTCACAAAATGAAGGGGTAGTTGTATACACTAACAACAATCTAGACGTTACGGTGGAGGAACCAGAACTGCTTGACTCAAACTGCTTACAAATAAAAATAGATAGCACAACCATTATCCTAGCAATATATCGCTCACCAGCCCGCAGAGACATAAGCGGATTCTTAAATTCATTAAACAGTGTACTTGTCAAAATTCAACATACAAAAAATATCATACTTACAGGAGATATTAACATAAATATTGGCGATGAGTCACTGGACCCGAACAAAAATAACTACCTAACATTACTAGCAACTTTTGGTCTACTCCCAGCTCATACGCTGTCAACTAGACAGGGAAATTGCTTGGATCACATAATACTCAAGACCAAATCTTCAGCTCATGCTCTAGTAGCACATTCTGCTCTTACCGACCATGAAACAGTGATTCTCTTTTTACGCAAAATAGCACAAAAGCCAAAGACCTCCAATACAACAACGCGAATAAATTACAATAAATTAAAGTCCGATCTAAATACACTTGATTTACATACGATTTATGAAATGCAAGATCCTAACACGGCAGCGGAATTCCTTACACACTCTCTTGCGCACATCATACAGCGAAACACCCAAACTATCAAAATTCCTAACCGGAAAAAAATGTTAAAGCCATGGATTACACCAGGACTTCTACGCTGCATGAAGCATAGAGATAATATGCACAAAAAGATAAAATTATCTCCGGACGACACAACCCTTTTAGTATCATACACTCGCTATAGAAATTTCTGTAATGCGCTACTAAAAAAAATTAAAAACAAACACGAACAAGACGAGATAAAAAACGCTGGTCGTAATAGTAAAGAACTATGGGAGGCAATCAATAAAATTACAAATAGAACTAAAGTTAAAGAACCCCCAACAAAGTTGCTCACACTTTCACCCACCCCAGATCAATCAGTTGAATTAGTGAATAACTATTTTGTTACTATTGGCAGACGTCTAGCTGAAAAAATACAAGGTAGTCAACCAGGGACACAGAAAAGTCACACCAACGGCTACTCATGCCCTCACTCAATGGTATTACTTCCTACAGACATGGATGAGGTCGAAAAACTGATAGTGTCCCTGCGTGCAGGCTGTGCTGTGGGTTGGGATGGTATATCTGCTGGGATAATTAAAGAGCACAGGAATATTATCGTTCCACCCCTGACACACATCTGCAATTTGGCCCTAGCAACCGGCAAATTTCCAAAAGTTTTTAAAAAATCTGTAATTACTCCTGTCTTTAAGGGTGGAAGTAGAGACGAAGTAACTAACTATAGACCCATTGCTATTCTGCCCACGTTATCAAAAATCCTCGAGCGCATTATGAATAACAGATTAATATCTTACCTGGAAAGTAAAAAGCTCCTATCTCCAAACCAATATGGTTTTCGTGCCAGTAGATCAACTTCTGATGCAGTCCATGACTTAACAGATCACATTGTCAGGAACCTGGATGGTGGGCAGAAGGTTTTAGGTATTTTCATTGATGTGGCAAAAGCCTTCGATACCGTCTCTACTTCCATCCTTATAGAAAAGATGCAGAACATGGGTGTGAGGGGAATGCAACTAAGGCTTTTTGAAGACTACCTTAAAGACCGTACGCAGACTGTTAGGATAAACAATCACATAAGTACCGAAAAAACCATCACACACGGAGTTCCACAAGGTAGTGTGATTGCGCCTACTCTATTTTTAATTTATGTTAACGACCTGTGTGCGCTTGATCTCGACAGAGGAAAAATCTTTAGTTTTGCTGACGACACGGCCCTTTTATTTAATTCCGATACCTGGCAAAGCGTTTACGAAAATGCACAATCTGGCCTGAATAAGGTTTCAAAATGGTTGCATGACAACGTCCTTACCCTAAATGCAGACAAAACTAAATATATCAACTTTTCCATGCGAAAGGTTTCTCAGGGTCTGGCACCCCAATTATCTATCACCGCCCATAAATGCCCCTTTCCTTACGGCACGAATTGTACGTGCACCAGCTTAGAGAGAACAAACTCTATAAAATACCTTGGAGTGTTGCTGGATCCCTGTTTGGGCTTCTATCCGCACATCGACACCCTTACCTCCAGGATACGTAAATTAATCTATGTATTTAAGAACCTAAGACACGTGGCGGATGAAAGCCTTAGAAAGACAGTCTACTACGCACTCTGTCAGTCTTTGTTAACCTATTGCATAACTACATGGGGTGGCGCACCTAAATCGACTCTTATTCAACTCGAAAGGGCACAGAGAGCAATTCTAAAGGTATCATCTTTTCGACCATTCCGCTACCCCACAACTGACTTGTACCGAGAAAGTGGAGTTCTTACGGTTCGTCAACTGTTCATTCTGCAGACGGTTATGAGACAACACGCACTTCTTTATTATAGTCCCTCACCTATGATCGGTAAAAGGCGCTACGACCCTGTTGCCCGGTCCGTTGACAGACTTTTAACTTGTTTCTCTGAACGATTCTTTTGTTTTCTTGGAGGCTACCTCTATAATAGAGTAAACAAAATTCACAACATCTTTCCACTCACGAAACACCTCTGTAAGAAAAAGCTCAATGGATGGCTAAAGACTCTTGACTATGATACTACCGAAAACCTACTATCTATCTCAAAATAATCACAACATTGTCTTACTTATCTATATGTTACCACATGCACATACAACATGCAATATAACAAGCGCCGATTTTCCATCACTCACACTTACACTCACACTCCGCACACACTCACCCTCCCACACACACCTACATTTCCACACACTCCCCACAAAAACTCCTTCCTATAAGTAAATTTTAAATCACTGCTTAATTCTAGTATACGAGAAGCTATAATAAAAATGTATATCTGGGGTGGAGACCTGGTGGCCTGAAATACAGGCTTCGGCTTAGTTTAGGCACCAGTCTCCCACAATATTTTTGTATAAGCCCATAACTGGACAACATTATTTTTAGTTTGTTATTATTTTATATTGTGGTGAGAAAATAAATAAATGTTATTATTGTTATTATTATATGACTTCCCATATAAGTGTCTTAAGTAAGATTTGACGATGTCGAGGGACGTTCTACTATATTGCAAGCTGTAAAAGTTACAGAATATTTTTACCTACTATTATGATTTATGCTGTCTCGTAACATACCTGTAATCAGTGACTCGTCCACCGGCGCCTTCGGATAAAGCAGGAGGGTCGTCATAAGGCGTGCGCCCGCCTAAGGCACCGATCCATAGTTCACCACCCTGGGCCGCTAGCACATGTGAGGCGGATCTACCACCACCTTTTCTATAAACATAGGATTCATCCTTACTAATATTATAAATCTTACTACAATAATAAATCAGAAAGTGGGTTTGTTTGTTTGTTTGTTCCGCTTTCACGCCGTAACTACGGAACCGATTGGTTTGAAATTTTGCAGCCGTAAAGTTAGAAGTCCGAATTAAATAATAAGGTACTTTCTATCCCGGAACAAAATTGAATTGCGGGAAAACAAAAATATTGTTACCTTCAAACCAGTTCGGTGACAGATGGCGCTGTGTGTAGTTTAAAACATATTGCAAACGAATATGCACATGTAAACTTAGAAGCTGAATGATACGATTATAATTAATCCCCGAAAATGAGAAATCTAAAAGCGCGATATAACCGAATTCCACGCGGGCTAAGCCGCGGGCGCTAAAGCTAGTATCACATCTTTTAAATTTCTATGTTCTATATTATGTGTTTGATTTCAGCACTTAGTCCTTCCAGTGGACCATTGTGCATGGGCCATGGCGGCCGTTGGCGGTTATTCCACTTCTTATTTTGAATTTTCATCTTACGATAAATTGCATATAGTTGAATCTTGACGTGACTAATGATTTCACGATTTGAAAGTTTAGTTGTGCTTCGACTAGAGACTTGTATACTAGGTTTTTCAGGGTGAGTTTGTATTAGTCTAGATTTATGCTCAATGTGAAGACGTAAGCTCGGCTTTTTCATTAGATTTATATGTAAGCATAAAGCACGTTTGTTTGTAACGACTCCTTTGGATTCTATTTTAACGCACTTTACACGGAAAGATTTAATTTAAACTTCATTCACTCATCAAGAACTGGTGAAAGTCTTGGTTGGTTGGGTGGCGGTTTAGTGGTGGGAAGTCTTATGTAATAAAAATAGTAAAAAAAACTAAAAAACATGCTTAAATGATAAATTAAACTAAAAAGTTAAAAATATTGTGAATCACTCATCATCATCATCCCAGCGTTAATCCCAGTCGCATTCGAAGCCTTTTCAGCTTTGGAGTCTGGGGTCCGCTTTACCAGTCCAACTGCTGATATGGCTAAACTTCGACATTTTCTATGAAGCGACTGCCGTCTGACCTCCACAACCCGAAGGCGACATCGAAGCATTGCAGTTAGACAAATTGTAGGACTTTTGAGGGCTCCAACAACCCGTAACGACTGCCAATAGATGTTCGTAGGGCAACCGGGACCAACGGCTTAACGTGCTTTCCGAGGCACGACCAGACCAGTACAAATATTCATATTCATGCATACAAATACTTGCACTGTGCGGCGATCGAACCCGCGCCACCTTGCGCAGCGGCCGCGTCCGCTACCGCTACGCCACGGAGGCTGTCAATCACTACATATTATAAAACAAAGTCACTTTCACTTTCCCTATGTCGAGTTCTTTTTTATTTTACATCTTTTTAATGGAATCCGTTGTTACCTGGGTACTTCAAGAGTGACAGAGCGTCCATTTAGTAGGAAGTTAACGAGGCAGGCGGATGGTCTGGAGGCCACGTCGGACGGCGTGACGCGCCACAGCGAGCCACAGCAGCCGGACGCTCCGCCCTCCGCCCCGCGGGGGGTCCACCAGCGGAGCACCACCTAGTGACATTGCTATATATGAACTTCTTTAACAACGCCTTATCGGAACCATCCATATGAAGACAGTTTTAAGCAACAGAGCATTTTGTGTCATATTTATATAGCTGAGTTTTGTGTGGGAAAATCCACGTCGAATATACGTCAACAGAAGCCAAATGCTGAAGCCCAGCTGTGGAGAAGAAATTATTTCGTACGCTCGTATTCGACGGCAATTCATTTGTGTGAGAGCGATAGACATACGAAATGAGCGGTCAATGTATGAATATCTGCACCCGGCCGGACCTTAGTAGAAAAGTGTACTATGCAATTAGAAAAAACATCGTCTCTATTTACTTAGACAACGTTATTTTTTTTATGGAAAACCTGAATATAGTTTGTTCAGAATAAGCAACTGAATCGATTCCAATAATTTTTACACCATTTTATATTTTTTTACGAAATTTACGAAGTCTGAGCAGTTGTGTTGCGATGTGTGTCGGGTACGATGCGCCAAATAATAAAATAAGAAACTGAACAATGGATCGCTCGCGGCATGCCAGTTTGGGGCCACCAGATCTGAGTTCCTTAAATTTTATCTTTCAGGTCATGAAGATAAAATTGAATACCTTGTGTACCAGACGGAGCCTCAAAATGAAACGGACTTAAAAATAAATGTGAAAGTGAATTTGACACAGTTAAAAACAATCAACAAAATCCGTAAATAAAATCGTATCTATGTTATCTACCATATGACTGCGAAATATATAAACACAATCAGCTCAAATCAACACTCGACACGAACACAACGGGAAAATAGAACTGTCAAAGTCGCCAATCAAACGTCATAAAAAGTGTCATGGCAACCTTAATAAAGGGTTCATCATCATCATCCCAGCGTTAATCCCAGTCGCATCCGAAGCCTTTTCAGCTTTTGGAGTCTGGGGTCCGCTTTATCACTCCAACCGCTGATATGGCTAAACTTCGACCTTTTCCGTGAAGCGACTGCCGTCTGACCTCCACTACCCGAAGGCGACATCGAAGCATTGCAGTTAGACTAATTGTTGGACTTTTGAGGGCTCCAACAACCCTTAACGACTGCCACTAGATGTTCGTATAACAACCGGGACCAACGGCTTAACGTGCTTTCCGAGGCACGACCAGACCAGTGCAAATATTCATATTCATGCATACAAATACTTGCACTGTGCGTTGATCGAACTCGCGCTACCTAGCGCAGCGGCCGCGTCCGCTACCGCTAGGCCACGGAGGCTGTCACCTTAATAAAGGGTTATCTCACTAAAAAAACGTTTCAAATAATGAATTATACATATACAGTATGTAAAGAAAAGCCTGTCCGATCCGTGAAGGTATTGTTAGGTATCGATAACTGATTCTACTAATGCCTACAAAGCCGGGCTAAACGTAAAAAAAAATCCCCCTAAAAAAATTAATATTATTTCGCAAAAAGAGGTAACTTAAAACATGTGCGGTAGGCCATACAGGCGACGCGGCGAGGCGGGCGAAGAGGGGCGGGGCACGCGGCACGCGGTCGCATCGCTATTCGCTCAGAATTATACCGTCAAAAATAATGTTGTCACTTTTTAAAAATTACCAAATTTTGGGGAAGTTGGAATTAATTCGCGGGAAAAAAAGATAATTTCAAAATTCACTAGTATTGTTACTATGATGATTATGTAAAATTTCATATGCTATTTGGTCATGTGTGTACCTAAACTTTACAATCTTTACGGGTCGGACAGGGTTTTCTTAACAGATTGTATATATACTTGTATTTTTTATTCAAATTAATTTAGTTGTATTTTTATGAAAATCTTCTATTTTTTTTCCTTTTTTTATCTATATAGCGTACATAGTGGTGGCCCAAAATGAAACATCTCATTTTGAACAATTGCTAAGTTATGTTTGAGGGTAAATTATTGTGAATAGTGATGATTAACAGTTTTAAACAGCCCCCTAATCGGCGAACACATTTTTGTCAAATGATTGCCACTAGTTGGGATCGTTTGGACCGAACGGACCAATGGGCGGTCCGAATTGATCCCAACTAGTCGCAATCATTTGACAAAAATGTGTTCGCCGATTAGGGGGCAGGTTAAGATGGTTAGTTGTAGTCATTATTTGTACCTACAGCCTGCTGTGGTTAAGTACACACAGTACATTTCATGCACTTTGAACTTTAAGTGGTTGGCGTAAGGTGCAACAAATTGCATAACTACATTTTATCACTTACGGCTGCATTTACGAATAAAGTACATAATAATATCTGCCTATACTCGACCGTTAAGACTGTCCAAAGCCTGCAAGTGTGATGGAAAATATTACCCACCACCCTTGCATTACACGTGCTGTGACCATATTTTCGGAGGGACAACCAGGTAACATAACAAGCTTATAATTATGCGATTTTTCATGAGACCTTTTTGAAATTTCGTATATTAATTCTTTACATAAAAATACTGGAAACGTGTTTCGGGTTTCGCATATACAAAAATAACGTTGTGTATCCATACTAATATTATAAATGCGAAAGTAACTCTGTCTGTCTGTCAGTCTGTCTGTCTGTCTGCTACGCTTTCCCGCTTAAACCTCTCAACCGATTTTGATGAAATTTGGCACAGACAATCTTTGGACCCTGAGAAAGAACATAGGCTACCTTTTATCCCGAAAAAATATGATGTTCCCGAGGGAGATCTAAAAAGCGCGATATAACCGAACTTCACGCAGGCGAAGCCGCGGGCGGAAAGCTAGTAATTGTATAAATTGTAACACTTATGACATTTATTTACAGGTTACACAGGTACACTCTTCGACCGGTAGATACGGTGGAAGAGTTAGTACTGGAAAGAGAAAAAGGTTATTTGTTTTACATATTATTAGCGACAAAGGATTTGCAGACTGTTTTTTTTTTTACTTTTTCAGTCAAAATGAACTAAAGTTTGTCATGAGGAGATGGTAGTGATTGATGGTGGTGGTGTTGATGGTGGTTCAAAAACATAATGCCAAGCTAGAACCAGCAAGCATTGTTGTCATGGGCAACCATGTCAACCCTACTGTCATACATCCTGTCAAACTCGAGAAAATACCAACGACCGTTGGGAAAAACAACAAATAATAGGCTGGCTAAAAAGCAAAGGGACACTCATGGACATAAGTTATTAAAAAAATAATTGTTAAAGAAAGCCGCTGAAATCGCCCCACAATATGATAAATATTTAATCGATGAAATAGCTATAAGTAACGGCATTGAAATTCCCCGTTTACCTCCGCACCACTGCAACTTTAACCGCATGGACTTGGTGTGGGCAAATAAAAAATTATATTGCTGGCAACAATACAACTTTTGAGATGTCTGACGTGGAAAAATTATGTTATGACGCAAATCGCTATGTGGACGCAAGAAGAAAAACTTTTCCACAAAAAAAAAAACAATAGTGTTTTGTTTGGAAGTCGGTTGTTTTCTTTTTATTTTAGACTTTTAAATGTGAAGTAAAAGTACTGTTTAGTGGCATCCAGTCAGTCGTAATTTTGAGTACTTTAATTTTTACCCGTAATTTTGGTTTAAAACCCAAACTATTGAACCGATTTCTATAAGATTCTTATGGAACCAAAATGAAAGTATGAGCATTACTAATGCTGATGTGTTTATACACTGTGTACGCATCTTAAATTCAGTCTCTTGATTTTAATTGATTGTATAAGCATGACGAGTAGGTAGTGGTTGTCTTATGTTAAACTTCAATGCTGTAATTTGCTGAGGAATTCCTTCGACTGTCTATGATCATCATCAACAGATCTACTGCAGACCATCATTTTAACTCATATAGTTGCAAAGTTCTCACCAATATAAATGAATTAATTCCAAACACAAGGTAGCTACTGTAAACCTTCCCTTAACTGTCCTTCGTCTTCATCATAAGGCCAGGGGCGTGCACAGAGATTTTGTGGAGGGTATGCATAAATACACTACCCAAATATCTGTGCTTATACAAGTGCCACTAGATGTTCGTATGGCAACCGCGACCAACGGCTTAACGTGCTTTCCGAGACACGACCAGACCAGTGCAGATATTCATATTCATGCATACAAATATTTGCACTGCGCGAGGATTGAACCCGCACCTCCTTGCGCAGCGGCCGCGTTCGCTACCGCTACGCCACGGAGGCAGTCAAAATACAATGAAATGTTATTACTAACGCAACTGTAAATAAGTAATAATTTATTTCTCAAAAAACTGAAATAATATTTTACTATCTATAAATTACATCAACGCGCCTATCTTTTTTAAATAACTCTATAAAAATTAAATATGTATAAGATCATTTTAAAATCGCTAAAAGTTCTTTTTTAATAGAAATATAGACAAATCTGGGAGTCTACTTTAACCCTATGTATTTCATATATATACGTGATGCGCTACTCATTGGAATCATAACTATTAAATTTTGCTAATTTGTAAACTTCAGGAAAATTATTACAATATAAAGTATAATAGTATTGAAATTCATAGCAAGTAGGTTGAAAAACTTAAGGTCTTTTAAGTTTGTATAACAACGAATTGTCAATACCGCGTTTTAAAATAATATAGGTACCTACACGGGAAACAAAATAATAACGTTAACGTTGAAAAATTCACCGTTTTAAATTTATCTAAATATACATCACCAGTACAGATCTTTCTTAAAACAATCAATATATTTATGTTACCAAATACACCAATAACCAAACAACATAAGCTGATAAAATAAAAAGGTATTTTCACAAAAAACAATTGTGCTAGTTTTGTCAACTTCTTGATTCGGCCGCGTAAAATGAAGCAATGCTTATCTGGGCTTATAAACCGAATGAAATTACAAGACAACACACAAAAAGTTTACACATACAATCAAATAATTTTATTCACACACGCGAATCAGAGACACGTCAGAGAGGCACATTTCGTTTCTGCTTACGCCGCCACGCGAATGTGGCGCGGTCGTCGCGACAAAGCCGAGTTGCGCGGGCCGCATTGTAATTTGTGTTAGTAGTTTGCACTAGCCCCAATAGATGGCAGTGTTATCAATAACTGATTAAAGAAGTCTTTAAGTTTGTAGTATATAAATTATTTTATTGTACTATATTATAAATTATTATATATTTTTTTGAAAATTATTAGGGTATGCAGTGCTTATCTGCCTCTATGGAGCGCACGCGCCTGCATAAGACCCCCAATGACAATCACAAACCAACTATATTCCCGCCAAGCTCCATAAAGAATACAGGTAAACAAACCAATTTAGGGTTATCACAACTCACGTTTTACAAATCTCCTGTTATTTACATGATTATCGACTTTTACATGCTAGCTATTTATTAACAATTCCTATTGCAGCATATTTCAATAGAATCACTAAAATAACATGCATAATAACTTGGTATTTCGAAAAACCATTAAAAAGTCGACATTAATTTTACGTGATAGCCCTACAAAAAAAGAAAGATGGATGAAATCCAGATATAAAACACATTTTGTGGAATTCAACCAATGAATAAAGTTGAGGCATTTGTCGATACAATTTTGCGTATTTTAATTACTTTTAAATCAACTACATAACACATGCATTGTAATATTTTCAAAAATGGACTAATTATAATATATATGTACCAAAAAATGTAACTTATTAGGAAATTAGCTTACATGTATGTCATTGTTTATTCAAATAGGTTAAGCGTTCTATGCAAATCATAAATATCTAAACATAAATAAACTGTTTAGATTAGTAGGAAGTAGGATTATTACTTTTATGAAAATCGTGTATGTAGAAAAGGTTGTTAACATCTGTCTTTTAAGCGTAAATTACTCGTTGCCTAGCAACGGTTTGTTTACCTCTATTCTTTATCGAATTTGGCTCAACTATAGTTGTGAAGCTCTTATTAATACAAATTAATCAAGCACAGACAAGGTAGCTGCTGAAAATCGTTGAGCAGTTTCCCCCACTGTCTCTCGGCTCCATCATCAAATATTTATTAAATTTTAGTGCTTTAAATATTTAATGAAATAACTTAGATATGCACTAGTCGCCACCACGATTTTTGAAAGTTCCTCTTGGTTTCTCTGGTCATCAGATTCTGACTTGCTGACTATGGGACCACCTGGGAAGTATACTCCATCAAATAAAAAAATGAATGAATTGAGAACCTCCTCCTTTTTTGAAGTCGGTTAAAATATCTTGTGGAATTTAGATGACGTCATGGAACTCGCTGCAAAAAATACTATTATTATAAATACTAATAAGGATGACATTGATGATTTAATTTTGATTTTAAATTTTGAAGTGTATTTTTAAAAGTTCATTAAACTTATTCCTTTAAAATATAATTTGTTTCAATTTAACACCACTTTGTCTTAGCATACCTTTGCCTTGCAGTTGCACCTATGACCCACTGCATTCTTAACGCGAACGAACTTCAGCATTACCTACTTAAAAACTTATAAAACTGTCTCAAGTTAAAATCGTAAATTGACTTGTATTGTGTATGAATTAAAGTTATTTTTCATTCATTCATATTTGTTTACATTTGCAATTTGTGTTGAATTACTTACCGATTCTAAAGCTTCAGCAGGCGTTTGCGATGCTCTAAGACCAATGTGAGCTTCTGCTGAATGGATTATCTCTACGTCATAATTGGCACTAGAACTGGCGTTTTGTTCCTCCTATAAAATACAAATAGACACATTAATATTTCAGAGAGAGTAGCGGTGGCCTAGTCGTATCGGCCTCGACGTATAAGTTTTTTTTTCCTTTGGCTTCGCACGATTTGTGCATTTAGCCAATGTCACGTGGTGGGATTGTTAGGTACTATTTATTTCTTTCTTTCTTCTTTGGCGTCGCATGGTCTGTGCATTTAGCCAATGTCACGTAATGAATTTTCATTCATGTCGAAAAAGACGGCCGCGTCCGTCTACGAGGGAGGTTTGAGGTAAGGTCGTGATGAGGCCACTATGCTGCGATATCTTAATGTTCTTTATGAATTATTTACTGAATGCACTTTTTACTACATAAATCACGCACTTTTAATTAGTGAACAACATTAGGTAGGTATAAATAATTTAAAAGTCTAATGAAAAATTAGCGTGACACTCAGCTTAACTTTCCCGCCAAAACTCCACTTATAAGTTGTAGATCGTAGTTTCGAACCCCGTTAGGTGCTTTACTTGGTGTAAATGATTTCATCACCACTGTGTGGCTACCATGAATTTTCATTACGAGACCCGATCGAAAGCATCGACCGCGTTTGGCACTCTCGTGGTTGAGAGTCCATGAGGTCGATATCGATTATCGAGTCTCGTAATGAAAACTCATGGTAGCCACACTGTTCTAAAAACGTTGAAGAAAAATATAGTGAGGGAACCGGCATGTCCTAGTGGCAAAAATTCGAAGACATGTACCAACCCGCACAGGGTCCGCGTGGAAATTACGGTCCATTCCCTCTCATCAAGAGGAGGCTTGTGTCCTATGAGTGGAAACATTATAGTCTGATTGTGTTATGTAATATTTCAGACTGATCTCTCAAAGTCGAAAGAATTAAAATACCATGAAAGTATACCCTCTGCATGGCAGATACCTCTTCATATTATAGAGAAGGCATGTGCATTGATCACCGTGTTTGCTGCATTAAAGGAATATGTTCAAGATAAAGTCCATATAGCCAAATAAAACATACCTTCATAGGAATACCAGTGACAGTGGTAGTAGCAAGTTTATAATGTGGCAACACCAGCCGTCCTAATAGATTAGCTAAGGCACTTGCTCTTGACACTATAACTTCCACACCTATCTGCCCACCAGCTATCTGAAAGTATAATTAATCAATTGTTTACTAACCTTCAACTTATTTCAAAGACTTCAACTTGTGTTGAAGTATTGATATGACGCATGCCTGACAAGCACAAAACTTAAATAGATATAGTATTTTATCACGAAGCGATACGCGTTTTATTTGTGTTTACCACGCTATAAATGTGTGTGTCGGTAGTTTGTTGGTAATATGCTGTCGCTACTCGTCTTCACACACACATTTACAGTGTTTGTACACTTAGTTACCACAAATAAAACGAGTGTCGGTCCGTGAGATAAACATACAATAATAATATAACCACACGGTTGGTGGCTGAGCGATCGACTGCACCGCTGCGTGTCATAGGATATGGATTTCGGCATAGAACAAATATTTGTACTGGCTACAGGTAGTTGTTCGCTCTATACGTTTCAAAGACTTCAACTTGTGTTGAAGTATTGATATGACGCATGCCTGACAAGCACAAAACTTAAATAGATATAGTATTTTATCACGAAGCGATACGCGTTTTATTTGTGTTTACCACGCTATAAATGTGTGTGTCGGTAGTTTGTTGGTAATATGCTGTCGCTACTCGTCTTCACATACACATTTACAGTGTTTGTACACTTAGTTACCACAAATAAAACTAGTGTCGGTCCGTGAGATAAACATACAATAATAATATAACCACACGGTTGGTGGCTGAGCGATCGACTGCACCGCTGCGTGTCATAGGATATGGATTTCGGCATAGAACAAATATTTGTACTGGCTACAGGTAGTTGTTCGCTCTATACGTATGAGTTTAAATGTTTAGTGAGGGACAACGTTTTTATACAACCTTATTTTTACATTATGCAAAACCTGCCATTGCCTACATTTTTGTCAAATGATTGCGACTAGTTGGGATCGTTTGGACCGAACGGACCAATGGACAGTCCAAACGATCCCAACTAGTCGCAATCGTTTCACAAAAATGTGTTCGCCGATTAGGGGGCTGTACAGATTCCAATCATTTTTACACCATATTATATTTTTCCCAAATGCATTTAGAAATTGTTACAGTGTGGTTACCGAGAGCACAACTCAGCTGACATTCGATCATAGTACTAGACGAGTGAGACAGGGCCCCCCCACTCTGCGCAAGTTAGTTGGGACAACCAGGTAAGATCATACGCTCATAACTTTGTGGTTCTTCATGATATCTTTTTGAAATTTTATACATAGATTCTTTACTTAAAAATACTGTACACGTGTTTCGGGTTACGAATATACAAAAAACAACGTTTTATATAAAAAAAAGACAGAGATAATGATGTGAATAAAAACTTACCTCTGTCAAAGGTTGATTAGTTACTCTTGTATCAGCATTCTCTGGAGTAACATTTATTATTACTATATGGCAGTAATGTATTACTAGGGTACTGAAAATAACACACAAATTATTTTTAAATTTTCGTCCACATTAGAGGATGTGTTTGATAGAGGAGCAAAGTTAAAAATGGAAAACTTGTCATGCTGGTACAATAAGACAATAAATATTATAATTAATGTACATACAGAGTGGTGCTGACATTACGACAATAAATGGAAACACGAATAATGCTGGTTCATAGGAATACTCCTAAACCATAGCAAAAAACCTAACATCAAAAATAAAAAATGAAAATTTCAAACAAACTAAATTGCATAAAATTGCAAACGGAACACCCTTTAAAAATATTGGTTCACTGACCTCCGATCGGCGACAGCAAGATCCTGTATCGACTATCGACATGCTTTTTTCACGCCATTATTATTAAAGTTTGGTACCGCAGGATGCATCATTAACCTGTAAGCGCTTCCTTATCAACAAGTACATCACGTAGATGACCTGGTGAAGGTCGCGAGAAGCTGATGGATGCGGGCAGCACAAGACCGGTCAGCGTGGAAAGCCTTGGGGGAGGCCTTTGTCCAGTAGTGGACATCTATAGGCTGAAGAAGAAGAAACTAATGGACATATTTATATGATTTTTTATGACTGAGAATGTGTTGAGGTACACGATGTTTAATTTACTGTCGTATTGTCAGCACCACTGTATATTTATGTCTGCTTAATGGTTCTAGTGGCTGCAATTATTTCTAAATATGAAGTTCTGAGGGTGATTCATTGAGGTCAGGCAGAAATTATTGCTTTTTACTTCAGGAGCTTTTCAAAAGAAACCTGGAGAGTGGTTGATGTTGTGTGCCTGGTGGATGGCAAGTACACCAGCCAGCATTGGGTTCGCATGGTGAATTTTAGCCCACTACCTCTCATAGAGGAAGCCTGTGTCCAAGAAGTGGAAACAGGATTATGGGCAATAGGTTCCAATTACGTGAATTAAGGACCAATTACATGGGACTAAAACTGGCAAAATGTTTTTTTAAGAGGGGTTCTAGTGCCGAGGAATTTGGAAAATAGGTATTTGAAGAAACTATTGCCGTCACGCTGCTGCCAACCTCTCCCGGTAAAGTGCGAAAAGGCCAGTTGCAGCTCAGGCTGATTTTACCTACAAAAACGTTAACCAAAAGAGGTTTCGTATTCCGCCGTTTTCTTTTCCAAAACATTCAGACAGATCTCAATTATTTTTATATCAAAATTTAGAGGAAAAGTATACCTGATGCTTCTATTATTTTCTTTTTTGTCAAAAACTTATCACGTTTGTCTAATAATCATCTGAACATCAGGGTAAAAATGGGTTATTTTTCGCGATTTTGAAGTATCGTATTTCTTTTATTAAGTTTCGGAAAAAATCAAATGATTGTAGCACGCATGATCACGGTGTAAAATTGTAAAAAAAAATTGCTCTAAAAGCATTATCCACGAAGAAAACAGCGGAATACGTTTGTATAGAGAAAGTACCACTAGAGTTTCCTTTTAAGCATCTTATGGAAAGGGCCCTAGTGGCCTAGTGGTCAAGTTGTAGATCGCAGGTTCGAACTCACTGAGGCGCTTTACTTTTGTAAATTATTTCATTACCACTGCTCTCAAAATTGTTAAGGAAAACATCGGAAGGAAACTGGCATGTCCTACAGCTAATACTTCGAAGACCTGTGACATCTACCAAGCCGCACTGGGCCCGCGTGGTGGATTACGGCCCACTTCCTCTCACAGAGCCCTCTCTGTGAGAGGAAGTGGGCAGTGAGCCGCGAGCGTGGGCACTGTGTCCCAGGAGTGGGAACATTATAGGCTTTCTACGGAAACTAAATCAAATAATTAGCTGCCATGATGATATACTTACTGTGGTGGCGTACTAGTAGATTCTGAAGTACTGGCAGGCTGAGCCAAAGTCGCCTTTTTGTTAATTTGTACAATCGTGTTATGAGCAATATCTTTGAGATTTTTAATGGAATCATTGTCTCTGGCGCTTGTTATGCATATAACGCGGCCCCTGAAATGTAAAAAATATGTTTTTTTTTTAAGTCTTCTCACATAGTCACGTTAAACGGGTATATTATTGTGACTATATGTCACAGTAATGTTGACTTTGTAACATTTTTTCCGTGGTAGGCATCGTAGGTAGTATAACATCGGCTGCCGGCAGAAGTTACCACCCCCCCACCAGACAAAGTCTTGCCGCTAAGGGATTCATCGTGTTCCGGCATGATGTCTGGTCAAGTCGTACGGAGGACGGATCTGAGCAGTTGTGTTGGCGATGTGTGTCGGGTACGACGCGCCAAATGTTGTTGTGTCATCTTCCTTCCTATTCACTCAGTTGTTTTGAGTGAATAGGTTCTTAATAAACTAACGCGCTTTGCCATCAACGATTGCATCACTGGTTGCCAACAGGCGGGATTGCGGTCAAGCACTGGTTTATAATTATAAAAAAACAAAGACTTTAAAATTTGGTGATTTTTTGAGATATACATATAAACAATTTATTTTTTCTATGGCTTATTCTTTTATGATTAAAGATGACTAATAAACATTCAAAAGTCCCAAGTCAAATTTCAATGTGCCACAGAGTGCAATATTCTAGGCAGCGGCGGCCTTACCTATTGCGAGGCTACGGGCGGTAGGTCTTTGCGAGGCCCTTTGTCCTTCATTAAAAGTATGTGTTTTGAAAGTAGGTTTGGTTGTTTGATTTAGGTAAATGTCATGTTTGAGGAGAAATGCTAATGCTATCACTAATTTCCTTTAATCTTTTTATATTATACCTACATGAAACCAAATATGCTCTCATGTTGTTTAAGTGCCTCAAACCTAGGGCAGCTTGCGCGTACAGTGTCGACAATATAATAAAAATAATTTGTTTTGAAAATCTCTTTCAATTTCAATTCAAGAGTTTCATCTTCCCCTTCATAATCAAAATGCCTTTTTGTACGGCGTCTTCTGACTTCTTTGAACTGTCTCTCAATATCAGTTTTCTCGGCTATTTCTCCCCCTGTTAGAAAAGATGACTGAAAACCATTTTCTCGATAGTTATCGAGCCAATTTGTGAATGCATCTAGGTGTTGTATAGCCATATATAAGTTCATGGTTTCGCTTTGCCACATTTTGCCAATCTTTGTCAGAATGTAAAATCATATATTATGACAAGTGACACTACAAATTCGTAGGTAGTTATTTCTTTTTCTATAGAATGGCTTTCACTGACCAACTTACCATTTTTTTTTTGGGACAAAACCCGCCTCACATTTCCCGCCCACTGCAACTCCTGAAAGCCAGAGTCAACAGTGGAGACCGCCAGAAAAACGCCGAGCAATGAAGCTCGACGAGTCCCGGAGAATCGATTCAACTGTCTTGGGTCCCGCAACGAAATTAATCAGAAAAGAATAGTGGAGAAGTAAGAAAAAAGATATTTTTTCCACTTCATTTGACCAACTGACCATTTGTTGTATTTTCTGCTAAATCCTTTAAAGCATCATGTAATATATGTATATTGCTTAGTTGGTATTTGACAGCCTTCACCCAAGCTTCCCATCAAGTTTCAGAAAGTGGTTTCAGCGATAATGATTTTATATGAGTGTTTAAAATAGACCACCTCTTACTTGAGCCAGCAAACCTTTGTAGCAAACCAAAAAAAGATTTTGCACACAAGATGATGCAGCATCTCCTAGGATGAGATTCTAGCTCGAGCTATGACAGCTACAAGGTAAAAAATAAGCAAGTGGATTAATTTCAAGAATATGTTTTTGGTTACCACTTTTGTCGCCACAAATATTGGCATTTTCAACATTTTTTTCGATATAATGGTCATTTATCGTCTTATCCTTTACTTATTTTAGGTGAAGAGACCACCAGACAAAGTATTGCCGCCAAGCGATTCGTAGCGTTCCGGCATGATGTCTGGTGAAGCCCTACGGAGGACGGGTTTAAGCAGTTGTGTTGCGATGTGTGCCGGGTACGATGCGCCAAATGTTGTGTCGGGAGTTTGGTCGTGGAGGGTCTCCAGATCAATCTCCCTCTGGCGCAACATGGTTGAGCTTAAAAGCATCAGCTCGCCCAACTGCCGTCTTCCTTCCTACTCACTCAGTTTTTTTGAGTAAATTGGTTCTTAATAAACTAGTGCACATTACCATCAACGATTGCAGCACTGCTTTCCATCAGGCGGGATTGCGGTCAAGCACAAGTTTATAATTTTTTAAAAAATCGGGCTATTAGGCTACTCGGGCCTGGTCCTTACCGGTCGGCGAGCTGCCCGCCAGCCCGCGCCTACGGTGGCCGGAAGTTCGATGTTGTCTCCTGACCAGGGCGTCTCCTGCGGCAGCTAACAGCGTGAGGGCGCTGGGTTTCCCGCTCCCTCACGCGCCCCGCATCCTCCTTTGCCAACATCACTGCTTCGCAGAAAGAGACCATGGCCTGGACCAGGGTCGGAAGCTAGAGATCGGCGCCGATCGACAAGGACACAGTGGTGCTCAACCTAAGCCGGGCAGAACTCCACGCAGTGTCCTCAGGGCGACCTCACAATGTTGACTCCCTGGCGTTGCTTCCCGCCTTATCCGGAAGAGGAATCTCCCGAAACAACCGTGTCCTGTGAGGACCTGCGTCAGGCGGAAGGTGAGGGCGCCGTGGCGCTTCTCTGACCACTCCTCAAAAAGGGGACTTACCGCCACTACAATAGTGGCGGTAAGTCCCCTCTGTGGTGCCCAATGACCCATAAAGGCCAAATTGTGACATGCTAAAAAATTTAGAATACTAAGAACGTAATCTATACTAATACATAAAGCTGAATTTGTAATTTGTTTGAACGCGCTAATCTCAGAAGCCACTGATCCGATTTGAAAAATTATTTTTGCGTTTGATAGCCCATTAACCCAGGAAGGCTTTAGGCTATAGGTATAGCATGCTGCGACTAATACGAGCGGAGCATAATAACTAACTATACGTGAACAAAGTCGCTGGCGGCCGCTAGTATTCAATAAAATTTAAAGATATGTCTGGTAGAGTACCGATTTTGTAACTCATACATACTGCAAACAAAATAATTATAAGGTGACAGGAGTTGACGAACGAAATGCAACACGAGGATTCCCCGAGCAGCGATAGGAGAGAGGAGCAGAACATTAGGGCCCTAGCATTAGGTACAACAATACTAGCAACACTAACGATTCTCATGAACGATTTCTCAGTGATGCGGGAAGTGTTTCACGGCGCGATATTCAAGTATCTAGGTACTACTTAATGAAATGTTCAATTATGTCTTGAGTGAATGAAACTAATTTTATTTTCTTAATAAATAAGAAATTAAACTTTAAAAATGTTTTAATTTGGACTAGATACAATTTTAAATTTTTTTTTATATTAGCCTGGGTTGTTGCGCGAGGCCCCTCCAAGAGCGAGGCCCTGGGCGAATGCACAGTTCGCCACCCCCTAAGGCCGCCACTGATTCTAGGCGTCAAATAGATAGACTATATTTGTAACAGCACACTGAGCTTTAAAACACAGATTCAAAAAGCCACTAAGCTGAAGTGAGACTGGGCTGGCCATGTCTTCCGTATGCCGGTTGTGGACCAAAATAACTATGACGTGAAGCCCTCACACAGCTAGAAGATGTCGTAGCACATTCTGTAAAGATTGCAGGGCGAGCTGGATAAAACAAACGCTCAGTGGTCCTTTAAAACTCGATTGAAACAGCTGACAGCCATGGGGAGAGGCCTTTAGGCCGCTGCCTCGAATCTTGCGGGCAGCGGGGCGGCCGGCGGCGGCGGCGAGTGAGCGGCAGGATCTTATGCGTAAAATTAAACGGACCGGTCCTCGAAAACACGCAGCAGCGGGGCGGTGGCGGGTAGCGAGCGGTGTACTTCTCGCGCTTGAATCTTGCGGGCAGCGAGCGGTGATCGAGCGTTAGGAATAAATTTGGATCAAAAAAATTTTGCCGCCATTGTTCAAACATTTCTTTCGCGAATAAAAATAAATATCTCGTCGACACGATCGTGAACACAACACTACGCGGCTATAGTGACGCGCGATCTATCCGCTTGTTTCGAGAACGGGTCTTTGATGCCCGCCCGGCTCCCGCGCCGCTGCCGCTGCCGCCCCGCTGCCCGCAAAATTCGAGGCAGCGGCCTTAGGGCCTAAAACTTGTCAAATATCCTCATCATCATCATCATCTCAGCGTTAATCCCAGTCGCATCCGCAGCTTTTTCAGCTTTGGACTCTGGAGTCCGCTTTACCAGTCTAACTGCTGATTTTGGCAACTTCAATATTTTCCGTGAAGCGACAGCCGTCTGACAACCCGTAACGAGTGCCGCTAGATGTTCGTATGGCAACCGGGACCAACGGCTTAACGTGCTTTCCGAAGCACGACCAGACCAGTGCAAATATTCATATTCATGCATACAAATATTTGCACTGTGCGGGGATCGAACCCGCGCCTCCTTGCGCAACGGCCGCGTTCGCTACCGCTACGCCACGGAGGCTGCGTATATTTTGTTGTTTATATTTTAATATTTAAAAATATATAGCCGTGATTAGACTTAACTGTGACGAAGCACAAACCACAGACTATATTAGAAAATGCTGACTGTCAAACCGGAATCAGATGTATGTATGTCATTTCGGAGGATGATATTCCCGTAGTTTTTATATAACCTGTATTTTATTTTTTATATACCTGTTTGTGTTGTTGAAATTGTACTCTCACCACTTACAATTGAATTTACTTTTTATATGTTTTTATTATTACGTTTTTATTTTTATTGTATTACCGGCTCGGTGCTACTTTTAATTGTTTGTTGCATCGGGTGACGTCTTTACGTCGACGCCGGCTGTCGCTGAAAACCAGCACTGGGCTCTGTTTTTTGCATAGAGTCGCAGCATAATGCTGAGCGACAGCCGTTTTGCGTGGATATGACGCATGTTTCCCTCAACAATTTCTTATTTTTATGTTTTTGTAAACGCTTGCGTCATGTTTAGTGCAAATAAACGTTTTTTTCTTTTCTTTCTTATTAAAAATTAAACTATACATTACTAGAGTCGAAACATGAATGGACGTGTAAAAACGTCTGTCAAATATCCTATTACATACTTATGGGAGTAAGCTCATTTTATATCTGTAATACTTGTCATCTCTTAGCAGCACTTACCGGTTCTGGAAATGCCTCTCAGTAGGTCTAGAAATCTGATCAGGTGAAGGTTCCGCTAATGCTTCAATGGCAGCCACCAATCCCTCTACATCTCCCCCTGCACCCCTTCGTACTGGCCCCACCACACATAATCCATTCAGGAGCTGTGATAAATACAATCAGCCACATTTTTCATTGCTTATTTATATATACTTTCTTATCTATTGCAGAAAGTAAAATATTTTTATTTCAGGGACAGACCACAGCACATCAAGCTACTACAATCTGTTAGAATTCTTTATTACAATTGCTTCTTGCTTCTCCAAACATTATCTTTTAGGCATTTAGAATCAATTCTACAACTAAATTTTTATGTGTCTAATTGAATAAAATGATTTAATTTTGAAATACTACCCATAACTCAACTTTTTGTTACCTTATAATAGGGGTGTTTCCTGGGTAAAAAAAAATTATTCTATTTAGTCCGTCACTGAGATTTGATAATTATTAAAAAAAAAAACATGTTTTGTTTTAACAAATCAATAAAAATGAATAGATATAAAAGGTATCAAAGATCTGGGGCCCTAGCCAATGTAACATCGCTTCACAACGAAACGAAATCGAATACCAAACCAACCAAGGTACGTCAAGTGGTCAATCACGAAAATGATTTACCACTTGACGGGATAAATCAAGTGGTCAAGCGTTCCCGCCATTGGTTGGTTTGGTATTCGATTTCGCTTTGCTACGAAGCAATGTTACATTGGCTACAGCCTACAGGCCCAGGAGTGGTGGCTGGTGATGTCTGTTGTTGCTAAAAAGTGTACCAAGGAGTGATGTCCCACGAGTTTTCAACGCACTGTATCTCCTTGATTTTTTTTTTATATGAAAAAAGAAAAATGGGTCTAGATTTTTTTTAAACCTGACTGACAGATTAGTTAGTTTTTTTAGTCAAGTACCCTATTGTTGCTGCACCTGCGTAACACATAAATCAGTAGCAATGGATTTCATTTTGACAATTCAACAACATTCATTAGATTATTTAGGTTGTTGGGTAGAGACATTTTACAAATATCAACAAGCAATGGATTAGCAATAGGTTTCAAAGTGATTCCAATTGATAATAACAGTATGTTACGCAATTAGGGTGCTGAAAACTGTAGCTAAGGCTTCCAAAGAGTTTGGTACACTCATACATATTTCTAAATTGCCTTGTCACTGTCAACCATTGCTGCAAGCACTACCATTGTGCATAAGACCCTTGGTTTAATTCCTAAGGTCGGCAAAGCGGTGTAAAAGGTTACTATTAAGAATTTGTTTTCAGCAGCTTGAAAGCTGTATTTGTAGTATTAGGCTAATACTAACATAACTGGGAATTGTGGCTGTACCTACTAAACATACAACTCTGCCAAAGCCTTCTAAAAAAACAGTAGGATGATGTTATTTTATTTAAGGAACAAAAGTACTCCAGTGTTTCACTTACATGTGTTAAGTTTTGTTGTGCCACAGCCCATGTATTCAGCATATGGGCAGTATTATCACTCACAACAAACCGCACCTGTAAAAAAAGTACATTCATTAAATGAGCACACTATATAGCTGATAGAATAAACTTAGTTACGGGATTGAGTCAAATTTAAGGCTTGTTTCAGAACTTGCAGAAAAGGCAGGGCAGTAGGTTTGAAATGATTAATTTAACATCAATATTAGACCTGCAACCGGACCATCAAGAGATTCCTGCTAGGACTAGAGTATCATGTCGTGAGGTAATAGTTCCGGCTAGCTAGTTGTTGGAGAGCAACAGGTGATCCTTACCAGTTTTCCTTCAGGAAATAGGTCCCATACTATCCGACAGTACTCTACAGCTGCTTCTACACTGCAAGTCCACAATGATTTGCAGATTGGTGGAACTGGAAGATATCCCCGGTTTTTCGGAACATCGAAGTCTATTGGATTGTCTGATGATATACCGAAGTAAGGCGTGTGGTCGAGAACGAATATTGTTTTATGATTTATGGGGAACATGACTACTTGCAGTTTTTTAAGCTTTTTTACATTTCTAGAGAAATAAACGTGAAAATCAATTAATATAAACTCAATTTATTTACCAAAGGAAAAAGTTTGGAACAAGAGGTATCCTAAGTGTCAAACAAAACAAATTGTCAAATTGACAACCTGTTAATGTCAAAATTGTCTCTGTTCTTGTTCCGTTCATTCACTGAGTTTAATACTAGTTTTGATCATTGATATCAAATAGATTTTCAGACAATATTTTATATTCAAAATAGAATAAATGAACAAAATAAAAAACCCGTACAAAATATTATTTTTTATATTTTAGAAAAAAATAATTAATACGATTTATTTAAAGGTCACAAAAAAAACACTTCCCAACATTGAAAGTAGGATTAAAAAGTAACCCTTTCACGAAGGAAAACTGTTAGGTACGGACATGCCTTAGGTCCGTATTCCAGAAGGAAACTCAAGCATTGATATCTGCTTAAACATTACTTATAACTAGTTTCAACCAATCAAATGGCTTGAAACGAGACTTAAGTAAAGCTTGAGTTTTGAGTGACGTTCTGTAATACGGATCTTAGAGATGAGAATTGTGGCACTCCGAAAGAAAGAGAGGAAACGAAGTTTCGTCTATCTCTCTCAAAATCATCAATCTTCTATGAGGAAAGAGATAGTGCTAGACCGAAAGCATAGGCCATCTCTCTCACTCTTTTCAAACCAAAAAATTAGAGTCGCTTATACGCGTACGACATGTCCATTAATATATGTCTATGCATATTATCTTGCCATATACAAAATTTGAAAAAGCGATACGAAATTACCAATTTCTTTAATATAGTTGGGAAATAAACACATTTTAGAACAGCAAATTTTTTTATTCATTTATTGTGCACAAAAATTTAAATAACGATACCAAACCAAAAAATATCATCATCATTTTCCTGCCCTTATCCCAATTTATTTGGGGTCGGCGCAACATGTCTTTTTCTTCCATGCATCCCTATCAGAAGCCATCTCCGCAGTCACTCCCTTCTTAGTCATATCATCCTTCACACATTCCATCCATCGTTTCTTTGGTCTTCCCCTACTCTTATAGCCATCAACATTCATAATTAAGACTCTCCTCACGACATTCTCCTCAGTTCTCCGTAACACATGCCCGTACCATGACAACCGATTTCCACACAACTTTTCAGCTACCGGTGCCACTTTCAGACTTCCTCTTATGTACTCATTTCTTATTCTATCCATTCGTGTAACACCACACATCCCTCTTAGCATTCTCATCTCGGCTGCATGCAATTGCCTTTCATTCATCCCTTTCGTAGCCCAACATTCTGATCCATACAAGACAGTAGGTCGGATCATGGTTTTATATATTTTCCCCTTAAGTTTAAGGGGAATGCGGGAGTCGCAGATTGTTCCCGTGACCTGCCGCCATTTCATCCATCCAGTGTTAATTCTGTGCTTAACCGTCCGATCTATTTCGTCATCGCTTTGTACGAGTGAACCGAGATACCTAAAGTCGGAGCAAATTGGTAGGAGTGCGCCATCAAGCGCTATGGCACCAGAAGTGGAGAGACCGCCGAAATCGCAGAACATATATTCGGTTTTGGTTCTGCTGATTTTCAAGCCAACATTCTCCAGCTTCTGTTGCCATTTCTCCAATCTGCTCTGGATCTCAGGTCCATCTTCACCGACGAGAACAATGTCATCGGCGAACAGCATGCACCAGGGTGCCTCCTCCTGGATGTCCGACGTAAGAGCGTCCATAATCAACAGGAAGAGGTACGGACTTAAAGCCGATCCCTGGTGCAAGCCTACCGCCACACTGAACTCGTCGGTATTGCCAGCAGCCGACCGGACGTAGGTACGAGATCGACTGTACATAGCACGAATTAACTCTACATACTTCCCAGGCAAACCTTTCTCTTTCAGGGCCCACCACAGCACATCACGAGGTACCCTATCATACGCTTTCTCCAGATCAATGAACACCATGTGCAAGTTCTTGTGTGCACGTCTGTACTTCTCGCACACTTGGCGGAGTGCAAAAGTGACCAAACCAAAAAATATAAGAAATAAAATTATACAAGTAGTTTAAAAAATAGTCTAAACCGACTATTTAGGTGCGTAAGACCTGTAAAATTATAGAGTAATGAGATTAATTAAAACAGTCTAGCTCCCTGATATTAGTTTAGTACTTCTAAAAGATTTTGAAAATAAAAACTAAAATAACCGATAATATTTTTTTATTTCATTCACCACGCGTACAACACTACGGTGAATGTGAGGTGAGAGAATGATAAAATGGTGCATTCGTCGATCAAACCGGGCCACACATCCGAAGCTAGAAATTAAATTAACATCCACCATTTTGTTTATTTTCGCGAAAATAAGTCTTTTCCCGGATACGTCGTAGTATACTCCTGTTTAACCACTATACAGCAGAGTGATCTACTTAATCTGGCAATGATTGTAAGATTAGGAATGTGCTATTAGCGTTCCTATTTAATATCGGGCCCTTGAGTTGAAATTTGCAGACATCGGCCGCGCCGCTAGTAAACACTCTCTGAAAATTAATAGCATAACGTTAAATATAAGTAAAAACCCAAACACACAGGGCACCCGAGTTGATGAGAAAAGTTCGGATAATCACCAAGTTCAAAGGGAGCAATCCCCTAGCGTTAGAGGTACGTGAAGTGCAGTAATCGGAGTTCGGACGTCATAAGTGTGAATAAGCTGTGCGCGTACAGTCTATTCTTATGGTGGAATATTTGTTCAGGAAATAACCAAGAGTAGTGGGCGAGAGTCCCCCGTGGCGCGCCCGGCTAACATGAATCACACGCCTGCACCGGACAGGCAGCAGCAGCACGACTCCAATGTCAACCAGGTGGAGGAGATGGAGACTCAAGATGGTTAGTGATGTCACAATATTTACACTGTAATCAACTGCTTCATTCACACACGTTCAGGTAATCTCTAAAACACACCCAATTAAACCATCACTCATCATAGCAACATTTTACAATTGCTTATTACATGAATTTGCAAATGTTATTGAACATATTTTGTTAAACAGATTACCCTACATAACCTCAAACTGTATTCAATAAGTTGACATTGTAAAGTGTTTAATCAATCATAAGACAAATGGTAATGATTGCACTAGAAAGATATCATTAAATATGTACTTGAGTGTTCACAAATTAGATTTGGAGTGTTACTTTCTTTGTTTCAAAAGTGCAAGTCGCTGTCCTGAGAGTGTAATGAAAATATCTAATTATAGAATATCTTTGTCTTCTACATATAAATTTGATGTGTGCAATATTTTTGAATTTGGTTATAATCTTATTAAAACAGTGTTTTGGTGTTGCCATTATTATTATTAGAGTGTATAAAAATACCCAGCTACCTAAACATTGTGCAAACTTAGTTATGCCTGAGTGCTGGTTACCTGCAAGTGTTTTCAAATGTCAATGTGATATTTACATGCATGAATGATGGCACCAGCACGACCAACTGGTGAGATTATTTTTTTAAATAATACAAATAAACAAAACTATGATGTCAAAAACTTGTGATTCATATGACTAATAAGAATTGATTGATTATTTTTTTATCATTTTGAAATAAAGATAGGCATGTTATGTTTATTCATTTTCATTCATTGATCAGTTTACATGGTTTCAGATTTCCTGCCTTGTCACTAATATGTTCTTTAATTTGTGTTAATTTTAATAAAATAAAGAATAATGTGTTGATGCAAATGTATTTAATTGCTAAGTAAGCATAAAATGTGAAAGAATGAAAAGCTTGTAAGTCTAATAACAAATATGATGAAACACTTATTTGAACCATGTGATTATATTTTAGAAATTTTGTGAAGTGCACTATAAGTCATACTGCATCTAAATTTAAGGAAACATAATTTTTTTTGAAGACACAATAAATTTAGTGGGCAGCTGTGAAACATTTCTTCTTAAGTCCTGCTTGGAGTAAAACAGATTTTTGAAGCATTAAAATTATCATACTACCCTTTTTAAGAAACTGAAAATAGCTGGACTTGTTCCAATGACTTGTTGTAAACAAACTGTATTCTTAGACTAAAACCTTGTTTAAGAACAGGTTGAACTATATATTTTTTCTTCCAATCCCTTGTCAATGTTGACAGTAAATGTCAAAATTCATATCTGTAAAACAATAGACAGATCTGTTTCTCCTGGATGGTTGCTGTGATCCATTTTAATTGATAAATTTACTTTACTGAGTTGAGCATCCAAATCAAATAGAGGTAACATATATTTTGTGGTTATTCTTTGTTATATTAATTTATTAATAAAAAGTCAAATAAGAAGGTACACTCTAACCATTATGACAAAACTAATAACATCTGGTTTTTGTTTACAAAAGCAATATTATTCTCCAAAATTTTTATAGGGATTATACAATGAATATCACTCACTCATAAAGGTTCATTTCATGTGGTTTGATTACAAGATTTTATATTTTATGCATATAAATAATTCAATGTCAAACACTATGAATCATGTGTTAGAATGTAGATTAGCTATAATGTAATTGTATGTCTTCTGTTGCAGTAGAGACTGTAGAGACGGTCACTGACAAGACCTATGAGGACGATCTTATGAAAGGTCCCAACGGTGAGGTTGTCATGGGTGAGGTTATGAAGAATCAAGAGACCACATCTTCAGACATGCCGGTGAGTAAGAGAGATGGAACTATCTAGTATTGAAAGACATCATTGTTCTATTGTTAGAGAGGGTTGCCGTGCATCTTTGCATAACTGCATTAATCACTCGCAGTGGGATTGTCCTGAATTTGGCCCCATTGTCATGGCCCCACACAGATAACATATAATATCTGAAAGAGATGGTGGCAAATCTTACATGTTATGTAGATTAAAAATAACTTATTATTATAAGTATTCAGTAGTAACGATATATAGTATGTCTCATTTTCTTCTCCCTTATTGTTTATTTACCAAGTCTCTCTATTTAATGAATTTCCAAGAGAACAACACAGTTGTTTGCAATTCACCTTATTGCAAACCAAATTATAAAATGAAAGAGACAGTAGCTCATTTGAATCTCAAAATATCTGCAGTGTCTGATAAACAGAGATTGGGTTCTAATTTATCAGATAATACTTGTATCACAAATTCGTGAGTTACTCTATAAGTAATGTGTGAATATTTACAATGTTATAAGCCATTTAAGGCCATTTTAGTGCTAGCAGATAGTATGAAACATGTTATCCTGTTAATAACGCCTACATCGTGTTGTGTATGATGGTTGGATGATCCTTTGAAAGATAGCATAGCACATTATCACCATAATAGTAGCATCTGTTTCTTGATATATCTTTTGAACTTTCACTTTAAAAAAGAAGGTACCTACCTTCTATTTTATAGATTTCATAATTTTGATGTGTCCCATTTTTAATTTTCTGGTTGAAATTCAGAATGTAAAAGAAAAGAGAAAGTTATGATATTACATTTACTTTCGACTATTTGCATCAACTTAATGCACAAAATTAGGCATTATTAATCAATTTAAGAATACTATTAGTAGGATGTTTACCTCCACAGCTGGCTTGTCTTGATACTGAAATGGAGGATGACGAGGCACGGTCAGAAGCAACATTCCGTTTTACGGTACAGAACTTCAGGAATTTGAAAGATTCAGTGTTGTCCCCGGCTTGCTTCGTCCGCAACCTTCCATGGAAGATCATGGTCATGCCACGACAAGCTCCATCCCCGGATCGTCAACAACAGAAGTCCCTAGGATTCTTTCTCCAATGCAATGGCGAGAGTGAGTCTTCAAGTTGGTCATGCTATGCAATGGCAGAACTAAGACTGATCTCCCATAAGCCGGATACTGAACCTTTCTTCAGGAAAATTCAACATTTGTTTTATAGGTTTGTTAATTGTTTTTGTATTAATTTTATGTGAGAGTGAGCTTCAGAGGGAGACTGTGATACAAGTTGAAATGACTGAGGCAACACTTTACAAGGCCGAACTTTTTGAAAAGTTATAAAAAGGCCATATTTGCGGCCCAGGTCGGAAATTAGGGATATTTGTAGTAGATTTAAAAGACGTTAAAAATGATACATTTGTCAGTATGTCAGTAGTTTTATTCTGGGATATTTTACAGGTTCAAAATAATAATCTTGGCACTGGTTAAACAATGGGCTTTCTATGGTGTAAAAGTTACTATTGTTGAAATAAATTCCAAAATATAAAAACCATAATTTTTAAGTAAATATGAACCTACGAAGGCACGAGTTTAGCTTTGAGTTATTTATTTTTAACTTTATTACTACACGTATGATTTAAGTGCGTTCGTAGGCAACCCTAAGTTCGCAGCGACAGCTTCTACATTGCCCATCAAAAAATAATCTATCCACCCACTTTTTGTTTAATAACGTTCGATTGTTTCACAAATAAGTTGTATTACATATTTGTTATTACTTTGAGGTTTCTCATGCCGCTACTAGCACTCTAATTAATTACGTAACAGACTATTAATCTTAATTTGGATTTTTTTATAAGCATTCCATTGCTCAATATATTTTTGATAAATGTGACTACCCAACAACGTAAATAACGCAATGAATGTTGTTGAACTGTCAAAATGAAACCCATCGCTACTAATATTGTGTTACGCAAATACCCTACAGTTGAACATTATGTCTAGTGTGGGTGCTTTGTAATGTTTTGGGCCGGGATATATTAACTAGACGCGCGGAGTTGATTTTCATATAAAGTGGTGTTGTGCATCTCAGAGATCTTGGAAGACCATGGGGTCATATGCTAGCTATATTGGGGAAAATTTTCAAAACTTGATTTGCGATAAAACTGCAGGTGGTCTGATTTTTGAGAAGATCAATGTATCATTAGTTGTACCTTCTTTAGAAAAACTCAACACAATCATTATTGAGTGTCGTAAATTCCTATTTAGTACTGGTGAAATGTTTTTAAATAATCTTCCTATTATGTTCAGTAAAGAGAATGACTGGGGATTCTCTCACTTTATGGCGTGGAATGATGTTTTGGATCCTGAAAAGGGTTACATTAAGGACGACGCAATCACGTTGGAGGTACATGTGACTGCCGAGGCACCGCACGGTGTCTCCTGGGATTCGAAGAAACACACTGGCTATGTTGGTAAGTCTAGTGGCATAAAGCACAACCATTTCCTTATGTTAAACACCTAATTGTGTAAAATTATCAATTCCAATCTCTATCATATTGAACGATATCGCTGACCCATAGCTTCAGATGTTCGTAAAAAATTACCGCTCAACAACGTAAAAAATGTAATGAATGTTGAACTGAATGTTTGTTGCCTCGTAAGACCTTTAAATTTTGTACTGCTTAACTGATGGCTAACTCCCGTAATACCTGCTTGGCACATCGCATTCCAATTTCCCCCTCAGAGAGGGCTTGCGATAGTGCGAGGGTGTTCTTAAATGTTTAATGTATGAAGGGTAGTCTGCTATTAATAAAACAATTTAAGTATTTTATCTTTTTAGTTGGGTTAGTAGTGGGGTATTTCTTGGCAGCTTTTTATATTATTAACAAGATTATTAATGTTTGATAGCAAATTCTACATTAAACCAGATTTCTATAAAATATTCGTGTTTTTTCTAGGTCTCAAGAACCAAGGCGCGACGTGTTACATGAACTCTTTGTTGCAAACATTGTATTTTACAAACCAATTACGCAAGGCCGTTTACAAGATGCCGACAGAGTCTGATGACAGTACCAGGTAAGTCATCAGTTTCGTTTGTAATCTAGGAGATAATATCTGTAACAGTGAAATTTAGACTTTACTAATGTGTTTCGAAGGTCACTCCGATAACAGGAAATTCGCATGTTCACAGTTCATAGAAAAACTTTTTTTTTAAATTTGAGTCTCGTTTGCAAACATACCTAAGTCAATTCAATCAGATTTTAAATGCGGAAAAATTGTGGAATAGTACATAAGTAGGCGATAAATCAGTAAATCGGATGATTCGATTGGAAAGCTCTATAGAATAATAATTGAAGATGCAGATTACCTGATATCTCGTTTTTCTTCCCCCTTAGGTCTGTAGCATTGGCATTGCAAAGAGTTTTCTACGAGCTACAATTCTCAGATAAACCTGTCGGAACTAAGAAACTGACCAAGAGTTTTGGATGGGAGACACTAGATTCTTTTATGCAACATGATGTTCAAGAATTTCTTAGGGTATGTATCTCAGGCTATAATATACTTACTACCTTTTGCGATGATTGGTCCATTCATACGAACGAAGTCGCATTGAGTGCACAGGCGTCACCCAATCTACCACAAAACCTGGGACCTAGATCATATACAGATGTTCTTAACAGACCGGCACCCTAATTACGTAACACACTATTACTATCAGTTTTTTTTGTAGTGTGGCGCTAGTTATTTATTAGTGCCAATTTCAAGTAAAATAAAAATCATCAAAAGTTGTTCTTTCTCTCTTTTTTGGCTTCGCACGGTTTGTGCATTTAGCCAATGTCACGTAGGTAATTATAAATTATTCATGTCGAAAACGACGGCCGCGTGTACGCGTCTTACGAGGGAGATTTGAGGCAAAGTCATGATGTGGTCACTATGCTGCGATATTTCACTGTTCTTTATGAATTATGTACTGAATGCACTTTTTTCTACATAGGTAAGTCACGCACTTTTATTTAGTAAACAGCACTATAAATAATTTTAAAAGTCCATTGAAAAATGAACGTGACACTCAGCTTGACTTTGCCGCCAAAACTCCTTACCATCAGTTGGGATCATTTGGAAGCTTATTGCTAATCCATTGCTCCATGTATTCGAATAGTGTGTCTGTTCAACAACGTAAAGAACGCAATGAATATTGTTGAACTGTCAAAATGAAACCCATTGCTACTGATAGTGTGTTACGCAATTACACTGCAGGTTATATAATGATCTTCTGGAGGGAGATAGGGTGGTTGGAATACCTACAAACGCGACGGCCATCATGGCCCACGCACGTTGGAAGGCCTAACTTAGTGAGGAAACTAAACCCTCTAAGAAGAACACACGAACGAAAAGAACTACTCAAGATTGTGCATTGTATGTTCAGTGCCTTATACAGGGTGTATCTGACATCGTAACGCAAACTTCGCGAAAAGGCTAGACCGCATGCCACTAATAAAATTATGATAGTCATTTATGTCGTTAATGAACGGTTACAGAATACACAGTGTTTAAAAAAAAGTGTCGGCTCGGCATTTGAACGTTGCAAGCGTGCCGCCGTGCGAGTTTGTAGGTATGACGTTGATCCCTGATGTGAACTCTATTAAATCAGCTGATAAGATCGTTTTTCTGGTTTTGTTTTCATTGCGCTTTTTTATGTAATTAGCGAATTATTTATTTTTTTACTTTAAAATCTTATTGGGTTATAAAAGTATAGCAATTGTGAATGGTCTATAGTGAAAAAAAACTACATTTATTTTTTTTAAATCATGAAAAAGCCGACAAGAAATTCCACCACTGGGGGGTTCAGAATCATGTACTGGATCCATGGTACTCGTTTGTGCGTCGATGTCAGATACACCCTTTATTATATTTTTTACTCAATGTAATGTGCATTGGAGAAATAGAGCACACACACACATAACACGGCACGTATGTAACATGTAAGTTGACATACGCTATTATTATTATTACAGGTATTGCTAGATAAATTGGAGAGTAAAATGAAGGGGACTTGCGTGGAAGGAACAGTGCCGCGTCTATTTGAGGGCAAGATGACGTCGTACATTAAATGCAAGAACGTCAACGTGTCCAGTACGCGCGTCGAAACCTTCTACGACATACAACTTAACATTAAGGGGAAGAAGAACAGTAAGTGCATGATTTATTATTTAAGCAATCTTCACCATTAAGTTACATTTTTGCATAAAAGTGCTCAAAAGTACCAGAAATAAAACAACAGCTGTTGTTGCCAAGTGTGTCGTAGGTTGGACGCTTTGTAATAAATAATCATTAGAAGCCATGTGATGCCATTTTCAATTCTTACAGAGTTGTTTAATGTGATTTCTTTGTCGCCTCTTATTTAGTATATTCAAGAACATCATTATCTTTTTGATATGTCTGATGCATAAACTCTTATATACTGTTCATTAGGCGAAGGGCGGGCGTTTTGGGGGGACTGTCTTGATTGATAAAGCTATTTTGAAGAGACCCAAATGATTAATTTTGATAATGTTATCAGAAACTTATTTTTTTTAAATATGTAATTATAAACTAGTACTTGACTGCAATCCCGCCCGATGGTAAGCAGTGATGCAATCGTTGATGGTAAAGCGCGCTAGAGCTTGGAAAGAGCCTATTCACTCGAAACAAAAACTGAGGGAATTGGAAGGAAGACGGCAGTACAGCGAAGTGATGCAATGTTAAACCCAACAACACGACGAAGCATGCTGTGTCAAAGGGCGATTGATTTGGAGACCCTCCACGACAAAACTCCCGACACAATAACATTTGGCGTATCGTACCCGGCACACATTGCAACATAACTGCTCAGACCCATCCTCCGTACGGTTTCACCAGACATCATTCCGGAACACGACGAATCGCTTGGCGGCAAGAATTTGTCTGGTGGGTGGTAACTTATGCCGGCAGCCGATGTTATAGCCTACTACCGAGAAGAGTGGCACTTGGCTAAATTGATAAATAAAAACTCATTCATTAAGTAAGGCCGGGGACTTATCCAGCCGTCGCCCTAAAGATAACTAAATTAACATTTTTTATTCCAGTCGACGAATCCTTTAAAGATTATATCAGTACGGAGACTCTTGACGGTGAGAATAAGTATGACGCTGGGGAGCATGGCCTTCAAGAGGCGGAGAAGGGAGTTATTTTCGCTTCCTTTCCGCCGGTACTGCATTTACACCTCATGAGATTCCAGTACGACCCAATCACGGATAGCTCTGTCAAGTTTAATGATAGGTAAGTTTTGAGGTATTTTAGGTCTTTGTAGATGGTGTAATAGGTAATACGCCCTAGTGTCCGCAGCTCTTAGTCAAGTTCGTAGTATTAATTTCGAATACGTGTTATTCTTCTACTTGTAAAAAAAATGCGCACGTGTCCAGATACAGGACGGCATCCTTGTAGTCGTCCGTCGGATACGCACGTAAGCATCTTATCCGAGCAAGTTTTTTGGTCCTTTAATTATGGCCTCTATTTTTTGTTTATTTTGACTTCGTGCCATACTAAAACATCATTATTAACGTTATATAGACTTAAATTGCGTCTTTGCCCGACTGGATTCAAGCTCTTACTGATGAAGTTTCTTAACATCATTCGACAGAGATGAACCTCTCGTAAATATCTTCGCCACTTCCATAGATTCGAGTTCTACGAACACATCAACTTGGATGCCTACCTTCAAGAAAAGCCGGAGACGCCAGCTGACTACACGCTACACGCGGTGTTGGTGCACTCTGGTGATAACCATGGGGGACATTATGTGGTCTTCATCAACCCTAAGGGAGATGGGAAGGTGAGACATCATGGTTACAAGCTACAATAGTATTCGATCTATCCAATCATCTAGCCAAGGTTTCCCTAAAATGTAGTCACAAAACTACATTTTAGGGAAACCTTGGCTAGATGGTGTGATGAAGCTATAACTCGCGCAATTTTAAAATGCACCTCGCTGGAATTTGACCCCTCTCCCGCTACTCCGCGCGCCCCGCAATCGCTAATGAGTAGCGATAGCATCTTTGTTACAAATGTCTAAATACAGTTTAAATCTCCTGTTGTTATTACTGTTCCTGTGGAGTTTTTGCTTGTTATTTTTGTTTTTTACATTTTCGACGCGTTAGTGAAGCCTGTTAGTTGCACCAACATTATATTTCAGTCCATATGTATCAATTTGATTGCAAAACCTCATGAGTAAAATGATCTAGTATTATGACGATTATCCCCCTTATTCATAAACGCTGCTTAAAGTTAACTAGTGATTAGCGGTTGTTTAATCATACATTTTTGACGTTGGCACGTCACTTATCTTTAATCATCGTTTATGAATAAATCCCTTAAACAATATGGTATTTATTCATAAAGGATGATTAAAGTTATGTGACGTTAAAAGGTCAATAAGGTATGGTTAAAGAATCGCTAATCACTAGTTAACTTTAAGCAGTGTTTATGAATAAGGGGGATTATGTATAAATATTGTAATTTGTATTTTTTTAACATAATTTTCATTTTTTACAAACGGTACCGTCCGAATGACGTCACAGAGCGAGGTGCAGAGTTAACTCGCGCGAGTTGTACAACAGTATTCGATTTTCTAACTATATTTTATGGAAAACTTGGCTAGATGGAGTGATTAGCCCTTTGTGTAGTTGTGAATAAAACTTAAAAAAATACTGGAGAGGCCTATGTTCATTGGTAGGCTGAATAGTAAGATGATTTTGTTGAAATATTTTGGCGTAACCATGCGAAGTTAGCATACATATGTTAGCATTCTAAAACATATTGATTTTTTAGCATATTTTGTGATATACAATATGTAAAGAAAACCCTGTCCGATCCGTGAAGGTATTGTTAGGTAGCCATAACTGATTCTACTAATGCCTACAAAGCCGAGCTAAACTTAAAAAAAAAAAATCCCCCTAAAACAATAAATATTATTTCGCAAAAAGAGGTAACTTAAAACATGTGCAGTATACCATACAGGCGCGGGCGAAGAGGGGCAGGGCACGCGGCCGCATCGCTATTCGCTCAGAATTATACCGTCAAAAATAATGTTGTCACTTTTTAAAAATTGCCAAATTTTGGGGAAGTTGGAATTAATTCGCGGGAAAAGAGGTTATTTCAAAATTCACTAGTATTGTTACTATGATGATTATGTAAAATTTCATATTTTATTTGGTCTTGTGTTTACCTAACCTTTATTATTCTTACGGGTCGGACAGGGTTTTCTTAACATATTGTATATTCTTAGACAAGTTTCAACAACTCACTCTTCTTTCTCGATTTTAGTATTTCAAGCTAATTAGTTAATAATATGTTAAGATAATGTTTGAACTCAGTTAGAAAATCATTTTACAGACAGCTTTAAAACCAGGAACAGTAAGTAGCTATTAGTCATTTTAAAGTCTGTATACTGAACAAATTGTAGAAAAAAGAAAAGCCGAGCTAAAGGCGCCTGCTGTCTTGTTTAATTAAAAAGGAGCTGTTGGCATTATTGGTGCAGTTGGCACTGTGCTTAACTGTGTGATTGCTGCGCTGCGTCTCTAGTTCCATTTTTGCATGGAATAAATATTTGTATAATCTACAACCGGACACACTCACTATAAAACTTAAAAAAAAAAAATTAGTTGGAAGCATGTAGTAGTTAGGTGTATCTACTTTATATAGAAATGGAATGCTGTTTATTGATAAGTGCTTCAGACTGATTTGCCTGTTTTTTGTTTCAAAGCGCAAAGGAAATTTACCGACCGGTTACACATGTCTCCGTTTTATCGTGTAGGTTTTTTTTTGTCGATGGCGTAGGTATGTAGATGAGCGATTTCACACATGGCACAATATTCTGTGATCATCATCTCGGCGTTTATCCCGGTTGCACCCGCGGCATTCGCGTTGGAGCTTGGGTGTTTTGGGGTCCCACCTCCATCTTTGGGACCCAAGTCAACCCTACCTGCCAGACGGTGCACCTGCTGACTCACGAACGGGGCGCTGACGCCGGCTTTCCCTTCAGGGTTGAGTGGTTAGACGGCAGTCGCACTCGTAAAAGCCAAACAAGTCATTCAATCATGGAAGGAATCATTCATCAAGGTTAACTAGAAATGCTCATGTCACTGCTAGGGCGCCGCCGCAAAACGGCGCGCAGGAGCCTCGCCCGACTCCTGTGACCTGTAGGCTAGGGCTACCGTGTCAGAGGCAGACACGGCTGAAGAAGCGAGCCCAAACCATGAAAATCCGTTTCGCGTCGTGGAACGTTGGCACGCTATGGCACTGGCTATGGTTCTGTATACAGTAAAAAATATCGTTCCGTAAAAAAATTACATTCCGTTTTGTCATTGAATACTGGACGACGGAAAAGTAAAAATATACGGATACATAGAATTTTAACGGATAGGTACTATGTGCATGGCGGGCGGTGTGTGCGGGGTGCTAGCGGTACCTATACTGCGATTTTTTTGTTCACTCATCGCATCCAGTAATGACGGATCCGTTGAACGTTATACGGTGCCTATGTGTGAACAGAGCATAAATTAATGACGTATCCGGTAAAAACGTTCCAGTAAAACTGACTCCCGTGTGTGAACGGGCCGTTGAAGTATTTTTCAATGTCTGGCGGGTCTGCTGGTTTCTAATAAGTACTCTTGTTGTTTAGTGGTGCAAGTTCGACGACGATGTAGTTTCCCGCTGCACCAAGCAGGAGGCTATAGAGTATAACTACGGTGGACATGACGAAGACATGGCGTTAACTGTACGCCATTGCACCAACGCCTACATGTTGGTCTACATAAGGTAAATTATGGGTTTTCTAGAATGTTAAATTTTGTCTTTAACCGACATAACTAAAATTATGTGTAAAATGACTTTTCATCACCACTACTCTCAAAACTGTGAAGGAAATAGGCTTGCCAGACCGCCGGGAACTTAATAACTTCCTATCTGGCAACCCTAGAAGGAAACCATCATGAGAGGAAACCGGCATGTCCTAGAACAAAAAAAATATCTAAGACATGTGACATCTACCAACCCGCACTGTCACTGCCAGTGCGGGTTGGTTATGTTATGTTTGACTTTTTATATGCTGGAAGCATTGATTTCTAATAAACAGCAAGTATGCTTGTTGCTGGACTAAATTGTTTTGAAACTAGAATCTCGAGCTCGAGGGTCTCAGGAACTTACATGTTGCTAACGGCCGTCAGATTGTTTCGGCATGTCTGTGATGATTTAGGTTTAAATGGTGGAATAAGACTTGTGTATTTTGTGTTCGCCACAAGATATGTAGAATATTTTTATCACGAGGGTATGCACATATAAAAATCATTATCAAAAATATTAGTCCACGAACACTCACATAGACAGGATTAAACTATTATTATACAGTATGTTAACTAACAGAGGGCGTTCCCGTTAACCCGAAATAGTATAGCATACATACATGCTAAAAAAAATATTTCCATTCGAAAACAAAATGTTTTAAAATTTTTTCCAATATGAAAATATTCAATAAAAATTTTAAATTGACATGTAAAAGTAACACACTGTACACGCGAACATGAAAGACGGCAACGTCGCAATTTATTTATACATGACGACCACTATTTTGATTTAAAACAGGAGGTTTCAAATTTGTTTCCAATTATAATTTTTTTTTATTCGGATTTTTTTATGCTTATTTTTCTATGCTGATATTTTTATTTTAATCTATTAATGATATATTAACGAGTTTAAGGGAACGCCCTCTGTTATTTAACATACTGTATGTTCTGCGCTTTTCGTAATGAAAAAGAAAGTAAAAGATGCACTGAACTTAAATTTAGTTTAGTTAGTGAACAAGGAAATTAGCACCATTACCTACATTATTAAAAAAAAAGTGTGACTCCTCATAAGTCGATGAATAATTAGAATTCATGCGGATTTGGGATTTCCAGGGATTCACAGTTGAAGACTGTCTTGCAAGAGGTCACTCAGGCGGACATTCCTACAGAGCTGAGCGAGAGGCTCGCTGAAGAGAAGAGAATTGAAACTGTAAGTGACATAACTTCATTCCTAGCTTAATGTATTATGACGAAGATGAAAATGTCATCGGTTGCATACAGTCTTGTCGTAATCTGCATCCAAGATGCTTGGCTATGGGAATTTACCAATGCATTTTACGTGCTCAATACTGACAAATACTTTTGTGAACTCTACACTACAAGCTGACTGAGTATTTAATGGGGGAAACATCTTATTCAGATCGTTATTACCTAAATTATGATTTGTTTCCGTCTTGCATATTATGCTTAATATTTTTTAATTGTTCTGGGCAAACACCCATCCCATAGTCGTTATCTACGCAATCTTTGTATCAAGCTACAATATTAAGCAAGTGTTCCGGAAAAGACTTGTAAAATGAAAAATCGTTTTTTATGGCAGTGTGTAGTTTCCGACCGAAACTAGCTTTACTACTGAAACCGAAACGAATTTCGGCAATGGTCTCTGTTTCTGCCGAAACCGAAACTTCCTTACAAGGATCATAGTTTGAGTGAAAAATAAATAAAACGTTGTCATAAGGTCACTCAGGCGGACATTCCTACAGAGTTGAGCGAGTGGCTCGCTGAAGAGAAGAGAATTTGTCCCAGTCCGTCGTTATTGTTTTCTCTTTCAATTACAAAGATAATTATATCAATAAGTGATCGACATTTTCATTTATTAATAATCATCATACGAACCTTTATTTAAGAAAAAAAAAAATATTAGTAGCGCATCAAAAAAACGCACAATAGGCATTTGAGTGGACAGGCTCTCAATCATTCGAAAACTAGCCACCACAACAAAACAAAACAAACAGCAAGCAAGCGACTCACGACATTGGCTCCGATGTAATTCATTCATTCAACACGCCGAACATGACCGACCACAGTACGAAAACTCCCGAATGCACATTCGGTTTCGGTAGTAGTTTCGGTAAGTTTGCTGCCGGAAACTAAACAAAATCGAAACTTGGTGTTTTTGCCGAAACTAAACCGAAAAAGAAAGCGAAACCGAACATTCGGTCGGACACTAGCAGCATGGAATGCAACTTACGCAAAACAATGCATAACGCAATTGTGCTACTTAACCAGAAAGTAAGCAAAAAAAAAGATAATGGAAGGTAATGGTGTATCCCAGGTTCTTTATATTTCAAATCTTCAACAGATCCGTCGCAAGGAACGCAACGAAGCCCACCTCTACATGAACGTCAACGTGGTGTTAGAAGAAGCCTTCGACGGCCACCAGGGCAACGATCTGTACGACCCGGAGCGCGCACACTACCGCGTGTTCCGTGTAAGGAAGCAGGCCACTGTTGCTGAGCTCATGGAGATGCTGGCGGAGAATTTCAAGTACCCTCTCAAACAGCTGAGGCCGTGGCCTTTCAGTGCGCGTTCTAATCAGGTGAGAGGACTTACTTCTTGTGCCTACTCTTTTCCCAACTATATTGAGGTTGATTTTCTGTCGAACCACATACAGCTGAGTACCAGTAGTTGAAATAGGTGACTGTCTATAAACCCAGTTGCTCGGGAAACTTGATGGCAACATGCTTTTATGAAAACATATAGTTTTGTAACCCAAATTAACACATAGGGTACTTTTGATACTGGTAGTGAGTTCCCGTGGGATATTTTTCAACAACCATACGGGCAGAACTGCAAGAAAAAGTTAGTAAGCCTGAAATGGGCTCTCATGTCTATTATATTTTCTGTATCACGAAGCAGTTACTGACTGGCAACTAATGAGAACTTATGTATTTACAGTCTATATAACCACAGTATCTCCCAACAGACATGCAGACCGACTTGCCTAGACATCCTCAACGATCAGCACAAGACCGTGGCCGACGTTTCCGAGAACATGAACCCTTGGAACATATTCTTGGAGATGTTGCCTCCAGACTCTGGCTTTAGCGCACTTCCGAACTTCGACAAGGAGGGTGACGTAGTACTGTTCTTTAAGTTCTATGATCCCAAACAAAAGAGGATTCACTATTGTGGGCATCACTACTTGCCGATAGCCAGCAAGCCCGCCGATCTTATCCCGATACTGAACAAGCGTGCAGGTAATTAGTTAATTGTGATTTCAAACATATATTGTCTTTATCTACATGCTTTAGCTTCTTTTTACGGTATTATAATTGGCCTTTAAATGACATTTGATGTAGGATGCTTATGACGTATGATTGGCAAGAGAGGGTACCCTGGTTATAACCGACTAGATTGTCCCTGTATATGAAAATGGCGCTGCCGTCTTTATACATACTCCCTTACTCGTCGAGGCTAGATTTTGAATTAACACACCTCATGGTTGTAGCTTGTTGATATAAATAAAGCAAAGTAAAGCGCCCAGTAAATTCCTGGTCGTGCGAAAGACTACAATATGGTGTAGTTTGAAGAATGTTGGGAGGGGACGCGTTTCAGTTAGTGAGAGCGGTAAATGCACTGCGGAGGACCCCGGTGACATCGCCGCCATGACATTACAAGTTTCGGCTAAAATATTGTCTTCACGACTGAAATCTGATGTTATCACAGCAGTACCACAAACACACCGGTCCATTAGGTCAATAACCTAAGGTCATGAATTATTCATTATTATTCAATTTTGTAATGGAACTGAATGATATCAAATACCATTATGTCTATATGCTTAATGGATGGAAATATCCATTAGGCCTATAAATAAATCATCTTTTAAGCTATACCGATAATGGTCTATGCACGTGACAGATAACACATTTATATTTTGGTAGCTACTTGAATAGGCTATTTGACAGTATGAATATTTTTGTGATTATTTGCTTTAAATGCATAAAATGAGGGTTCTTTATGCCATTTACATGAGTTTTAATGAAAATATTAACAGTATATCCAAAAACATAAAAATATGTTTGGCATTTTGTTTCTCGCGCCACATATTTTGAAACGATCCGGATTGGCTAATGTCACAATGACGTCATACGCTCATAAATACTTGTTGTCGTTCTATGTTTTCTCAGGTGTTTTAGCGTTTTAGAACATTTTTAACGATATTTGGAGCGATATGTGGTATTTTTTTGTTTTCTGACTGACAAATAACAGATAAACACGAACACCACTGCGGAACCGAAAATCGTTTAGAAGTTTGTGACGTCACTTACAAAGCGCGACGCCATATTGCTGATTAAAACGTTTCGGCAACTTATTTGAATTTTGAATTTTTATTTGCATGTTTCTTACGAAATACGTATTTAAATTTAAAAAAAAAAAACTTTTGGTAAACTTCTTAACCGCAACCAAGTAATTCAAGATAGAAAATAGAAATCTGTCAAATAGCCTATTATACAATATGTAAAGAAAACCCTGTCCGATCCGTGAAGGTATTGTTAAGAATCGATAACTGATTCTACTAATTCTAATTCTGAATTAACACACCTCATGGTTGTAGCTTGTTGATATAAATAAAGCAAAGTAAAGCGCCCGGTAAATTCCTGGACGTGCGAAAGACTACAATATGGTGTAGTTTGAAGAATGTTGGGAGGGGACGCGTTTCCGACAAAGCCGGACTAAAGTTTAAAATTAAAAAAAAAAATATATATTATTTAGCAAAAACAGGTGACTTAATACATGTGCAGTAGGACACCTTTCTGCGGGCGACGGAGGGTAGGGCACGCGACGCGTGGTCGAATCGCATAAGCGCACCGTCATAATGGTGTTGTCACTTTTTTAAAAATTACCAAATTTCGGGGAAGTTGGAATTAATTCGCGGGAAAAAAGATTATTTTCAAAATTCATTAGTAATGTTACTATGATGATTACGTAAAATTTTATATTATATTTGGTCATGTGTTTACCTAACCTTTATTATCCTTATGGGTTGGACAGGGTTTTCTTTACATATTGTATAGCAATTAAAGAGACTCGTGTGATGATGATGCCTTCAAAAAACTAAAATTACACGACTGTTATAGGTAGACTTCTATAATATAGAGTTTATCATCACACTTATAGTACTACTTATAGTAGTCCTCAACCTTCCCATTATACCCCCTTATTCATAAACGTTACTTTAATCATAAGGGGTTTATTCATAAACGATGATTATTAAGATTAAGATAATAAGTGACGTGCAATTTGCACGTCACTTATTATTTGAGACGTTTGCACGGTGCAAACGTCTCAAATGTATGGTTAAACAATCGCTAATCACTAGTTAACTTTAAGCAGTGTTTATGAATCAGATGGATAATGTTTGATTTGTTAACACTTACGTAACTCCCTACTAAATAATTGATGTATTTTCTTAGGTTTCCCACCAGACACCCCGCTTGTGTTATATGAAGAGATCAAACCTGACTTCGTAGAGAAGATCAACAATTACAGCGAGCCCCTCGAAAAGGTATTATTTATCAGTTTTATCTCAACAAACTATTCACTAGACATAAGCTTCTACTACACAAATATTTTCACAAGTAATTATGTATTTAGATGACTATTCCTTCCTTCTATAAAGTATATTACAATGTATCTGTATGTATATGTGATTAATTAACACAATATATTCCCGAAAGTTTGTAATTCTATATACAAATATACCTTTTATATATCTTTGAAACTTGGTTAGGAATAGTGTAATGTTATGATCGATTTTAGTTCTAGTTTGATCCCATCCTATTCAGGTATTGCTGGCTCAGGTATAGTATTTACTAGTAATTATTTGTAATCATGTTAAATCTCTGATTAGCACTGTTCAGACTGTAAAGGTCGAAACATACTATCAAAACGCAACGGGATGTGTTGTACCCGCCTTCCACATAGGCAACACGCTACACGATGCTACAACACGTATCGTGTAGTGTAGTCTCTCACGATACGCTGAAGTGTATTGACGTGTCACGTGGCCATGGATTCGATTCTGCTTGAAGACGAGTTAGATGAAGATTTTGAAGAAGATTTATTGCAGATTTTGGGGATATATTTTGGACAGAAACAGTTAATAAAAAAGACGTACTCATATCATATAACAATGAGTACAGTTTTTCCCTAATTCTATTAATTCTTCATCCGACATTTTGAACCAATTTTTAAACAAAAACTAACAAAAAATGTCTTTTCTTTTATCATACCCTTAAAAATGTTCATGAAAGACTGACGCGTGGCGTCGAGTGTTAACTAGAAACACACTGCGGTTCCTGCAACACGCTAATTCAAATCGGTTGGATGTTGCAGCGTGTGGTCACATAGCGTGCGTCTAATACTGAGTGTCACGACGCACTGGAACGGATAACCGCACCAGACCGCAACACTGTGACACTACAGTGGATAAAGGGTCACAGCGGTTCACTGGGTAATGACGCAGCTGACGAGCTGGTTAGAAGGGCATCCAGCGCGTTGGTCAGCGGACCGGAGCCCATTGTGCCTATACCCTACATTCAAATACACAGATGGCTACAAAGGTATACCTACGAACAAGCGCAGATTTGGTGGTCCTCGTCACCGGCCTGCAGGCAGTCCAAGGAGGCTATGCCATCCCTGGATGACAAGCTAACCAAAAGGCTGTTGCGCCTCGATAGGAAAAACCTACGGTTGTTGACGGAGATCATTACGGGCCACTGCTCGCTGAATAAGCATCTCCACACAATAGGCATAACGGACAGCATTCTGTGCAGAGCCTGCATAGAGGCTGACGAGACAGTTGTGCATGTACTCTTCGAGTGTACAGGCGTTACCCAAATTAGACAAAAAAACATAGGAGCACCAAGATCTTACACAGATGTTCTCAACAGGCTAGACCTGATGGGCTTCTGGAGGGAGGTGGGCTGGCTGGAATAACCGCCAAAGGCCGCCATGGTCCACGCACAATGGCCCACTGGAGGGACTGAGTGCGGAAACCAAACCAGTAACATAGAACACATAGCGTGTTGCCTATGCGCTTCTGACCATGTGAAATAATATATGGAATTGATACGTACTGACATGTGTCGGGTGGCGTGGCGTCGTATCACGTTTCGATAGTATATTTCGACCTTAATATGTATGTCATTTTACTTTTATTTTCCGTCATAAAATACGCTTGGCATAATAATTGTCGTTTTAAATTCAAAGCAAACTTTTAAGCACAATTCATTGTTTTGTTCAAACAATAACTTTCCTTCTAATTATTTTCCTCTTTTGAAAACAATTCCTCACTTAGATGTATTTTATTTAGATCCCGGCAGTGTAGTAGTGAAACAGACCAAGTAGCTTTAAAACGTTGGAGTTTTTACGTAAAAATATTATTCAAAACACGATGTCATAACGTGAAGGTCAGGACCGATTCGTTCTATTTGCGGGTTTCCAGTAAACACCTGGCTAACTTTTTCCTAAAACACCCACACTTTTTTGTGTTTTCATTATGAATATTCATTTTCTGAACAGAGCTATGTTATTTATTACATATATGTTTATTAGCTTCTCATCTTTATATTATTTTATTTCATTGAAACACACAATGCTTTCTCAATTACTTTAGGCGTAGTTCCCATGACAATGCAAGCGGGCGCGCGCTTCTCTCTTAGTAAACAATGTCAGTACGAAATGTCTGCTCTATGCAATGAGCGAAAACGCACGTACACATACAACACGTTAAACGTACAGCGAGTGCAACAACCGCACTCGCGAATGGCAATCGGTTGGGATTGATCGAGATCACTGAACTTATACACATATGAGCATAGGCATATACTAATGGACATGTCGTACGCGTATAATCTGCAGTAATTTTTTAGCTCGAAAAGAGTGAGAGAGATGGCTTATGCTTTCGGTCTAGCACTATCTCTTTCCTCATAAATGATGAGATTTTGAGAGAGTTAAATATAGACGAAACTTCGTTTCCTCTCTTTCGGAGTGCCACAATTCTCATCTCTTAAGGCATGTCCATTGTATATGTCGATGCAAATGAGTACCAGCGCCTTTGTTCACTTGTTGCATTTAACTGACATTTTGTATTCAAATTTTTTATCCTCTGGCTTAGAGGTCCTTTAACCTCTCAACTACTGGTACGTAGATATACGACACAAAATTTGTTATCGTAAACTGCCGGATTGCAGATCTACCGCGCAATTTTAGTGTTTAAAACCGACTTTATTTTTAAAGAAAGTATTTTTACTTTCTAAAATTTTATTTTATGTGAGCAATGCGCGGGAGTTGAGAGGTTAAGAGCCATATAACCGATCGAACATTTTATAGCACGCTTTGAAAACTAAATAACATTACTTCTGTTGAAATGTGGCGCCCCACAGTTTTTTTTCTTGGGAACTAGGCCTTATGCTACTTGACTCACGTGACTCATCGATTTTAATCACAAGCTACACGCTGCTTTATTATGCTGAGTTACTTGTATCACCTCTTATGTCACCTCTCCATAGGATTGTTTCGTATACGAACATGCGTACATATACTACGAATATATATAGTGCCTATCGATACCAAGGACGCCTGAAAAATTAAATGACTAATCTGTTACTGAGCCCCAAACAACAAAAAGATAATACATAAATCTAGTTCCGTAGATTGTAGTATCGTAATTTTATTGGTTTGAGCCCAGAATGAGATTAACGATATCCTTTTCAAGCTTGCTTGGTTTAAAAATTAACTTTGAATATTCTTTGCTAGACATTATAGGTACATAATTATTAAGCCCACAATGTAATTTCACACAGTATAACGATTGTATTCATTAATAAACAAGCTCAATAGAAATTGCAATATCACGATTCAAAACTTAATATAATACTTGATTTCAATGATTACATTAGTACCTTTTAAACTAAGGACATACAACCGCGTCATGAACGACACAAAACATTATATCGTCACCATGACACTTATCACATATAAACGCATTTTGGTATACGCTACAAACTATGGAGGGAGGGCATAAGGCGGGCTACCCTCGGGTTGAGTCGTGTGCACGCGGCCAGGTATTGGACGAGCTGATGGACGGCGATATCATCGTGTTTGAACGTGCTGACCACCGACACGAGGACCTGGAGCTGCCAACCTGCCAGGACTACTTCAAGTACATATTCTACAAGGTCGAAGTACAATTTGTGGATAAGACCGTGCCTAACGATCCTGGGTAAGTGAATTAATTCAGCCATTCCTGTTAATTTCGCAAAACAAAAACGACAAATGCTAAGTAATGTTTATAAAGATTGGGCTCAGTGTATGGGATATATATTTTTCAGAGAAACTATTTGAACCCGATTAGGCTTGCAGAATCTGTACTCTTCATTATTTATCCTATTTCTAGCGATATCGTCTTTCATACAATCATTTATAAGTTCTGTACTATAGGTTATAATAAAACCTACTATGTATATAAAAGCTCTCACAATCTGAAGTTATATTATAGTCCAAAATTATTAAATACTACAAAGCCATTGTGAGAAAAAATAAATTCACTTATTATTGTTCCTAATCGACAGTATGGTATCTACTGGTGTATATGAGAACCACGTTACGATTGGATATCGTAAATGGGTATCACTGCGTAGTTATAGGTAACACAGGGCTTCGCAGTTTTGCCTTTCAGGTCCATGAAATTTGGTGTAACAAGGAATAAGGCATTGTATCAACATTTTTTTTTAAATAGCCTATCTCTTGGTTTATTAATTATGCTCGTTATCTTGTTGCGATAGCGTTAGCTTATTGTTAGTAACAAATAGAGTAGTAAAGTATTAGTATATTTTAAGTCTCACGACTAATCTTATCAAGAGTAAAAACTGTAAAAACCAGTATTATTTTGAATTTGAATAAATGACTTGATATTGATTTTTTGGTCGGGTTGTGCACCAATACTGGTACACAACTGCATCCAGTCAGGCTGGAAGCTAACCCAAAATGAAAATTCCAGACATGATTGATATTTGCAAATCAATATTATTTTTAAATATCGTCATGTTGGACCAGGTTAGGCCATGATGGAAGTATATTATAGATTACCTAGAGTATGTAAGTTGATATGGTAAAGGCGTTGTTTATATGTATAAGTGATGCTTCTAGATGGTGCATGTAAATGAATCATGTCGGTTGAGTGAGGGTAGCTGTAGCATGGCGCGTGACACATTCGTCATCACAGGACCCTATACATATTTTCTCGCTATCGTTTACATTGCTAAAGTAAGTAGGTACCCCAATAGGGTCATGTTGGCGACGCCATGTAGAAGCACCATGACTTTCAGGAGGACATAGTTTAAAGTTGAACTATATTAACATTATTTCCTATCTTTGCATAGATTCACAATGGAGCTGTCGATGCAGATGCGTTACGACCAGATGGCGCGCGCAGTCGGACAGAGGCTCAATGTGGATCCCTACTTAATACAGTTCTTCAAGTGTCAAAAGTTAGTGTTTTGAGATATTACTTGCATATATCCCTACAAAGAATTATGCTAGTCCAATAACCAGTGCGCTAATTACGTAAGATACTGTAAGTAGTAATGGGTTTCATTTTAACAGTTCAACAACATTGATTGTGTTTGTTGTTGAGTAGACTCATTTTTCGAAGATATGGAGCAATGGATCAGCAATATGCTTCAAAATTATGCCAATAGGGAAGAAAACGCAAAGCTATTTGCAGATGTCGCTGATGGCGTTTGACTCATAACAATTAGCTGTCAGTCGTATCACGTTTTATGTTGAGTTTTTTTTTTGTGTTGTGCAGAGCGATGTATGGTACATGGACTGTTTCAAGTTAAAAAAGGAGTTAAAAGTCTAGAGGAGCTTCAGTAAAAGGACGAAAAGCTGATCTAATTACCAGGCAAATAACAATGCCCAGACTTTAAAATGAATGCAGACTTATTAGTGTTTTAAGTTACATTAATTTTGTATTAGGTTTAATGTTTCTTTAGTTATATTTAAGTAAATATTAATGTAATTATTATTGCCACACTTTGAAAGTTTCAACCCATTTTTACCTAAAATTATTATCCAGAATTGAATCGTATGACCGAAATTTTTACTTCTTTACTTCCTCAAGAACAAGAAATTCAAGAGAAAAAAAATTGATTTACCGCCCCCAGAAAGCTATGGAGACATCAACATAGTCTTTACTGAAATCTATTTATATATTCTGTTCTTAATTGAAATGCATAGGTATCTTTAGGGAAATTGCTACACAACGCGGCATATTTTTTATAAACAACGTGAACTCGAACAAATTACAATGGGTTTTGACAGTTTATTTGGGTCAAACGATATCAGCGCCTCTAGTGGCGAGATTTATCAGTTTTCTTCCCCATTGATAGTAATAGTGTGTTACGTCTTTAGGATGCTGGTGTGGTGTATCAATTTCACCAATGCAATCAATGTTTTTTTTTTTTTTTTGTTAGTCTACTTTAACATATATGAAAGGTGTAAAACCCAGGGCTTTCTTGGCTCTTTGAAAAATTGTTTAGCAACTACAAAAGTGAGTTGGTGTGATCAACTATTGTTAAATTTGTTGCAGCTACAAGGATACCCCAGGCCTGCCACTCAGATACTCTTACGACGGAATACTTAAAGATTTGCTAGTGTACTGTAAACCAAAGTGCCCTAAGAAGTTGTTCTATCAGATATTATCTATTAAAGTTAATGAATTGGATAACAAGAAACAGTTTAAATGTTTATGGGTAAGGCAAACTATTGATTTTATTAATCTTAGTAGGAACATTTTTATATAATTATGTTATGTTAATTCACGTTAAGCCACTGGCCTCGGCTGTCTTATCTATGTTTGTTGTTATGGATAGTCAGAAGCCCAATAAAACCAAAAGTCTGACAACCAATGTTACAAAATATTGTATTACCCAGTTACTGGGTGTGGAGGTCAGATAAGGGGTAAGTGTAACTCAGTTGCTTTTTTAAATAATTATAAACTAGAGCTTGTCCGCAATCCCGCCTGATGGTAAGCAGTGATGTAATCGTTGATGGTAAAGCGCGCTAGTTTATTAAGAGCCTATTCACTAAAAAAAACAGAGTAAATAGGAAGGATGTAGGCAGTGGAGCGAGATGATGCAATTTTAAACCCAACAACACGACCAACGATGCTGCGCCAGAGGCAGATTGATCTGGAGACCCTCTACAACCAAACTCCCGACACAACAACATTTGGTGTATCGTACCCGACAAACATCACAATACACCTACTCAGACCCGTCCTCCGCACGGTTTCACCAGACATCATGTCGAAACACGACGAATCGCTTGGCGGCATATCTTTGTCTAGTGGGCGGTAACTTCTGCCTGCAGCCGATGTTATGGCCTACCACCGAGAAAATCATCCGTCCAGCATCCTTATAGACTGGAAGCCGCTTCCATTTTTTTTTTATTACTCCTCGAGGGTTTTGGAATACGCCATTCGAGATTTATTTTCTTAGAATATCAAGTTACGCCGATAACTCTTATAACTGCCAATTTCTGATGTCAGTTTCGAATAGATACGTGAAAAAAGGATGTCATAATGATGAATGTCATACCTATTTGTAGGTTTTAAAACAATATTGTTATTCTTTCAGGTTGGTCCAAATTATAAAGAAGATAAAGAATTAATTTTATATCCAAACAAAGGCGGTAAGGTGTCAGACATCTTACAAGAGGCAGCTAAAGTCGTTGAAATGTCACCTGACGGTTCTGGAACGTGAGTGACGAAGTTGTCTTTATTAATTCATTTTTGTAGCATATTTGCTACTCTAATAGTGGTTACTACACACATACACTCTACGTATGAAGAATCTCGTATACAATATGTAAAGAAAACCCTGTCCGAACTGTGAAGGTATTGTTAGGTATCGATAACTGATTCTACTAATGCCTACAAAGCCGAGCTAAACTTAAAAAAAATCCCCCTAAAAATAAATATTATTTCGCAAAAAGAAGTACTTGACTTTAAAAAATGTGCGGTAGGCTACCCAGGCGCGGGCGAAGAGGGGCAGGGCACGTGGCACGCGGTCGCATGGCTATTCGCTCAGAATTATACCGTCAAAAATAATGTTGTCACTCTAAAAATTACCAAATTTTGGGGAAGTTGGAATTAATTCGCGGGAAAAAAAGATAACTTCAAAATTCACTAGTATTGTTACTATGATGATTATGTTAAATTTCATATGTTATTTGGTCATGTGTTTACCTAACCTTTACTATCTTTACGGGTCGGACAGGGTTTTCTTAACATATTGTATAGAATTACTATCAAACTTATCTATGATCTTAGCAGTGTTTAGATTTCTAAGCACATGTGCGAATTCATCATCATTGTCTTTGGGAAGGTAATACTCTTGTGATACATCTAGTATTGCAGATGTTGCGCTAGTTGGTGATCGCCGGATACAGACGACAGCAAATCAAGCTACTACATTCTGTCAGATTTCCTTAATAGATTTTCAACTTTATCTCTAAAGCATTAAGGCTCAAGGTTGATTGGAATATGTGACAGTTTCGTGTAGCTTGACCTGCTGTCGTCCGTATAACAATGAAAGCCGTTACCTAGTTTTCCATCCAATAGTATGAACATAAAAAAAAATATTTCGACGAATAGGAATAAATGCTTCTAGATTTGAAGATGAACTACAATTTATTAGATCCCGTATCTTTACGAAATTTATATATAAGTTATGGTAATATTCGATGTTGTTATAAAATTGTTTTGTTGTTTAGGTTAAGGATCGTGGAGGTTTCGTGTCACAAAGTATTACCGGGTCCAGACCCCGAGCTGACACTGGACCAGGTCACTATATCGCCGCCCAGACTTTACAGAATAGAGGAGATTCCTAGAGATGAGCTCAACTTGCAGGTAAGGTTGACTAGATCGTCATTGTTCAAAGATATTCGTTATTAAAAAAAATCCTGACAGGTTTTTGACATTTGCTTATCACTGAAGTGAGACTGTCAATAGATTTTGAATGTTTGTAAATACGAGAATTGAACCTCTTTACAGACCTTTTAGAACTGAAAATGTAGTGAAAACAAATACATACCTATAGTGATAAAACAAAACTTAGAATCTTTAATTCTTTGGTTTACAGTAATCTGATTCACTTTTTGAGATATCTGTTGCAAAATTTGCACATAGCATAACACTTTATCACACTCACCCGACGCGGCTCACTCACGCGACTTTGTCGCACCCACTCCAATTCTAGTTGGCTGCTCTGCACTCGAAGTTGTTGACGAGTATATATACCTGGGACAAACAGCCCAACTTCGAGAAAGAGGTGTCTCGACGAATTCAGCTCGGCTGGGCAACGTTCGGGAAGCTACGCTACATCTTCTCGTCGTCCAAGATACCACAGTGTCTCAAGACTAAAGTCTTTGACCAGTGGGTGTTGCCAGTGATGACTTACGGAACTGAAACGTGGTCGCTCACAATGGGCCTCATACGAAGGCTCAGAGTCACACAAAGGGCAATGGAAAGAGCTATGCTCGGAGTTTCTCTGCGTGATCGAATCAGAAATGAGGAGATCCGCAGAAGAACCAAAGTCACCGACATAGCTCTGCGAGTCGCTAAACTTAAGTGGCAGTGGGCAGGGCTCGTAGAACTGATGGCCGATGGGGCAGTAAGGTTCTGGAGTGGCGGCCACGTACTGGAAGACGCAGCGTAGGGAGGCTCCCAACAAGGTGGACCGATGACCTGGTGAAGGTCGCGGGAAGCCGATGGATGCGGGCAGCACAAGACCGGTCAAAGCCTTGGGGGAGGCCTTTGTCCAGCAGTGGACATCTATAGGCTGAAGAAGAAGAAGATAACACTTTATTGCCTTGTGATTTCATAATACAATAAAGTTGTACGAGTCAGCCATCGTACATGACACACGCACATTACTTACATAGATCAGCACTATTCCGTCGCCTTGCACAAATTATATTACACGATCAGCGTTCACGACACAGCGTCAAAGACTGTACTCATTTACACATTCATATATTGTTAGTTACGAGTTAGTTCAATAATCAATAAAACATCATCTTTGGCTATCCGTGACTATCGTTCAAGTTAATAACCAAGGTGTGTGCAAACCATTCAGCAGCGCACACAAAAGTGTTTGCTATGCTGTTGTTCTCTCAAATTTTATACTGTTACTACTATATACTGTTGATTACGCTTATAATACCCCACCAGATACACCCTGTATCTGACATTGTAACGCAAACTTCGCGAAAAGGCTAGACCGCATGCCACTAATAAAATTATGATAGTCATTTATGTCGTTAATGAACGGTTACAGATAAACAGTGTTTAAAAAAAGTGTCGGCTCGGCCTTTGAACGTTGCAAGCGTGCCGCCGTGCGGGTTTGTAGGTATGACGTTGATCCCTGGTGTGAACTTTATTAAATCAGCTAAAGTGACAGTTTTTAGAGTTTTGTTTTCATTGTGCTTTTTTGTGTAATTAGCGAATGAATTAACTTTTACTTTAAAATCTTATTGGGTTATAAAAGTATAGCAATTATGAACGGTCTAAAGTGAAAAAAACTACATATGTATTTTTTTTAATCAATGAAAACGCCGACGAAAAATTCGACCACTGGGGGGTTCAGAATCATGTACTGGATCCATGGTACTCGTTTGTGCGTCGATGTCAGATACACCCTTTATATCAAATACGTACATTTTCTTTCTTTACAAGAAATTAAATAATTGTTTTGAGTGTTTGCTATTGAGAAATGCATCGATTTACAAGCTTGAAAATGTTAATTAATGCTGTTTTATGCATTGTTCTAGGAGGACGAGATCATAGTGCCGTGCGCACACTTCCACAAGCAGGTGTACGCGACGTTCGGTATTCCGTTCTACGCGCGCGTTAAACACAACGAGCCTTTCCAGTCGGTCAAGGACCGGCTGCAGAAGAAACTCGACATACCTGATAAGGAGTGGGAAAAGGTGAGCATCCGGACTCAAACCATTTATTTCAAATTTTTCACTTAAGTACTTTTGAATCGTCCAGGTATATTCATGCTAATTTCTATCTGTATATTCTCGCCAAGCTCCACAAAGAATAGAGATAAACAAACCAATTTAGGGTTATCACAACTCACGTTTTACTAATCTCCTGTTATTTACAGGATTATCGACTTTTACATGCTAACTATTTTTTAACAATTCCTAATGTAGCATATTTCAATAGAATCGTTAAAATAACATACATAATAACTTGGTATTTCGAAAAACCATTAAAAAGTCGACTTAATGTCGACGTTTTATGTGTTAGCCCTACAAAAAAAGAAAGATGGATGAAATCCAGGTATTAAACACATTTGATTGGAATTCAACCAACGAATAAAGTTGAGGCATTTGTCAATACGATTTTGCGTATTTTAATTACTTTCAAGTCGACTGCATAACAATGTATTGTAATACTTTCAAGTATGGACTAAGCATAATATATATGTATCAAAAAATTTAACCTATTAGGAAATTAGCTTACATGTGTGTCATATTTCATTCGGTTAAGCGACCTATGCAAATCATAAATATCTACACAAATAAACTGTTTACATTAGTAGGAAGTAGAGTTATTACTTTTATGAAATTCATCTATCTAGAAAAGGTTGTTAACATCTATCTTTTAGGCGTAAACTACTCGTTGCCTAGCAACGGTTTGTTTACCTCTATTCTTTATCGAATTTGGCCGACATATAAAGACGTTGGGAAGTTATTTTATTATGTTGTTTTCACAGGTTCGGCTTAATACTGCAATTACAATAATTAACAATTCTGTTTTCATATTATTTTCAGTACAATTTCGCTATAGTGACAAATGGAAGACCTAACTACATAAGTGAAGGAGCGACAATAAACATTTACGACTTCAGGCCAAGTAGTAACGCGAGTGAGTATAATCTCAGACTTTTGTAACAATACTTTACTTGTTTGGATCAGTCGATATTTTCTCGTTGTTCAAAATTATAGATTACAATGGATCCAATCCTCAAAAGAATGTGTGCTAAAATTTAATCTAGATCTGTCACTTCCAGACGCGACAGCGCGGCCGTGGCTCGGGCTCGAGCACATCAACAAGACGCCCAAGCGGTCCCGTGTCAACTACCCAGAGAAGGCGATCAAGATATACAACTGAGCCGTGAAGTGCGCTCCCTGGTTCGCTTGACGGAGACACACCTCTGGCGCTGCGGGGACCTACCTAGACACGCACGTCCAGCGACAGTAACACCGCACCAGCGGACGCACTCGCGTAACACTCACGCTGCTATCCCTATTATACACATATTATAACTCATAATTTCGTACTCTGGACCACTCCAATTTATTCGACTTCTTCTAAACATTACTTCATTTTCGCGTGTCGTTAGCAATCTTAATGGACTTGGCCCAGAATTTGGCTACTTGTTAGGCGCCATTACATTAATCAGGTGCACTCCGCTATGTCGTGTTACTATCGCTCGGATACGCAAGAAATAATTAGCCTTATTTACATAATGTGCATCGCTAACACCAATATTTGACTTTCTTTACCGCCCTATTTATTCTATGTAGAATACTGGACAGTATTCAAACAAACATAATATACAGACCACAGAATATAAATATGCTATATGATCATTTGTAATAGTAGCTTGAATGGCCGTCGTATATTGTATTGGTGTTGTCACTGAAGCAGGACGCATCTCGCCGGTAGTGACTAAAATCGAGTATTATACAGCAATTTTTTTCATGTATAGCTTTGTATTATTCTTTAATCGGTGGCATTAGTAAGTTTTACACGTTTAAAACTCACGTTCATTCCTAAAATATTCACTCGACATTAATTAAATTGAACCAGACGTGGTTGATGTCAAAACATAATGCATGCGGCTTGGTCACGTAGTTTATCCTCGAAGTAGATAGAATTGTACCGTGTAACCTGTTTATTTCGGTTGCGCGGCCGACGTTATATGAGTTGACGCTATTGATCCGTCAGTGTACATCAAAGGCTTCGTGTCAAACACGCCTTCATCATAACCAATGAATAAACTACGTGACCTCCCGAAAATACTGATCAATATCCACAGGTGTTTTTTTAATAATGTACTGATAGCTGTTGGCTGAATGAGACAGAGACATTATCTCTAGTATTGCCTCGAAGGCTGTGCCAACCGTCACAGCCTCGCTCAGTCAAATAGCGCGGTCGTTTGGGGTGATTCGGCAATGTAAAGCATTTTCACGGAATATACAAGACAACATAATTTAGACATGAATTTGAATAGTAATAAAATGTGCCTGTGTGTTGACGCTTGTTTGATTAACTATATTAACAAATTAGTATAATATAAAGAAGTATTTACCAGTTAAATTAAAATCGGCTTGCTGATCGTTTATTAAGGTGGCAAAAGTTTTCAGAAGCTTGTAATATTAAAAAAATATTTTTATTATAAGTGTTGAACATAGTAATCGAGTTTGAATGGAATGAATGATAGAAATAGTATATTATTCACAGGTATATAATACAGCCAATTAATATAATTCTAATTCTTGTAACATTTTCAACAACAGATATATTTGGTGACAAACTTACACACACGATACATGTATGCGTAAGTAATTAATTTTGTAACATTTTACATGAAATGCAAACTAGCCTGACATGTTCGTAAACCATATAGACTGCTCAAAGACCACATTTTTTTGCATCATGGGAATTAAAAACTATACGACCATGACTGGCAAAAGAAATAGATTATATAACTAGATTCAACAGTTCTTTTGTGTCTACATTGACCGTATTGTGATAATAAATATTAGTGTACTGCACATACCTTAACAAACTATGTACAATCATGTGGGTTTGTGCTTTTCTGTAAAAGTAATGTTAAAAGACACTCCCTAAAACTGTCAAGTGTAATGTTTTTTATAAAAAATATTAGAGTATAGTCTAAAATGTCTTATAGATTGTCGAATTGCCAACACCTGGGTGTATGTTTGAGGCGAAGACGATATCAATTAGTTTAATAAATAGAACAGCGAGATGGCGTTAGCGTTTAGCGGCCTCAAGTGTACACTAGGTTTAATTGCACATAATAGATTTAACATTAGCACTTTATTGTTAATTCTGGCTGAAAGCGTCCGAACGATCTAAAGCGAAGCGGTTTACATGTTACTATTTGATAAAATTGGTTGAATCAGAAACTTTCCTTTGAGAAAATCCACTGTAAAATTGTATTTTGGGGAAAACGGACTTTCTCTAACGTTTCTTGGAATGACTTCCGACGGAACAACAAAGGTGTGTCCGAAGGTTCTTAATTCACACGAGTACGCAGCTACTGACAATTTATTGTCTATTGTATACCACGTGAAAGTGAACCTTTTTCCTCAAAGTATAACTTTATGTAATGTTACTTACTATTTAATTTTTTACTTGACCTGCCAGAGATATGTTACGTTTTAAATAAATGATTATGTCGAAATTATGTATATATATGATGTAATAAATTAAGAAAAAAAAAAAATACAATAAGTTTTCGTAAAGATGCCTTAGACGTTTTAAGACATTTTTAGTGGTTTGGAATGGTAGTGCTTAATTTAATTTATACCCTTTTTAGTTATTATGTCGTGACTGCAGAAGGTAATTTCGCACCTTCGGTAGTTTAATATATCATATAGATTGTCTGAATGAGTGGAAGCGATGTCCCCGTGTGTAGAATTTTCTTTCTAATGTTACTATTGAATTCGTTAATTTATGATAACAATGTGTGTTTGTTGCGCTATTTTCATTAACATGGTTTGAGGTATTTTGAGAGGAACTTAGAAACATAGTGGCTTAGTAGCTGTGCCGACGATATACGATAATAAAATGTGGCAAATGGGATTATAGACTATTAGTTGTTTCATCTATTGAGCTATCTTACTAGGTCTGAGCCCGTTGTGTAGGCGAGTCTGTATGCGGCCTATGCAAACATTGAAATGACTCCAATGTTTGTTATGTTGGATTTAAATGTTTCGCTGAATATAATCCTATATTTGTTTTATTTGGTTTGTTTTGAAAAATGACTCCCACGGGACGATCGTTACCAAATTATATTCGTACGCGAATATTTATTTTGTTGCCTCTAATGTTCATTACAACAAAAATCGAGAGAGAACAAAAACTTATCTTTCCATCAGATAGCTCAGCATCACCACCAGCGTAGTTACTACGTTATTATGAAATTTTGCTTTCTACAATTTTGGATGAAAGGTGGATAAAATTTTCTATTACCTACCATCAAAGACACCTATAATATGAATATTTATAAGAATAACCTCGATGGTGTTCATTGATTAAAGGTTGTAGCAGTACCTTGGCCGCGTAATACCACAGTAGACAGAACAGTAAAACATTTTCATACAAACGTGCCCCTCTCGGTGTGAATGTATGCATGCGCGTCGCGCGCCGTGTCGGCACGCGATTTCACGCACACGCTGGCATATTATAACTGGAAATAACGAGGGAGCAGTACGGGCTGTGCCGCGTGACTGTGAGCACGCGCGTAAGTTACATGACCGCTCGCTTTCGTCAACTCTCGCCGGCCACTTTTATTACGAGTATCATGACTACAAAAAGGAAAAAAAAAAATACTATTGTAGTGTTTTCGGGTGCCTCAATAACAATTTCGCAAACCCGGACTTATCATTATTCATAATTCCTACTGAACCAGAAATATAAGTACCTACTTATACTTAAAACTTATTAGAAAATATTTGTATTGTTTATTTCACAGTTTCTTTGCTTTATCAAGAGCGTACCCGAGTCGCATTTTTCATATAAATGTATACCCAAATTTACTTCCTGAATACTATGTTTAGAGCTAAAGTTTATTTTAAGAAGCCTAGTTTTCTTATAAAACTGAGGATTGAGTACGAAATATCGTTTAGGTAAACGTATTTGTCGCGTATAGTGTAATAAGGGCAATTTCATAATACTATTTTTACAAATTACTATTTTTTTCTATTGTCTTATGTATTGTTTGATACAAATATGGCGTCTTAATCATTATATTAACTCAATAAAATTATAGTAAGATATGACCGATTAACGGTTAAGGTTACCACTACTTTTAGCTAAATAGGACATAAAGCTAACTAGACAACCCTGGGCATCAACGCAAGAGTAGGCAAATAACTCGGCGGGGGCGGCCTTAGATAACCTACTGTTCTGTCTACTGTGGTAATACAAATGTCCCGCGGGGTATTTGATTACCTAATACATTAACAGTAGCTATGGCATTCTCTTTGACGGTTAAACAACATTCATGGCGTTGTAGTTGACCAGACAAATATTTCGAACATATTCCTAAAATATTCCTACACTACCTTATACTCCATCGGCGTTAGCTTTGTACAAAAGAGGTTTATAAGCAGAGATGCACCAGAATTAGGTTTCTAGATGAATACAATGTTTTCTTAAATATGGTTTCAATATACAAAGTTAATGACGTAGTCTCATACCTATTCATTTGGGAAACAAAGTTGCGATGTTATGTACATAATTTCACAGCGACGTGTGTTGCGTACGGGACACGCTTAGTCGAAAGTAGTATCATGCTAATGATTCGAATCCATGGCAAGTAAAAGACGCGCAACATTGATGTCAACATAACACTCGATGTTGTTGCTGTAAGTTTCCGATGAATAAATATAACCCGCGCAGATAAAGAAAAGATCTGTAAATGGCGTCCGCTCGCATGCATTTTCACTCACTCTCTATCGCTGTCTATACTCACACAGTAAAGTTAGCGCTGCAAAAAAAAAAAAATCATCGGTCAGAAATTCAGGATTCGCTTTCCAAGCTACTTTAATGCACTTCGAGTTATCGTTAATTTCGTTCCGTTAAAGTCTCTGTTATTTTGTTGTTATTGTTGTTTTTGTCGAGTTTGAACAATCAAACTCAACAAAAACAACAATAGAAACAAACACAACAACAAACAAGTAAAATGTCAAATTTACTTTGTAAACAAACAGTATTTACAACGTAAATTTGACATTTTTCTATCTTAGCATTTGGTTTGTGATTGAACAACGGCATGTTTTGTCAACCGTACCATAAGTATCCGCCGCCATTTTCAGATCTTTGCTTTATCTGCGCGGGTTATACGGTATTTTTTCTCAAGCACACAGTACGGGAACACTGACTATGTCCGCAGGAACAGTTCCATAATAAGGCTGAATTCGAATCCAAATACCCTTAATCCATTGTGTGGGTAGGCCACACAACGGGTCGCGGGGGCAGCACGGCGCCTGAGCGGGCTGTTGCTACAGCGTCTTACATTGAAATATTATGGTCCGCACGTCCTGTTGCCCACCAAAGCAATGACAACACTCGTGTAATCAGTCCCTCGGTCCGAAAGTAGAACAAGTTGATCTTCTCAGCTTATAGAGGTCCACTGTTGGACAAAGGCCTTCCCCAAGACTTCATTCCATTGGGCGGCATTGCCATAATCCCTACGCTTGGCAGGCGGGTTGGGGATCGCAGTAATTAGTTATTCCACAGGAGAAACGCTGCTGCTCGCTTCGCTGGTCAGATCAAACGGGTTCTGGGTCAAACTGGATCAGTCAAAACGAAAATAGACATCGGAAGTAACGGCAACTGTCGAATCCCGTTATTCTGTTATCTTCAGAATGGCTGGTTGCACATTGCAATCGGCTATGAAGGCCATGTCTGGTCAAACTAAAAAGAAAAACTGAATGTATAATTTTTTTTTCATTATGACTTTTCAAGAAGGACGTGTTTTTTTTTTATGGACAAATCACACTGATTGAGCTAGCCCCAAAGTAAGCTCGAGGTTTGTGATAAGGGATACTTAGGTACTCAACGATACTATATAATAGATACATAATTATATAGATAAATATCCAAGACCCGGGCCAATCAGGAAAAGATCGTTTTCTATCATGACCTGGCCGGGGATCGGACCCGGGGCCTCCGGAGACTCGTGTTTAGAAGAAAGAAAGAACGAAAAACCGTTTATTTGCCTTAAACATGACGCAAATTTTGTCATCCATATTATGTCAGCTGTCGAGAAATGTACTTGGGTACATGCTAATATTTTGTTTAGGTTGTGAGGAATTTTTGGGCAATAGGAAGTCTGACGGCTATATTCAGCACGTCGAACAGTTGCTTACATTCAACATGAGTAAGTATTAAGCTTTACTACCTTAGCAGCCATCTAGACTATTTTCCTGAAAATCTGTGACCTAGGCGAGAAACAAAGCGGAAAGCGCTTTCACCAAGATATTCGCATTATGGAGGAGAGGTAACATAAATGGGTAATTATTGTTGGAGCATTCAAAATAGTAATCATAATGCATCACACTCAAGAAAATCCAAAAAAGAAAATTTTATTCAGATTTTTTAATACCTAAGTATTTTTTTTAAATTAATCTCACTTTTTCAATGAAAAAGCTTGTCACTTCATAACTTCAAAACTAGAACTGCTACATAAAAACGGCATATATTTTTGAAATCAGCATGGAAAAACAATTCAGATTCATGTAAAAAGTCTCATGTAACAGACATGCTGTTTTCCAGTGTAAGGACCGTATTACAGAACCTTACTCAAGACTCAAGCATTAGGTACATAAACTAGTTTCAACCAATCAAATTGCTTCAAACGAGATTTAAGTAAAGCTTGAGTTTTCGAGTGAGCTTCAGTAATACGGACCTAAGTGATAGTGAAGAAATGTGACAAATGTAAGCATTAGGGTTCTCGTTCAGAGCCGGTTGATATAGACAACTAGCCATTCTGCTACTAACATTATTCATTCCAAATTCGAGTTCTGAACTAATCTTATCACCTATTTCTGTAAACGATATGGTGTTGGGAATGTCTGTAACTAGGTATAGATTTACTAGCCAGCCTACGTAAGTACGTAAGTAGGAACTACCTTACCTATAGTTAGTAAACGTAGGTAAATTGATGTTTAAAACCAACCCATCTGTAAAAATCCAAAGAGTATCCTATCATCGAGCTCGCTTTCACGCTCTCCCGATTAAATAGACGATTGGGATCAATCAACGCAGGATGCGTCCGATATTTTAGGATATTGAAAGCCGTATATCATTTCACGGTAAAAGGCTTTTAGGCTTGCTTATAAAAATAAGTAATATCTACGTTAAGGCTTTACGATAAGGCTGTTAATACCACAGTCTCTACCTAAAGTATATAGATACCTACCTATAACGTAAGGAATGCTGTGGACATGTCGCAGCTAACCTATTAGGTACGTAACACACTCATAGGAAAGGGCGGATCCAGGGAGGAGGTTCATGGGGGTCATGACCCCCCCCCCCCTGGGCTGGGTCCATCAAGACCCAGCACAGGAAGATATTATTTAAGCAGGTACTTTCAATATTTGATCAATTTATATAATACATACTTTGTTTGACGCAAACGCAGTATTCGAGAATGAACGTATCCAAAATATTTTGAATATTACGGTGCTACCGCCGCCAACATTCAAATGTCATATTTCTTATGACACTTATGTGCGCGGTTTGTATATTAATCAGTAATTTCTTCATTATGCGAGTGTGTTCAAACTCAATATGTTATTGTTGTATTGTAATGTTCTTAAAGTACCTCGTAGGTAGTTATGTAAATGCCTACTTACTGAAAGAGGGGGATTTATATACGGACGATGGCAGGTCAAGCTACCGCATAGGTACCATCAGTTGGAATAATTTCGATGCATATTGCTAATTCATTGCTTTGTATGTTCGAATACGTGTCTGCTCAACAACGTAAATAACGCAATGAATGTTATTGAACTGTCAAAATTAAACCCATTGCTAGTGACTGTGTTACGCAATTACACTGCTGGTTTAATCAGTCATTTGGTTAGCTTTCACTAATTGGCGTTGTTCAACTAGCGGCAAAAAAAAAACAAAATGAATTTCATTAAAGAGTTGTTTAATTTATATGGTATGTATTTATATGGTGTGTATGTCTATTAAGTCGTGAAAATAAATGAGGGCGCTATGGTCGTGCATATAGCAACCCTGTTGACTAGACTGAAATCATTTTGATATTAGCACATTATTTCGTACTAGCTGTGTCCGCGAAATCGTTCGCGTGGTTGTCGAAAACAAAACAACGTCTTTTAGCTATGAGTAGGCTATACAGAGTGGTGCTGACAATACGACAATAAATTAAACATCGTGTACCTCAACACATTCTCAGTCTACCCATAAAAAAACATTTAAATATATACATTAGTTTAGTCACAAGTAATAATTTTTCATTTTTCACATTTTCTACATGATGTACATGTTGATAAGGAAGCGCTTACAGGTTAATGACCGCCGCATCCTGCTGTACTAAACTTTAATAATAATGGCGCGAAAAAAGCAAGTCGATACAGGATCGCGCTGTCGCCGATCGGAGGTCATTAAACCAATATTTTTAAAGGATGTTCTATTCTGTTTGCAATTTTATGCGATTCACTTTGTTTGAAAATTTCAATTTTATTTTTGGTGCTAGGTTATTTTCTATGGTTTAGGATTATTCCTATGAACCAGCGTTGTTCGTGTTTTCATTTATTGTCGTATTGTCAGCACCACTCTGTATACATATGTATATACTTCATTCAAAAAGGTGGTATAGTATTTTTTTGGACAATAATGAATTTGCGAATATTGAGCCTGACTTTGGTATAGTTGATTACGTTAATGCTTCTCTATATACTATGTAAGCGGTGGAATTACCCGGAGCATATACAAATTCTACGCAAGATTGACGTTGTTCTACTATTTCTGCTCGTCTTAGTTCATCTATTCTTTCCCTTTCAGATGCAAGATAACTTTTATTGTTTCTTTGTACGACTATATAGTTATGTCTAGCTATTTGTAATCGTTCTTCTCTTTGTGAGAGAGAATCAAACTCGCGCGAGAGAGCGTGACGCTCTCTGTCAGAGGACAGACGTGCTTGGGGTTCCTCGATACTCTCTTGGGAGCGCAGATCTGTAGTCCGAGTTCTTTGCGAACTTAAGCGCGACTCCCTTTCGGTGAAAGTCTCTGTCTCGTGTGAGAGGGCGTGACGCTCTCGTTCAGCTGATAGTCGCACTTCGCGTTCTTGTATGCTCTCTTGAGAGCGCAAAGTCGCGGTCCGAGTTCTTTGCTAAAATAATGCGTTAGTGTGCGTGGCCGGTTTAGCGCAGCCGACAGTAGTCTCTAAGGTGAAAGGGGACTTCTACAGCTAATAGTACATTGTAATATGTGTTAGTAGTTTGCGCTAGCCCCAATGGATGGTAGTATTAGCAATGAGTAATGAAGTTTTGACTGTAGTATAGGTACAAATTATATAGGTAATACGATTCGGCTATTCCGAATTAGAAAATTCACAGGTCTACAAAAATAATCTTTCTGAAATTTGATTAGATGATTTTGGTCTATCTCTATGCTCCTTGGCGTGCTGAAGCCGAACATGAGTTCAGTCCCTCTCTATCACGTAAGGAAATTGTTCAATCTCAAGTAAGGGCACAGGTACTACCATTAAAAGAAAACAGAATTGGTGAATAAGAGTTTTCATTTATTTCCATGATCTTTTAGTTATTTCAATGTTTTTTACTGTACAAAATACATAAATGTGTAGAAATAACAGCTTCAGAATTAACAGTGGCATATTTAGTTATTATTTTTTATGAAAACGTACTTTTTTCTCTTGAAAATTTCTCCGTGTTCGTTTCCGGCTGTAGGACTCTTCAGATGATTCACGCTGCAGCATCCAACAATAGTCAGCCATCATGTTTACGTTCCATTTACCCTGATACCTACGTTCCATTTCCTGGATGTCCTGATGGAACCTTTCCCCTTGTTCTTCACTTACATCCCCTAAGTTTTCCGGAAAATAGTCCACATGCGAATGTAAGAAGTGAACCTTCAAACTCATGTTGCAACCTTGTAATTGAAATGCCTTCAACATGCGTTCCACGATACTTCTGTAGTTGGGATCCTTCACGTTACCAAGGAACTTCTCAACAACATCTTTAAAAGAATTCCAAGCTTCCTTCTCCTTCTCATTCATGGTCTGAGTGAAATGTGGATCTGTGAAAAGTTTCCGAATATCTGGGCCTATAAAGATCCCCTCTTTTAGCTTTGCATGCACTTAATCGTGGGAACTTGGAGCATAAGTACTTAAAACATTCACCTTCTTTATTGAGAGACTTTACGAATTGTTTTATCAGCCTTAGCTTTATGTGTAGAGGAGATAGCAGGATTTTGTCAGAAGGAACCAAACTTCTTCTAATTACATTTTTTGGCCTGGCGACAGAGCTCCTCGTGATGGCCAGTCTTTGTTGTTCCAATGGGAATTTCTGTCTCGGCTATCCCATAAACATAAAAAACAAGGGAACTTGGTGTACCCTGATTGCTGACCTAAGAGCATAGTAAGTACTTTCAAGTCTCCACATATCAACCAGTTATGCTCATTATAATGAATTCGTTCGAGAACTAATGACAAATTTTCGTATGTTTCTTTTAAATGTACCGAATGGCCAACTGGAACTGAAGCATAAGTATTGCCATTGTGCAACAAAACAGCCTTTAGACTTCGCTTGAGTCTATGAATAGACGCCAATGAATCGGGTCATATGGTCACCAAATTGACCCATCAGACCAAGAATGTCTTTGCAATAAACAAGATTCTCATCCAGAGCAAAGTAAGGAACAAAAACTGCTTCACGGTGTCGATACCATGAAAAAGAAGTGCCTGGCTGTAATAAATTTTTGTTTTTAAGACTGGAGCCAAGTAACTGAGCTGCATCTTTTGGAAGTCCAAGATCTCTCACTAAGTCGTTCAACTCCTGTTGAGAAATAAGCTCAGGTTCATCCTCTGAACTGCTTGCTTTGAACTCACTGTGTACTTCATCGCTCTCCGACAAACAGTCTTCTCTATTAGCTTCCCTATCTATACTGCCCAAGTCACGAGGGGTCTGAGGAACTGTCAATCCAGGACCGTGTGGTACCGGACGACTAGCAGATTCCAGATTAGGGTAGTTAATGAGCTTATGATTTTTGGAATTATAGCCTTGAACATGACAATTACAAAAGTAACAGTCATTAACGTGGTTTTTTTGCTCCCTCCACATCATTGGGATAGCAAATCTGAAAGATTTTAACTTTCCTTTGTACCATAAGCGAAGTTTTTCTACGCAGCTATGGCATACTTTGTGAGGAGCCCACACTTTATCTTGATCTCCTATTCTCAAGCCAAAATATGCATAATATACATTTTTGACAAAACCTGTTATATTTCGTTGGTATTTCTTAACTGTGTACTCACCACAGATAAAACAGAAGTAGTCTGGACTGGTAACACAACGACGATGAGACATTTTGTCTAAATGCACTTTCAAACCTTAGAATACGTTCTTAATTACTTTGACACAACTAAGAGACCTCAGTAAATGTGTTCACTTCAGTTGATACTACTGAACTGAGAGAATGAACAGAAATTTAGCTCCAAGTTCCTGATACAACAGGTTCAATCTCGTTTAGCTTCAGACGGTGACATGTGAGACCAAACAAGTACGTTCCTGTCTGAACAGGTCGTGCCTAGACACCCTCAGGCCTACAACATCTACTGAGGGAGTCATTGCCTACACCACCTAGTGAAAGATGTCTGTTTATAAAAAGAAAAATCGTTTGGAAAAAAAAAACCTACTTCTTACCAAATTTATGTGTATAGCAGGTATATTATGTTCTATGGATTTGAAAAAAATCTGTACGTGATAGAGAAAAACGGACTTCATTCTCGGCCTCAGCACACCGAGAAACACAGAGATTAGCCAAAATCATCAAATCAAATTTTTGGTTGTAGACCTGTGTTATCAGGGTATGTAGTTGTAGCGCGTAGGTCGTGTCACGTAATTAAAACTCGGATAGATAGAAGGTTGTATATTGCACGTAAGTAAAGAGTACAATGTATACTAGAAGTTAACTAATTACAAGAGTGTAGACGCGACTCGATATTTGACAGCCTCCGTGGCGTAGCGGTAGCGGTCGCGGCCGCTGCGCAAGGTGGCGCGGGTTCGATCCCCGCACAGTGCAAGTATTTGTATGCATGAATATGAATATTTGTACTGGTCTGGTCGTGCCTCGGAAAGCACGTTAAGCCGTTGGTCCCGGTTGCCCTACGAACATCTAGTGGCAGTCGTTACGGGTTGTTGGAGCCCTCAAAAGTCCTACAATTTGTCTAACTGCAATGCTTCGATGTCGCCTTCGGGTTGTGGAGGTCAGACGGCAGTCGCTTCATAGAAAATGTCGAAGTTTAGCCATATCAGCAGTTGGACTGGTAAGACGAACCCCAGACTCCAAAGCTGAAAAGGCTTCGGATGCGACTGGGATTAACGCTGGGATGATGATGAGACGCGACTCGATATAAGAACAGAATGTACAGAATGTGAACGTGAATATTACAGAATGTGTATGCGAATGTCAATGTGAATGTAAATGTGAAGAAATTTGTCTCTTACAGGCTCTGCACTAATTAAAATACTATAGCTATCTGTACACAATAGTGGGGTGACCAATAAGGCGTCCTTGATGCTGATTCGTTGATCGAGGGAGGACGTGGCGTATGATTGGTCAGGGAAGAGAGAGCGCGTCAATTCAGTTCACGTGCAAGGCGGTTCGGTATGGTTCCCACGGTCCCACGCACATGGGTCACCAGATGTGCTTCCGGAGTTCCGGGGTGAGATTTAGAGGCACCCCCGCTCCAGGCGGTCGAGACCCTCGCGCTTTGTGTTCGAGACGCACGCCATGACTTCCGCGATCCTGGTGTGATTTAATTGAACCCTTTCACGGAAGGTCGTCAATTGTATTGTAGCATGTGTGTGGCTGCTGCTACACAGTGCTTATTTACCGTGCCCCCAGGGCGATCCCCACATTGGTGACACACAGCACAGTGACAGCTCGGTTTGAAACCAAAGCTAAAAACATTCTTTTATAAAAAGTTCCAAATTTGATATTTTTCAAAATTCAGGTTTTTTTTAAGCTATAGCTTGTTGAAATGAAACAAATGAAATGAGCGCCACTTATCTGCCTATAACATATTATTTATACATATGTATGACCAGTTATTTTTGCAACCCAGTGTTATCTACATATAATTTCACCGGATAACTTCACCGTCATTATATACGCATAGGTTTAAACAAAAGAAGCAGCTTCTAATGTTATACAAAGCACAGGTCCGTTCGTGTGTGGAGTACTGCAGCCACATTTGGGCTGGAGCTGCTAAGTGTCACCTGGCCACTTTGGATTCGATGGAGAGGCGTGCGAAGAGGCTGATTGTTGACCCTCATCTAACTCGAGATGGTCTCCAAAGCCTAAAGCACAAGCGTAGAGTAGCCAGCCTTTCGGTGTTCTATAGGATGCATTTTGGGGAGTGTGCGAGGGAATTGCATGATTTAATTCCCTCATCTCCGTTCCACCATCGGACGACCCGTCGTACGGCTGGTTTCCACCCTTACGTTGTTAACACCACTACGATCCGGAAGCGTTTCGCCTGCTCCTTTATACCGCGTACATCGAGGGACTGGAACAATTTGCCAGCGGCGGTATTTCCGTCGGACTACAATTTGAGTGTCTTCAATTAGAGTGAATAGGCTCTTAATAAACTAGTGCGCTTTACCATCAACGATTGCGTCACTGCTTACCATCAGACAGGATTGCGGTCAAGCGCTAGTTTATAATATATACAATATGTAAAGATAACCCTGTCCGACCGATAAGGATACTAAAGGTTAGGTAAACACATGACCAAATGTAATATAAAATTTTACGTAATCATCATAGTAACAATACTAATGAATTTTAAAATAATCTCTTTTTCCCGCGAATTAATTCCAAATTCCCCGAAATTTGGTAATTTTTAAAAAAGTGACAACACCATTTTGACGGTACGCTTATGCTATTCGACCACGCGTCGCTTGCCCTGCCCCCCGTCGCCCGTGGAAGGGTGTCATACCGCCCATGTATTAAGTTACCTCTTTTTGCAAAATAATATTTATTTGTTTAGGGGGATTTTTTTTAAAACTTTAGTCCGGCTTTGTCGACATTAGTAGAATCAGTTATCGATTCCTAACAATACCTTCACGGATCGGACAGGGTTTTCTTTAAATATTGTATATAAAAAAAAAAATCGCAAAGAAAGCAATCTAAGCTAAGAGCAAAAGTGCCCACTAAACAAAAGATAAAAATATAGTATATGTAGATAATATTTATAAAACAGCAGACCGTACCTAACTCATTTCAATTAAAAAATAAAGGTAGGTAACGCCGATCTGTATAGGATTTCCCGGGATTAAATGAATTTTACGCGTAACAAATAGCATTAATTACAACACGTAAAACAACGCACATAAATCTGAGCGATTTATATATTTTTAATTTATAATTTACAAGCGTCAGAATTTCAGGCGTCCATCGACGCTCGTCGGAACAATGTCGTAATTTCATTTAAATCCTCTCTGGCTTCGGCCTACAAATCTTGGCGAAGCTTTCGAAATGATTGAATTTTTATGCGGCTCCCTGTCTGTTTTTATTTTGCTTCCGTCGCTGTTTTTACATTATATTATGCTGGGAATAAGGGCACTTTTTCATTAAACTGATTTTTGTTGGTTTTTAGGCAGGCCTGATTGACTCCGACTGACATTTGATATCACCTAAAGCAATTGAATCAGAAAAGCATCTACATTTGGGAAAATAAGATCAGACATTGTAGGTATTGATCTTAGACTACAAACAAGAGTGTGACAATTCGTAATAGGCGGGTAAGTAGGTACGTAGGTAGGTATCTGAATTATCCTTAGACCAAACTTATGTTATCCATACTTATGTTATCATTAATCTTGTACGACCCAGTCCACTTTAGTATTAATCATTAGTTAAAGCAACGAATCACTGTCTCTCAAGATACAGGCTACCGCCTAGTTTGAGAGGCAGAGTTTCCTCTTTTGGTGTATAGATCAGTTATTTGTTTACATAAACCTTTATAACTATGTGAAATCTGATCCTTTCTTGATGAAATAAATATTATTATTATTATTATCTTTATTTTTCTATATGTACATATTTTTTTACATTTTTAAATATTAATATATAAATAAATAAAAAAACATTTAAAAATATAAAAAAAATAGTAGCCCACCGGTATCGGGAACAGGGTCCAAGCTACCGGCGGTCAGGGCTCCAGAGAGAGGAACTTCCTGACTATGCGAGCCGTGTCCAGCAATACCGCTTTCTGAATCAAGCCCTTGATCCAGCTGCCTAACGAGAGCCTCCTGAGGTGTTGGTCGAGGCTCTTGGCTATTAAGCCATTGGCTGTCACGACTATCGGTACAATGATTGCTGAATCCACTTCCCACATGTCGACAACCTCGTGAGCCAAATCAAGATATTTGATTTGTTTATCTTTCTCAGCTTTCACGAGGTTCTCATCATGTGGAATGGTTATGTCAACAATCATTGCACGCCGCTCTGATCGATCCACCAGCACTATATCAGGCTTATTGGCAACAATAGTCCTGTCAGTGATGATGGATCGATCCCAGTACAATGTGATATGGCCATTTTCGAGAACTGGGTCGGGCATATACCTGTAGTACGGCACCTCCGATTCCACAAGTTTGTATTTAAGAGCAAGTTGCTGGTGAATTATCCTGGCTACAAGGTTGTGTCTATGCAAGTACTCTCCGTTAGCTAGACGAGAACACCCGGAAATAATGTGTCTAATTGATTCTCCCGGCCGGTGACATGCCCGACAGATGTCAACTGTGCCGTCTTTCACAATGAATCTCCGGTAATTGTTCGTCATCATAAATTCGTCCATAATTGCAAAGACAAAACCTTCGGTTTCCCCAAAGAGGTCACCGAAACGTAGCCAGGCTACGGACGCTTGAAAATCTACATCCGGCCCGTGTAGGGCTCGGAAGAAGCGTCCGTGAAGCTCTTTGCTCTTCCATACCTCCAAGCGATCATTTGTGTCAAGCACTACTGGTTTACGCCAGTTCTCTTTAGCCAAGGAGAGCGGAGTGAGGCCCTTGTCAGCCGCAACCACATCTCGATGCATCCCCACGTCGGTTTCTAGAAAATATTCCCTGAGACTGCATACCTCGCGATTGTGGAGGGTCTTGGCGTTTAAAAAGCCACGACCTCCACATTTTCGCGGGATATACAGCCTCATAACCGATGACCGTGGGTGATGCAATCGATTTGCAGTCAGCAGCGTACGGACCCTCTGATCCAGGGCGTCAAGTTCGGTTTGAGTCCATTTGAGTATGCCGAAAGAGTACATCAATACCGGCATGACCCAACCGTTGAAAGCGCGCACCTTGTTTCCGCCTGATAGAAGACTATTAAGTACTTTTTTCAGGCGGCCAAAGAAGCGTTCTTTCAACGATTGCTTCATGTCAGTAACATTGATACCCAACGCTTCCGACATACCCAAATACTTATAGGTTTCGGATGCGGAGAGGGCTCTAAGGTTTATGGAACCAGTGAGTTGGGTTCTCACGGATTCCATAATCTCTCCTCGCTTTACATGCATGACCGCACATTTGTCCACACCAAATTCCATCCTGATGGAGCTACTGAAAGTTTCAGTAATTTTCAGTAGCTCCCTCAGTTGTGAATTGTTGGGAGCAAAAAGTTTCAGGTCATCCATGTAGAGGAGGTGCGATATCACCTGACCACCTCTCCTCAACCGATAGCCTAGACCTGAATCCTCCAATAGTGTGCTTAGAGGATTCAATGCTAAGCAAAACCAAAGTGGACTCAAACTATCGCCCTGAAATATTCCTCGCTCGATCCTTATCGGTTCGCTATTCCTCTGAATATTTCGACATCCTGGATAGCGAAGGACTGTCCTCCATGTCCTCATACACGTCATCAGGAAGGTGCGCAGAGTTGCATCCACTTTATACAACTCCAGCACCCGCATGAGCCATGTATGTGGCACTGAGTCATAGGCCTTCTTATAATCTATCCAACATGTCGACAGATCCTTTCGGGAACGACGAACCTGTTGGCTAATGGCCATATCAATAAGGAGTAGCTCCTTAGTACCGCGGGACCCGCTCCTACATCCATTTTGAGAGGCAGACAAGATGGAGTTGCTGTCAATATGTTTGTTAATTTTAGTTTTCAAAATGGATGTAAGAACTTTATAGACCGTCGGTAAACAGGTGATCGGCCTATAATTTTTGGGTTCCGCGGTGCTACCTGATTTATGGAGCAGGTGGGTTATTCCAGTAGTTAGGAACTGAGGTAACGAACCAGACACCAAAGCAGTCTGGAATTGAGATGCCAAGCGAGCGTGCGACCTTGGAAACCATTTTATCCAAAAGTTATGCAGCCCGTCCGGTCCCGGAGACTTCCAGTTAGGTAATGGACGGACTGCACAAGCTACATCTTGGGGGCAGATGGTAATAGCCCCCATTTCAGGTATTGGATCGCAGGCTCTCTCGACATCCCGGGCCCAGTCACCTTCAGTGTGACTGACAGGTACCGACCAGATACTGCGCCAAAATGAACACATGGCATCATCATCCGGTAGGCACGTGTCAGTCACACCTTGTTCTGGTCGTTCCCAGTCCCTATAAACCCTCCTTTCATTGCTTTGGAAGGTGCGATTCTGGGTGTACCGTTCCACTCGTCGTTTATATCTTCTAATACGGTTCGCCCATGCATACACTTTCTGCTTCAGGAAGTCGATGCGCTCCGTGACACGGGCCATATAGTTTTGAGGGCTGGTATTTGTACCTGAAAATGCCCGCCTCACAAAGCGCATCACTCTAGGACGATTATTTCCCTCCCTGAATCAGATTAGTTTACCGATGAGTGCTCTGGCCCAACCAATACGACGTTCAATCCTGTGCTGCCAAGCTGGTACTACTGGTTTCGGTCGTGTAGCTCTAGAGTCACTAGGAAATTTGACATGAGCTACACGACAAGCTGCTACAGCTGCGCAGTACAGGATTGAATGAGTATCAGTGAGGTCCTCGCAGGTATCAAAATAATTTGATAACTGCGCATCCAGAGCAGCCATCAGTGCCCTATTTCGGTTATGCATGGGCAAACGTGGCAGGCGTGGTCTTAGCTCTGCCGAGATGGAACGATATTCCCGAATCGCAGCCTCCAAAGCATTTCTTAACTCCTCATTGCACTGGGTACTTACATTTGTAGCCCTATCATTACTTCCCTCGTCAGCATAGTTTGTTGGCTGCGGTGGTATCTCCGCAGACTGCGACTGGTGAGCAATGATACGGCTACTCTGCATTTCGTTTCGCAGGCGATCAAGCACAGTATCATCCAACATATGATTACGCTGGATAACCCGTACCTGATCCGACAGTCGTTGCGCCGACACGTTGACAGCTGGCTCAAGCACCTGAAACAGAGAGAGCATTCGAACACGGTACGCGGTCAGGTTGGTTCCTCCCTCTGTAGCCCCATAGTATGAGCGCATGACGTTTTCGTTGATGGATTGTGTCCATCTCATGCGCTGCACACTTCCGCCGGGAGCTGGGACCCTGTCAGAAGCCGATGGGCCTCGAGGTCCTAAGCAGTCCGGCGGCCGGCGTCCTCCCCGTCGGCGAACAGGTGGTGGCGTCGTCGGCGGAGAGAAGTACTCGTCGCTCGAGCTCGACGCAACTGCCGCGGCCGGGGTCGTCACAGCACTTACAGTGGCGCTGGAGGCCGGCGGCGGCGAGGCGGAGCTGAGCAACGAGTCCGGAGATGGTGGGCGTGCACGTCGAGCGGCAGATCTTGTCAACATCTTTTCACATTTTTATATTTCCAAATTACTATTTCTTGTTGTAAGGTGACATGTTCTGTCATCCTGTCTTGTTTGTTTTGTATTTCCTGGTTTTTCCATTATATTTATTTCTGCGAATATTTTTATTGTATGTATATTATTTGTTACTGATTTGAGATTTACAGTGGGTATATTATTATGCACAAAGAACTATTAATTAATTTATTAAATATTATAGTGGTAAATTATTTGAATGTGATCCGTTGACGTAGGCGGTGTTGCCATTTTGTTGTTATTATTATTATTATTATACTTCCATACTAATATTATAAATGCAATGAATGAAATAGTTTAAGGATATTAATAACTTAGCAGGTACCTAAGTATATAATGGTTAGGAGTTCATATACAGAATGACAGCCTCCGTGGCGTAGCGGTAGCGGACGCGGCCGCTGCGCAAGGTGGCGCGGGTTCGATCCCCGCACAGTGCAAGTATTTGTATGCATGAATATGAATATTTGTACTGGTCTGGTCGTGCCTCGGAAAGCACGTTAAGCCGTTGGTCCCGGTTGCCCTACGAACATCTAGTGGCAGTCGTTACGGGTTGTTGGAGCCCTCAAAAGTCCTACAATTTGTCTAACTGCAATGCTTCGATGTCGCCTTCGGGTTGTGGAGGTCAGACGGCAGTCGCTTCATAGAAAATGTCGAAGTTTAGCCATATCAGCAGTTGGACTGGTAAGACGAACCCCAGACTCCAAAGCTGAAAAGGCTTCGGATGCGACTGGGATTAACGCTGGGATGATGATGATGACTAATATTATAAATGCGAAAGTAACTCTGTTTGTCTGTCTGTCGGTCTGTCTGTCTGTCTGTTACGCTTTCCCGCTTAAACCTCTCAACCGATTTTGATGAAATTTGGCACAAACAATCTATAGACCCCGCGAAAGAACATAGGCTACCTTTTATCCCGGATAAATTTGATGTTCCCGAGGGATATCTAAAAAGGGCGATATAACCGAACACCACGCGGGCGAAGCCGCGGGCGGAAAGCTAGTAAAATATAATTTAAACAGTTATGACATAGTGCATACAGGTTTTCCTTCACCTTCATACATATAAATTTAGATTAGTTGCATTGGTTGCAAACATCTTGAGGTAACCTGGACTCTAGGTAAGTCTGAAATCGCCAACCCGCATTGAGCAAGCGTGGTGATTACGCTCAATCCCTCTCTGTATGAGAGGAGACCTGTGCCCAGCAGTGGGACGATAAAAAGGTGATGATGATGATACAGGTTTACTAGATAAGTATATAGGTGTCTACCTACTCAATATTTATAATGTCTATGACTACAGGTACCTAACTTCTATCTATTTTACCAGGAGAAAATGAAGTTTGAATGGATAGGTTATGTAAATGTAACAACTGATGCTGAATCGATAAGATAAATTAGAGTAGAGTTACTAGTTAATACTAGTCCTAAACTATAGGATGTAAGCTAAAACTTATGAAATTCAACAAACACTAGCCAGACATTAATCATTCAAGCTCATGAACTGATGGGTAACTTTATCTAACAGAAATAGGTTTATCTATGTAACTGTGTTTTAGAATATATGTCTGCTACTTCATCAGGCCCAGGATTAAATAATCCTGCTAAGCCGGAAAGCAATTGGCTTTGCAGCCATAACCGTAATGACAATTAATAATTAATCGTCGTCAGCTGAATCCACTCGTAATCCCTCCCTTCCGTCGGCCGACGACGGACTAGACGGGATGAAAAACTATAGTAATTAATCCTACAGCTCGGAATTGTACATTTAAAAAGCTTTGTGAAGAGCTATCTGCCTTCTCGAAATTACATTTCTCATTAGGATTCTCCCCGGAGAATGCTAATTTGCAACATCGATAGAGCTTGTGATGAGGACCCATTGTTTCTGCAATGCAGATGTTAAGGTAAGAATTTCTTCTTAAAACTTTATGCACAAGTAAATAAATACTGTAGATTTAAAAGCAGACTTGATGTCTGAGGCATTTTCTACCACATCGGATTAGATCAGATTTTATAAGGATCATCAACACCTGTATGTATATAATTTAGAGTGTAGAAGACAAGAAAAGCTGTTATTCGTTAGCGAGTTTTTCACTGCAAAAACGTAATGTCTGCAAGCACATAGCAACGTGCTCCACACCTTATTGCGGCCATTCCTCATGCGTGTCATATTCGTATGTGTCCTGATTTTTATTAAAGTGATAAATCGGTTAGGCATGCACGGGAATTTAATGTGTGGATGGTAGGGATCCCATTGCTACAGTTTATCAGTGTCGCACAGGGCACGGCGGGAATGCGGCCGACTGCGGCGGTCATACAGAATGGTGCGTCGTTAGCGTTAATCCGATTCGGGCATTGGAGCATTCGAGTATCCAACGATGTCGGCATCCAGCCGCTCCCGCGGAGCTCAGCAATGCGAGCTCAGGAATTTGAATGCAAATTGAAAATGCCATTAGATCAGCAAACATTCAGCTTGCCTATCAAACGTTGCATTGTGTGCTGGTAACGGAGAAATAATTATCGGAACCGATGTGCTGCGCGTTTGCGTTTTGGATCGTCTGGAAATTTTGTGGGAGTTTCAGGTGATGATCGAATGTAGTGCATCGCAATTACTTTGACCTAATACCATACATACATACGTAGTTTGAGAAGTCGTGGTGGCCTAGTGGTTAAAACACCAGCCTCTCAAGTATGAGTGTGCGGGTTCGATTCCAGGTCAGGCAAGTATTAATGTAACTTATCTAAAGTTATATGTACTTTCTAAGTATATCTTGGACATCAATGACTGAAGGTGAAGTAAAACATCTTGAGGAAACCTGGACTTTATCCTTCTCTGTATGAGAGGAGACTTGTGCCCAGCAGTGGGACGATAAAAGGTTGATGATGATGATGATACATACGTATGGCCTTCTATTCTATTAGATTATTATACAGGGGGTAACGGTGTAGTACATACCTATGTCACATTAACATTATTTAAAGCGTTTCTTAATTCTTCTACATCTCTACATGTTCGGAAGTGATGAGATATAGGCTACTACGATATTAGGCGCGCAGAAAGCAAGGGTTTTTTCGTGATGAAAGATTTGTCATTTATCGCGTAGGTATTGATCTACGTAGTACGGTGACACGTTTGTTATGATTTGAATTTATGAAATCAAGGAAACCGACCAATTCTTAGGGTACTTTATTTTGAATTGAAACCCTTCGTGTCATCATCATCCCAGCGTTAATCCCAGTCGCATCCGAAGCCTTTTCAGCTTTGGAATCTGGGGTTCGCTTTACCAGTCCAACTGCTGATATGGCTAAACTTCGACATTTTCCATGAAGCGACTGCCGTTTGACCTCCACAACCCGTAGGCGACATCGAAGCATTGCAGTTAGATCAATTGTAGGACTTTTGAGGGCTCCAACAACCCGTAACGACTGCCACTAGATGTTCGTAGGGCAACCGGGACCAACGGCTTAACGTGCTTTCCGAGGCACGACCAGACCAGTATAATAAATATTCATATTCATGCATACAAATACTTGCACTGTGTGGGGATCGAACCCGCGCCACCTTGCGCAGCGGCCGCGTCCGCTACCGCAACGCCACGGAAGCTGTCCACTCAAAAAAACTGAATGAATAGGAAGGAAGACGGCAGTTGAGGGAGGTGATGCCATGTTAAACCCAACAACACGATCAACGATACTGCGTTAGAGAAAGATTGAATTGATCTGGAGACCCTCCACGACCAAACTCCCGACACAATAACATTGGGCGCATCGTACCCGGCACACATCGCATCACAACTGCTCAGACCCGTCGTCCGTGCGGCTTCACCAGACATCATGCCGGAACACGACGAATCGCTTGGCGACAAGACTTTGTCTGGTGGGTGGGTGATATTATGGTCGATCACCGAGAAAAATACCTGGTTGGGATCGAAGCTACAGCCTAGGTAATATAACTCATAAGTTGCGGCTGCGACCATCGGTCCACCACTGGTCCGTTATAGTGATGCAATATAATAATACAAATGCCTGGAAGAGATTGCATTAGCGATAAGGCCGCGCATTGTGTATTTTGTTGTGTTGAATGTATTTTTAAACAATGTATTTTTGGTGTACAATATCATCATCATCTCTGCGTTTAGTCCCGGTTGCATCCACGGCTTTGGCGTTGGAGCACGTGGTCCGCTTTCTAGCTCATTCTCCTTCATTTCGCGCGATCTTTAGTATCATGTGGCGTGAGATTGATGTCCCGCATGTCATATGTTATAACGTCAAGTCAGCAGTTCAGCACTTCTTTGGTCTACCTCGCTTGTTCCGGCCCGGCGGAGGCGCCGCACGTAACATGCCGCTTTTTGTAAGACGTGACCGTACCAGAGTAGGCGACCCTCCTCCTGGTGTACAATATAGAATTTATAAATATATAAATAAAACAAACCTATTTTGCCTTACTCTCTCGTTTTAGAAATGTGTCAATAGGTGTGTGTGCCTACGTAAATATACATGCAAAACATTGATTTCAGTGTACACAGGCGATAACTGGTTTATAGCAATATAAATTTTGTGCTTCACATTTATTTAATACCTCGGTAGCTGTAACAGAGTGAATAAAACTTCGAATTTCATATTACAAAAATGGAAGGTCTTTTTAACATTGTCGTAATGTTTGTGGTGGTGTTGATTTGTGCTAGTTTTTCTTCATCAAAAGAAAATTCTTCTTTTGTTACTAAAACTACCTTGACCACAGCTAAAGTTCGTGGTAGTGCATGGCCTAAACCAACTAATTTCATTCGGAGAATACACGTTGAGCCTAATCAAGAAATCTCAAGCACTCCGCATGACTTGTTCCGCGCCTCAGGTCCCATGAGGAGAAGTTAGTATCATCATCATCATAAGTATCCTTTTTTTTTCGGATTACGCAATTATTTTTTTTTTTTGGAATTGGTACAGCTTGGTTTCTTTTTCTAAACGTCTATTACCACTATTATAATATTTTAGCTGTCTACTAGTGGAAATGGGTCTAATTAGCATGCGTATTCAGCTGGGGATCCACTATATAGAGTTCTTCTGACGCCATGTTATCATTCCTTTTTACATATGGCATAAATTTCTGATTTCTCAAAAATCTTCTTCAAATTGAAAGCCACTGCTATTGATAGTGTGTTACGCAATTACCCTGCAGGTCGCCATTTTAGCAATGCCAGTGAATGTAGAATATCTTGTTTCTGAAGTATACCTTAAACGAGGGGATGACCTCTATTTGGATAGAATCGTGCAAACCTTGCAATGTCATCCACCATCTGGTGATCCTCCCCTGTCTGTTATGCTAAATCGCAGACGGAATCCAACAAGGGGTCTTTAGTTTACCGGTCTCCCGATCCTTCTGTGATCATTTTGTGCACTGACAATGGATCTTTCATTGGCTCTGTAGAAAAGTCGCAGGATCTTGTCAAATACAAGGTCGATTATATTGTAGCCAATGAGGTAATTACGCAAGACACCTAAAATAGCAATAAACGGCAATGCCTTTTGTTTTGACAGTTCAGCTCAAACTCATCAACTCAACAAAATAATCACAGCAATGTACTGCTGTGATTATTTTGTTGAGTTGATGAGTTTTTATAATCTACTAGCCCACACTTTAGTCCGAATCAATTTCTGTTATTATGATCGCGATTAAGAAGTTTTATATCATATTTTTTGGTAACTTGAAGCATAGTGTACGCAACGGAAGACATCGAAGATGATTAATTTCACAGTTTTTTCCACATTTTTCACTGATTCTTGACGCTAATTGGCTAAGCTTTCCTCGATAAAAGGACTATACAAAACCAAAAAAATTTTTCAATTCTAACCAGTATTGCCTGAGTTAGTTACCCACACTCTTCAGCTGTAGATGAAGCGATATATTAGTCATAGGTTTCGACATTTTTGCAAAAATCATCAAGTTGTGATTTAAAATATGTCACGCAATAATATTCAGGTCTCTCTCTTTAACCCTCAGTTACCTATCGTTATTATTGTTGGCAACATTTTTAGGTGACGTGGATAGTGTATGGGAATGGGATTACTGGTGCCAGTTACAACCTAAGGCCGGAAAATGTTCAGCCACAGCAAAGTAAGTTCATTGTCTTTCTTCTTAATATTTTTTTCTTTATTTAAATGAAATATTAAAATGCAATACCTACCCATGTTGACGCAATATCAGTTTTGGTCAGTTTTGTTAGAAGAATACAGAAGTAACGTACCTAGGTCATCAGTAGGTATAATTAAAAGCTAAAAGAGTCAGTCAAAGTGCAGAACAATTTGATCGCTACAATTATTCACCACCTTACAAAATCTAGCATATAAATTGGCGCCTAAAACCGTTCCGTACCAGCTAGTCCGGGGATAAGGCCGGGTTTCCACTGACGCGGAGTGGGGCGGAGAGGAGCTTAGCGGTGCACGAATTGACCAATCAATATGCTCAAAATCTCCGCTCCGCTTCAATGGAAACAGCACTAGCTGAGCAGATATTCATAATAACTTTACAGCTAGGCGATGTGGTGCGGAGGACTGTGGGGCGGTGCTGTGCGGAGTACAGCAGGGCGGTGCGTGACTTGCGCCCAGTGCCTCAGTTATCATCGTTACGTCATTAGATGCATACGTATCAAAATGGATGAGAAGTTCAAAAGTATGCTCTGCTCCGCTCCATTCCACTCCACTCCGCTCCGCTTCAGTGAAAACACTGACCACTTTTCACCACTCTTCACCAATTCTCTCCGCCTAGCTCCGCGTCATTGGAAACGCGGCCTAACTAACGCACGGTCTTCGCTGAGGCGGCGAGGAGTATTTATTTATTTATTTAGATTTACCAACGTTCGATTATATTCATTCTTACAATCATAAACATTATGTTTTAATAATAATTAAATATAACAAACACTTACAGGTAAATTCGACATTAGACAATTACATTTTTCTATATTAAGTATTTTTTATAGAAGATACAATTACTATTGGTGAAGCAAAGAAGTTTACATTTACATTTAACTGTTAGCAATAACTTTTAGGATACCACTAAGCGAGTCTACATTAAAGTCAACCAAGTCGCTGTATTTGTTCACAAGCCTGCAGAGTCGAGGAATCGGAGAATTCGATCCGAACACTGTTCTTCGGAATGGTGCGGAGAAGGGAGTTATTCTGTGTCTAGGTGTTGTTCCATGCACGCCTCAAAGATGTCTGCACACCGTGACGAGGTCCAGTAGGACCGAAGCCTACCAGGCTGCGGGTTCTTCGATAGAGATGCCGAGAGACGGGGTGGTTTTATTCAGCAAAAGTCTGATACGTCCGCTCCGTCCAGAGCGGGAGACGTCGTTTGATAATTCCCATCCAAAAAAAGTACACCGTTTTTAAGTAAAAATTTACTAAGGCTTTACTTAAAAAGGGGTTGTTATTAGTTTAACATATGTCTGTCTTCGTAGCTCCCAAACGGCTAAACCAATATTGATTATTTTAATTTAATACTGTTTTGCAGGAAACACGGCCCGATGACACGAAAGTGAGTTATTTGTTTTGATAGTATAAGGTTAGAATAAGTTAATCATATACAATAAGTAGAAGTTTACTTTTATATGGTATATTACTCAAATTTTATATTAAACGCACATTATGTAGCCAAGCATATTATAATATACGGGTTCAACGCTGGTCCAGTTCTACAGGGGTTAAACTTAGCCTTCGGGAACATTGTTGGAGCTGCTGAACATCTAAAAAAAGCTATATTTCCATTATCTAGATCAGGATTTTTTTCATATTCTATAAATGCATAGCATACGGGCGAGCACTTTGTATGTAGGTACTCAATCAAAATCAAAATGCATACGTATCAAACGTATCATCTTACATGGACTTGAATGTGCTTTTGCGGAATGCGGTTGAAAGTATGTCATGCTCACTTTAATGTCTCACTGATGGTAGCGCGTGGTCAAGTGGCCTAGTGGTAAAAACACCAGCCACACCAATGACTGATTACAAGGTGAAGGAAAACGTCTTGAAGAAACCTGGACTTTAAGTCTGAAATCGTCAACACGCATTGAGCAAGCGTGGATTACGCTCAATCCTTCTCTGAATGAGAGGAGATCTGTGCCCACGAGTGGGACGATAAAAAGGTTGATGATGATGATGATGATAGCGCGTGTGTTTGATCAATAATTTCCGGTCAAAATGGTTGGGCCAAATGATGTTCATCAATGCGTCATGTTCGTGAACGGGGACCGTCAGTGGGGACTGGTCATCTCTTAACTGCTTATTTTAATTTCTGAATTGTGTTTATGTTTTCCATGACGGACGCTTTTAACGTGCACGTCTTTCTATAAACTTCTCCCATAGATAAATTCAACATGAATGACGTAACAATTTTTTTGTAATAATAGGCTATTTGACAGATTTATGATGTCTATCTTGAATTACTTGGTTGCGGTTAAGAAGTTCACCAAAAGTTTTTTTTATTTTATTTTAAACACGTATTTCGTAAGAAACATGCAAATAAAAATTCAAAATTCAAATAAGGCGCCGAAACGCAATTCAGCAAAATGGCATAGCGCTTTGTAAGTGACATCACAAACTTATAAATGATTTTCGGTTGCGCAGTGGTGTTCATGTTTATCTGTTATTTGTCAGTCATAAAACAAAAAAATACCATAAATCGCTCCAAATATCTTTAAAAATCTTCTAAAAACGCTAAAACACCTGAGAACACTTAGAACGACAACTAGTGTTAATGAGCGTATGACGTCATCGTGACATTAGCCAATCCGGATCGTTTCACAATAAGTGGCGCGAGAAACAAAATGCCAAACATATTTTTGTGTTTTGGATATATTAATTGTTATTATTTTCATTAAAACTCATGTAAATGACATAAAGAATCCTCATTTTATGCATTTAAAGCAAATAATCACAAAAATATTCCTACTGTCAAATAGCCTATTGTATGATTTTAAAAGGTAGGTAAGTCCATAGGTACCTATTGAGCAAACAGCTATTGAGGAAAGCAAATCAGGTTTGCATTTTGGAATAGATAACTTCATCTTACAGATTGACCGACCCTTTGAAAATCTCATGTAGTGTAAATCTGTTTACAGCTATTATTACAACACGCAGCTGGAACTCTGCGATGAGTTCATGTTCTCCGGGTGTGACGGAAATAAGAACAATTTCCAAACGTTAGTCGAATGTGAACGCCATTGTAAAGGTATTCTTTTTTTTGTAAAGTACCTTCATTTGAAAAGAATATAAATGTCATAGGCAAGATAAATTAAAAGAGATTAATCTGACCAACCGACCTATAATATTTGCATGTCAATGGTAATGCATGTGAGCCACTCTTTTTTAAAATCTTACATGCACGTATTTTTATTTTGTTTGTTTTGTATTTTGACATGTTGCGGAGAGAAAATTACTTATTGTTATTCCTATTCTTATAAAGGGCTCGCCCTTCTCTTGAGTCTTAATGGACTCTCATTCTACAGAATGAGTTTTTAAGAACCGTCCAAATTTCGATATATTTAACTTTGGCGAAAATCATTGAATACATATTTTTCTTTTCGCATCACTCAATACAAAAATATTGAGATATCACATTACACAGTTATCAAAAGGAGATGTTTCAGAAATGTATGGAGCTTGGGCCAGCACATTGTACACTTAACGCTATGGTACTTAATGCTAGGTATAGTTACGCTATTGTTAACTTTTTTTAATGTTAATTTCCTATATTTTGGCTTAGTTTTTATACAGATTCAATTTAACTCGGCCTAGGAGTCCAACACAACTACTAATAAATATGGTAGTCAGCAGTAAGCAAAATAAGATGTTGACAGTGACATTTGACTGACGTGTCATTTATCTAAGGCTATCGTATCTATATTATCTATCATATGACTGCGAAAAAAAACAAAACATGAATTCCGAACATACGGCTCATTAAATAAACACAATCAACTCAAATCAATATTCGACACGAACACAACGGGAAAATAGAACTGTCAAAGTCGCCAATCAAACGTCATAGCCAGTGTCATGGCTAACTTAATAAAGGGTTATCTCACTAAAAAACCATTTCAAATAATTAATTATATATACTTGTATTTTTATTCAAATTAATTTTGTAGTATTTTTTTTATGAAAATCTTTTATTTTTTCCTTTTTATTTACATAGCGTACATAGTGGTGGCCCAAAATGAAACATCTCCTTTGATAAAAAAATAAAAAAAGTTGATGTTTGTTGACGAAGCGCCGTGCCATCGGCCAGCCACACCACGTTCCCCCAAAGTTCACTGAACACAATCGTTTTAAATCAGTGACCACGCAGAGCGGATAATTCTTTCCAGAAAATGATTTAATATGAAAATTTTACGTATCGATTTCTTTTTTCAAAAATGGAATTAGTGAATGATAATGCCTAGAAAAAATTTGGACGATTTTTAAAAACTCATCCTGTATATGGAGATATGCCTATTAGATACAGGAGTGTTTTTGTATTTATTTATTTATTTAGATATATATATATTCTCTGCTACTATACATAGTCTTTGCTAGCTATTAATTAATAAAATTATTATTTCAGGCACCACCTACACGACTTTAAAAAACTCTACAAAAAATGCTTACTGTAGTTTACAACCGAATGTTGGAATATGTCTGGCTTTAATGCATAGGTAAAAAAACATAATGTAGCAGTACTAATGTGTAGTAATGTAGTAGTAGCTTTATAGACGAGAGTGATTCAAAGTTTTTCTGTTTTTCAAGGTATTATTACGACGTGGACGCAGAAGACTGCAAGCCGTTCATATACGGAGGATGTGGTGGAAACCAGAACAGGTTCGATACTCATGAACAGTGCATTAAGCGGTGTAAAGGAGTTTAGTTAAAATATAATACAATATCCTGTATTTTTTCTCTCTGAAAAAGTCATAACATAACAGCATCTCGCTTGTAATCCCCCAAGAGTTCGGCAGAGGTGGTAAACCTATAATAAACCTTCATTCACCAGTTATGATTAAACTCCTCAAACTCTGTAATAAGGGGTGCGTCTTTTGTCATCGTCAGGAAACAAACTAGATTCTAGGCTGCTGCTGTTCAATTCTAGATGAAAAAAAAAACCACACTTTGGCCGACTTCCACCCTTACGTTGTTAACACCACTACGATCCGGACGAAGCCTTTCGCCTCCTCCTTTATACCGCGTACATCGAGGGACTGGAACAATTTGCGGCGGCGGTGTTTCCGTCAGACTACAATTTGAGTGTCTTCAAGGCTAGAGTGAATAGGCTCTTAATAAACTAGTGCGCTTTACCATCAACGATTGCGTCACTGCTTACCATCAGGCGGGATTGCGGTCAAGCGCTAGTTTATAAATTAATTAAAAAAAACTTGGGTATCGAACTTAGAGTGTCATGTATGCTACAACAATGAACGCCTGGCCACCGTAGACACGGCCTTGCGGGCCAGGTTCGGGTCGGCATACGTCTCAAAGGAATGACAGCACATCGTGGCGGGGTTGTGCGAAAGAGGTACCGTTTTCCTGGCCACAGGCAAATGAAGGAACACGGGTGAATTTTAGTCAGTAAAAATCTGACACGCCGTTCTGCTTCGCGCAGATTTGATGATTCCCCACTTAAAAAAAAGTACGGACTGGTTGCGTTATCTGTTAATTGAACTGGCAGTAATCAATAGTCTCGGTTGTAGTCGGCTTACTTTAGTTTTGACGATTTTAAACATGTACAGATCCCAGTAAATCAAGCTTCTTCAATCTTTTAAATTTCTTTAATACATTTTCATTTTTATCCCTATAGCATTAGGTTCAAAGTTGATTGGGCATATTGTACAGATTCGGGAAGCTTCGCCTACTAGCGTCTGCACATATTGGGTTCTCAGTCCATACTAATATTTTATATGCGAAAGTAACTCTGTCTGTCTGTCTGTTACGCATTCCCGCTTAAACCTCTCAACCGAGAGGTTTAAGCGGAGCCAAGGAGCCAAGAGGTTTAAGCTTACCTTTTATTAAAAAAAATGATATTCCCTTGGGAAATCTAAAAAGCGCGATATAACCGGATTCCACACGGGCGAAGCCGCGGGCGGAAAGCTAGTACTCAATAATTTCTTGCATTTCATAATATGTACATACATAATATTTGGTATATTGAACTGTCGGGCCCAGCAAACTATTGAATGAAGGGGTTTTTAAATCTTTTTTCTTTTTTAGAACACATTATTGACTTTCTCAAGGTACGAGGTTATAAAAAGGCCCCCTATATTCTACCTCTTTTTTCAATATTAGCAGATCAAATCCTGAATTCCGTATCTCCCACGTCACAAAGCGTGAACGTCCCGTGCTGCTCTATGGGTGTTTTTGAGGTGTCCGAGCAGGAGCTGGAGATTGCTATACTGGGCCTGAAAAGTAACTGTGCTGTCGGTTGGGATGGTATATCTGCATCCGTCCTAAAATCAGCCCGTCACCTCCTGATACCAGTGTTAAAACACATTTTTAACCTTGCAATAACTACTGCGACTTTTCCTAAAGTATTTAAGAAGGCCATTGTACACCCCATTTTTAAGAGTGGTGATCGACAATGTGTCGGAAATTATAGACCAATTTCAGTACTCACTACTATTTCTAAAGTTTTTGAAAAACTTATAAATAAACAATTAATAAGTTTTCTAACCAAAAATAATATAATTTCTCAAAACCAATACGGGTTTACTAAGGGTAGGTCTACTGAAGACGCTGTAATAGATTTAACAACTACTGTAATTCAGTCTTTAGATAACAAACTAAAAACCATAGCAGTATTTTTGGACCTGTCGAAGGCTTTCGACACGGTTTCGATTCCCATCCTTTTAAGTAAACTGGAAGCAGTGGGGGTAAGGGGCATGGTCCTGAAAATTTTTCATAGTTACCTCACTGAACGTAGTCAGCTTGTAAGGGTTGGAAATTACACCAGCAATGAAGAATTTCTCACATATGGAGTCCCTCAAGGCAGTGTGCTTGGTCCCACCTTATTTTTGGTGTATATCAACGATCTGTGTCAACTGATAATTAGTAACTGCAGAATTATAACATATGCGGATGACACGGCGCTGATTGTGCAAGCAAGGGACTGGCAGCTAGCCTACAAAGAAACTGAAAAAGCCCTGTCAATCATAACATCCTGGCTAAATGACAACCTGTTAACCTTAAATACAAACAAAACCAAATTCATAGCTTTTTCTGGTTCATCCGCGTCTAAACCTCCGGACTCTCTAAAAATTATTGCTCATACCTGTCTTCACTCTAGTCTCAATTGTGACTGCCTACCTCTCATACGCACAAACGAAATGAGATATTTAGGAGTTCAAATCGATTCCTGTTTAAGCTGGGACAAGCATATAGGAATTTTAGTTTCCCGAACAAGAAAACTTTTGTATGTCTTCAAAAAATTAAGATCATCTGCTGACCTACAGACGTTGAAGTTGGTTTACTTTTCCTTGGCGCAGTCGATATTAATGTACTGCATACCGGCGTGGGGAGGCACGTTTGCTAACAGTATGCTGCGAGTGGAGAGAGCGCAAAGAGCGGTTCTAAAAGTGCTTTTAAAGAAGCCTATTAGACATCCGACTGCTGCTTTGTACCAGCAATGCTCTGTACTCACAGTAAGACAACTCTATGTTCTTCAAACCATCCTGCGTAAGCATGCTACAATCCCATATAAACCCAATAACAAGCGCAGAAAGGACATAGTATGCGAAATTCAGCCACATAAAACCGCTCTCGCCAGTAGACATTTTTATGTAAATAGTTCTCGTCTCTACAACCGAATTAATAAAATATCATACATCCATAATTTAACCAAAAACAAATGCAAAAAGGAATTACAAGTTCTTTTATTAAAGTTAAATTATCAGGAGACTGAAGATCTGCTTAAACCTATCCGATAGATGTACCTCTAAAATAGACGCTTACATACATATACTCACTCTCACACCTTCACAGATTACACTCACACACCCTCACATACACTTACACATACCACCTCTACCTACATGCAGAATCACTCTTGCATGAACATACACATACATTAATCCATGTAAACAAGTGGCTTAGTTCAAATCAAATCAATCCTTTTTTATTCTTTTTTTGTTAATTTTGGTATATCTAGTATTAATTGTTACTTTTCTTTAAATTCTAAATTAATTATTTTATTTTGCTTTATTACACTTATTTGATTTACTTTTTGGTACGCCCCAATAGTCCTATTTTATTGTTTAACCTAATTTGGAAGGCGCTGGTGGCTGTGATACAGTGATTTAATTCATTAGTACAGACACCAACGACACATTATTTTTTGTACTTTTTGATTTTTTAGTTAAAATATTATTTGTGTACCTTGAAATGTATATTTTGAAATAAATAAATAAATCTGAAATCTGAAATCTGAATAACCTAACCTTTAGAGTTTGAAACACTAAGAGCACAGGGTCGCACTTGGTTTTTCGACATTATGCCAAGCGGTTCGTCGATTCATAACGTGATTACGGGGCCTATTTTTTGGCCAAAGAATCATCATCCCCACACAAAATAGGCAATGCTGCCAGCTTTCTAGGAACTTTTTCTCTTCACAGCGATGCAGACGATTTTTTTGATACTCTTGTGATTCTTTATTATACTTATATAAATTATTAATATTATTTCATAATAGGTATGTTAGCTGACATTATGTAAATATTATTCTTTCATTTACGAATAACGAATGTTGTCCTTTCATTTCGTTTTGACGTACAGATGTCTAGGGATTGACAGACGATAATAGCTCAAAACATTGAGAGTCGTCTGGGAAAGTTTTACTCATTGTAATTGATACTGACAGGAACGTTAGTCATTAGAGATATTTGATTAAGGCTCGAGGTGCTGACGGATGGCCCTCCGCGATTGCTTCGTTACGGCCAATCGATGAGTATTGAAGGTCGGTTGATGAGTTAGGGGCCTATTATAGCGGTTTCTGTTTTGATTCAGGTTTTGACGGATTTCTTGGTATCTATGTTATGTTTGCATATTATATACTAACAGCACAGTAAAACTGAAGAGTTTGTTTTGTGAATGCTCTAATCTCTGGAACCAGCAGTCGGGTTTTAGGGTTCTGTACTTACACAAAGGGTAAAAAGTGGACTCTATTACTAAGAGTCCGCTGTCTGGCTGCCCCCAGCCTGAACTTGAAATTTTCACTTGTGTTGTATTTCTGATGTTGCTATAACTAAGAATCTATACTAATATATTAAGCTGAATAGTTTGTTTGAACGCGCTAATCTCAGGAATTACGGGTCCGATTTGAAAAATCCTTTTTGCATTGGATAGCCCATTAATCCGGGAAGGCTTTAGGCTATATAACATCACGCTGCGACCAATAGGAGCGGAGCATAACTAACTCCACGCGAACAAAGTCGCTGGCGGCCGCTAGTATCTAATAAAAAGCCCGCCTAGGGCGGGGAACAAGTAAGGCCTAGGGGGGGCAAGTCAAATTTTTTGAGTGATTGCACGCTGTTTTTAGGGTTCCGTAGCCAAATGGCTAAAAACGGAACCCTTATAGATTCGTCATGTCTGTCTGTCCGTCTGTCCGTCCGTATGTCATAGCCATTTTTTTCCGAAACTTTAAGAGCTATACTGTTGAAACTTGGTAGGTATTCTGTGAACCGCATTAAGATTTTGATGCATTAAAAAAAAGAATTCTAAATATTGGGAGCTCTACTTAGAACTGAAACTATTTTTTTTTTCATCAAACACATACGTGTGGGGTATCTATGGATAGGTCTTCAAAAATGATATCGAGGTTTCTAAAATATTCTTTTTTTAAACTGAATAGTTTACGTGACAGACGCTTCCAAAGTGGAAAAAAGTTGGTCCCCTCCTCTAACTTCTAAAATAAGAAAATGAAAAATCTAAAAAAAGAAACATATGATGAACATTACTATAAAAACTACCAACGAAAATTGTTTTGAACGAGATCTAGTAAGTAGTTTTTTTAAATACCTTGTAAATCGTAAACCGCTTATTACCGCGTAATCTTTCATACAAATAAATCCTTTAATTTCATAAATCAATGATACGGAACCCTTTGTGCGTGAGTCCGATACGCACTTGGCCGGTTTTTTGTCAATTACAAACGGTACATTTTATGAGTGTCTACTGTATGATTTATTTAAAAGTTCGAGATAAGTCCTCGTTTATACTTTATTTAGTAAATAGGGGAGTTCATACGTATCCCGCGAGTACTACGCCCCCCCCCCCTTTGTTTACGCCTATGGAACCTACAAATTATTGAAAGTTTGGTTCTAATAAAACTAATTCTAAGACTTTATCAGTTCAAAGATTAAATACCATTAATATAGGTAGTTAATGATAAAACTTATAATGATGTTTGATAACAAAAGTACCTTTTTTTTTGTTGGGTTGTGAATCATCAAATGACTTCTACCGCTCTGGGCAGAGCGGAAGGGCGTGTCAGACTTTTACTGACTAAAACCCACCCGTGTTTCTTCACTTGCCTGTGCGACGGCCAGGGTCACGGTTTCTTGTTTAACCAACCCGAAATCCTGACTCAGGAGGCATCGCTCTTCGTGGACCCCGTCACGACGCGCTGACATCTCTTTGAGGCGCGCGTGAAACCCGACGCGCCGTCGACTCGGGCCTGGTCCTTACCGAGCGGCGAGCTGCCCACTGCTCACCGCCCGCAGGCCCGCGCCTACAGTGGCTGGGAGTTTAGTGACATCTCCCGACCAGGGCGTCTCCTGCGACGGCGCGTGAGGTCGCTGGGATTAACGTTACCTCACGCGCTCCGCCTCCTCCTTTATAACAAAAGTACCTTGCTAACTTTTCAAACCGGTTAACAGTTAATTGTTTGTTTTATCTAAACATCATTAAAACTAATTCTATAAACTTTACTGATGTTTTAATAAGAAGCGTAGGTACAGACGACAGCACGTCAAGCTATAAAAATCTGTTACATTTCTTTATTAGATTTTTAACTTTATTGGTAAAAAATTAAGACTCAAGATTGATTGGGAATATTTGACAGTTTAGGGTAGCTTGATCTGCTGTCTCCCGTACCTAATTGACCGAGATAAACAAAATAAAAATATGGTAAAGTTCAAAAACAGACGGAAACTTTACCAGACTTCCTAATTCCTAGAATATACAATTTCAGACATGCTACATAGAAAATATATATTCTTCTTCCCACTGTGATTAAGTTTTGAATACTCTCCGCACTTCTGCAGCGTAACACACTATCCGTAGCAATGGGTTTCATTTTGAGAGTTCAACTATATTTTTCGGTCATATGTAGCAATGGATTAGTAATATGCCTCTAAAATTTTGAAATTGAGAGTAACATATGTAAACAATATGTAAAGAAAACGCTGTCCGATCCGTGAAGGTATTGTTAGGTATCGATAACTGCTTCTACTAATGCCTACAAAGTCGGGCTAAACTTAAAATAAAAATCCCCTAAAAAAATAAATATTATTTCGCAAAAGGAGGTAAATTAATACGTGAGCGGTAGGCCATACAATGCGCGGGCGAAGGGGGGCAGGGCACGCGGCACGCAGCACGCTGTTATATCGCTATTCGTTCATAATAATACCGCCACAAATGGTGTAGTCACTTTTTTAAAAAAAAATACCAAATTTTGGGAAGTTGGAATTAAGCCGCGAAAAAAAAAAGATTATTTAAAAATTCATTAGTATTGTTACTATGATGATTATGTAAAATTTCATATTTTATCTGGTCATGTGTTTACCTAACCTTTATTATCGGGGTTTCTTTACATATTGTATAGTACACACTATTGTTATGCAATTAGGGTGCTTGTCTTTTTAACTTCTGAAATATCTATTTGTGAAAGAACTATTTGTTAGTATCCATGCATTTGTGTCACAGTTTGTTTAGCAAAGAGCGAAGCGTTTGGTAAGTCCAACAATTATTGAAATTTCATGAAAGTAAAACGAGCTTACGATAACTTAATATAATGCCTACACCGTTCTTTCTACTGAGACCATCATACATCGTACTAGAGGTTCATCCACCACACGGGGCAAGTGCGTGACGGTACACGTCCCAGTTTTTTTTTCTAATGGGGAATCATCCAATGACTTCTCCCGCTCTGGGCGGAGCAGAAGGGCGTGTCGGACTTTTACTGGCTAAAACCCACCCGTGTTTGTTTCTTCACATGCCTGTGCGACGGCCAGGGCCAAGGTTTCTTGTTTGACCAACTCGCAACCCTGACCCAGAAGGCATCGGTTTTCGTGGACTCCGTCACAATGTGCTGATATGTACATGTCACATGTCATCGAATTTCTCACCAAAATCAGTTTTTAGGACATGCCGGTGTGCTGACGATGTTTTTCTTAACAATTTTAAGAGTTTTGTGATGAATTAAACACAAAGTAATCTGTGCGCACAAAGCTGTCAGAGTTAGAACACAAATAACCTCGTATTAAATCGGGGTTGATATATCTGGCCGGGTAACACTGCACTCGAAAAGTCAGAAACATTGTACAAGAGTCAACCCATCAAAATCAAGTATCGGGCACATTTTTCGTGCAGACTCCTTTAAATAAAATACGACAAGGCTTCCCCGCTGGCTATTACGCAAGTCTCGCCGGCTGTAATCCTCGTTCTGACGAAGAAAAATTCTCGTAATTAATAGTGCAGCTTCCAGATTAATTAGCAGAGATCTGCCACTGTCTGCCGATCCTATTATTTGAATTTCGTTAGTTATTTTCTTAACTAATCTCTAGGAGTAGGAATTAATAAAGTAGCGCACTGTTTTAGTACAAAATTGGAGAATGTTAATTTGATTGAAAAGCTGAGTCTTAGCTGTTACATGAAAGTTTATAAGAAATTACTGAGTCTCAACCACTAACTCAAATTAATGTCGAACTAAATTAAAAAGAAATTCTTCTTTGTCGAAATATTTACATAGGGAAGAAGTAGGTTGGTTTTTATGAATATTCGTCTGAATTCAACAGTCAGAATGTACATATTTACATTGCGTAATAGCGTCATTAGTGTTCCTCAAATGGAATAAATAAGGAAAGCAAGGGAAACAATGGTTTATAATTACGTTCGGTCGCGTCCTGGTGGCAGTTTGATTAAGTTGATTGATGGCCTTAGAGACTTAATTTACTAAAACAAAGCTTATTGTACATACGTACATATACATATATTTCTTTTTCTTTATTAAGAAGACAGTCCTGTTATTTATGACTATAATTTATTTACCTATTCCATTTGTTTGATTAAGCGGGACAAGAGCAGATTGTTTTTGAATTTATTTTTAGCAAAACATAATGATAAATGTTGGTTGGAAGTGCGTTACATTATCCATGTTTACTTGGAAACTTGAATATTTGGAGAGTCAACACGAGAAGTGTTGTTTCAGTGTCCGTAACCAGTTGGCACACCTGTAAACTTAAAGTTACGGAGTACTTACTAGCTGTATAAATGCAAATTCGTGTTTGCGTTTAGTGTTGGTAATATTTCATAGACTTTTCATGGATTAATGATTGTAGAAAGACAGTGTAACTGTCAAATAGCGATGTCTATTAAATGAATATGAAAAAAGCGCGGGAACGTTTGACAAGAGTGGCGGTCTTTTTGAAATAAATAAAACCAAAAATTAATTTATTTGTTCCAATCTGTATATATTTTGCGTAAAAAGTGTAAATACTCAACATTTTAATTGCTGTTTATAAAAAGAACTGTAAATATGGGGAAAACAGGCGCGCGGAAGCGCAAGAAAAAACTTGAAGACGGGATTGGAGGAGGCGAAGGTGGCGAGTCCGACTACAGTGACACCTGCTCCACGAAGTCCCTGGAAGACAAAATTGAAGCGGATAAGTATAAAGATTTTAGGATCCCGAATTATGTTCGATTTTATCCAGAACAAGGTGGAAATTTTGAATACGTCGTATTTATAGAGAGTACGAAAAATGACCAACCCATAGGCAACCGCGACATAATGTCGTTGGCAAATTGCTTAAAAAGATACAACAAGGGCATCAAACAATTACAAAGAATCAATAAACATAAGATTGGAGTAGTTTTTGAGCGGCCTGGCCTGGCTAATGCGGCACTACAAAATAAAAAATTTTTGGAAGCTTACAGCTTGGCTGCTAGCATTCCTGCAGCGGCCAGTGAAGTAACAGGGGTCATCACGCATGTACCAGTTGATCTATCAAATGAACAAAGTTACTCAGCACTCACTACAACAAAAAATATTATCAGCATTAGGCGTTTCATGAGAAGAACAAAAATGGATAGTGGGATATTAAAATTAGAACCAACTAAGACCGTATCAATTACATTTTCATGCCCGGTGCTCCCAGAAAGCGTCGATCTCAACAGCTGGCGCTTCGAGCTTCGTCCGTATGTTCCACCAGTGAAGCAGTGCCTCAAGTGCCTGAGGTATGGGCACATTGCCAAATATTGTAAGAATTCTGAGCGCTGTTCAATATGTGGTGAGTCACATAATTTTAAATTTTGTTTAAAATCACCAGAGGAAGCCATCTGCTGTCACTGCAGGGGCAATCATGTCGCTGTATCTGCACAATGCCCTGTCAAAAAAGAAAAAATATTATCTAACAAAGAAAAAACTCAAAGAAAGGCATACTCTGCTGTACTCAATGATAATAAGTCATTTCCTCCTTTAAACCAAAACCCTATAGAAATGTTAGCGTCACTTTTAAATTCCGACCAGATTTTGAATACAGTTGTGGAGTCTGTTGTCAAACTAATAACTATGAATAAAAATAATGAAGCAGTTATTTCCACTCAGAGTATTAAAGATACCCTCTTGGATACAATTAAAAGAAATAAGAAATAAATTACTATTAATAATTATTTATTTTATGGATTTTTTAAGAATAATTCAATGGAATGCTCAGAGTTTACCTGCACATAAATATTTATTATTAAATTTTCTACAAGAGAATCAGATTCATGTAGCTTTAATATGTGAAACATGGCTAAAGCCTCACATTCGTTTTAATATGAAAGGTTATAATACAATTAGTTTAGATTCTGGTACTAGACATAATGGTGTAGCCATTTTAGTTCATAATAGTTTACAATTTTCTAAGATAGACACTTCTTTTAACGATTCAATTCAAAATATAGCTCTGCGAGTGCAGTATGGCAAAAAAGAAATTTCGCTTTTGTCTTTGTACAGTCCTGGTAATTGTGATCTTTCATTTTCTAAATTAAAACTTAATAATTTAATTTCTAATTTACCAGCCCCTTTGTTGATTGCTGGCGATTTTAATGCGCGGCACACAGCATGGGGTTGTAATATTATTGATTCACGTGGTCGTGATATTGTTGAAAGCATCGACGACAATAATTTGGTTCTTCTGAATGATGGTCAGTTGACAACTGTTGGTTCTAATAGATGGCAAAGGAATACTTTGGATCTTACTATTGTATCACCTTCTCTGGCATTGTTATGTGAGTGGTTTGTCCATGACGATCCTATGGGCAGCTATCACTTACCTGTAATTACAAATATCAATTTTAGTGATAATAATAATGCTTCACCTGAAATAGATTATTCTGCATCTCCTACTTTTTACAACTTTCGTCTGGTAGACTGGCGAAAATATAGCGAAAATGTTGATTCTCTGTTGCAAAATTTCTACATTGATCATTCTAATCCATTGAAATGTTATTCTGATTTGGTTGTGTTGTTAGACAATGCATTGCAGCAGTCAGCTATTATTAGCAGTAGGTCTTCTGTTGTTAATCAGTCAAGTCAATCAGTTAATAAATTTCAGTCCAGAACTCGTGCAAAACGTGTATCATTACCATGGTGGAACAATAATTGTGCAAAAGCGGTAGAGGATTGTAAAAAAGCATACATTGAATTTAAATATAGTCTTACAGAAGAAAGCTTTCTTAAATTTAAAAGGCTACAAGCTGTTAAAAAATGTGTTTTAAAAAAGGAAAGAAATTTAAGTTGGCTTTCACTATGTCAGTCGCTAAATAGATGTACACCCATATCTAGGATCTGGAGGATTGCTAGAAGATTTAATGGTCAACAAGCTTCTTCTAAAAATGTTTATACAGATTGGATTCAAGAATTTCTTAAAAAATATACACCAGATACTGTTGAGGCCCCTTTACAATATGCAAATAGAGTTTGTCCTGTCCGTAATTGTAATTATTTATTATCGCCATTTAATTTCCAAGAATTTAAAAATGCAGTTTTTTCAAGACGAGATACAGCACATGGCCTTGATGGTATTCCATATAAAATGTTAAAACTAACTACAAATCATTCAAAGAATATCATTTTGAAAGTCTATAATTTGCTGTGGTCTACCTCTGTCATACCTGTAGATTGGAAAAAGGATTGTCTAGTCCCTATTCTAAAACCAAACAAAGATAAAACCAAAGTGAACTCATATCGGCCAATAGCTTTAACATCATGCATGGGAAAAGTATTTGAACAACTTCTTAAACAAAGGCTTGAATTCTTCATTGAGAGCAATCATCTTTTACCTTCAAATCAGTTTGGTTTTCGTAGGGGTCGATCCTCCAGAGAAAGTATAGCACATCTTCAACTTGATATTTTTGATTCTCTTAGACAGGATAATGTCCTTATTGGTGTATTTTTTGATGTTGTTGGTGCTTTCAATAATGTGAATCATCACATTTTAGCTGGTGAACTTTTTTCTCTTGGTATTCCTGAAAAATTGGTTAATTGGATTTTTGAATTTTTGCATGGTCGTGAAGTTTATGTCAAGTCAAATAATCAGTTAATTGGACCACGTTATTCATATAGGGGTGTATGTCAAGGGGGTATATTATCCCCACTGATATACATACTGTATATACATAAATTGAATTACATATTAGGTACACAAGTTAAAAATTTGCAATTTGCTGACGATCTAGTTATTTATTTCTCTGGATCTGATATTCAGCAAGTGTCCTCTGTAGTTAATTCTGCTCTTAAAAAAATGAACAATTATTTCAGCTATTTAAACCTAGACATAAGTCCTGAAAAATCTAAAGTTGTTGTGTTTGGTGAATGTGATTTTGATGTTGATATTGTATATAATAATATTAATCTGCCACTGGATAGTGAAGTTAAGTTCTTGGGTGTCATATTTAGTAGTAACCTCTCTTGGAATAAATATGTAGATTATTTATTAGGTAAGGCCTACAAGGCCTTTAATGTCATTAAGAGTTTGTCAAAAATTGATCCAAAAATTCTATTAATGTTGTACAAATCAATTGTGCGTAGTCATTTTGAATATGGCTTTTTGTGCTTTGGCTCTGATCCCAAATTGGTTAAAAAGTTAGATATCCTGCAGAATCATAATCTGAGATGCATTACTGGTGCTATGAAAACTACTCCCATTAACTCTTTGCAGGTGGAATGTAATACACCTCCGCTTCACTTCAGATTTAAATATTTAAAATCAAAGTTTTTGTTAAAACTACTTTCATTGTCCACTCATCACTTATTCAGAAAAATAGAATTTCTCTATAGAACATATTCTCCTTCTAATATACCTCGTTTTCCCTATTTATTTCATGACTTATCAGATATCATAGAGTTCAGTCAGCAGTTCAACATTCATAAAACTGAGAATAACTGGATATGTTACTCAGGACCTTACGGTATTCATTTTTGTGACTTGAATATCCACATTCACCCTGATTTAAAGAATAAAGAAGAAGTATATGAAATAATAGATAATTTCCCTCAGCATAGACATATCTATACAGATGGTTCCAAAAATAATGATTTTGTTTCGATGGCTGTTTACTTACCACATTTGAAAACGGGCTACGGAATTAGACTCCCGGGCCAAATGAGTATATTTTCTGCGGAGTGTCTCGCCATTCTTGCTGCTCTACAATTCATTGAGGAAAAGATCCAGGAATGCACTCAGTGGCTGGTGTTAACAGACAGCATGAGCTGTCTTAAAGCTCTACAGAATTCCAAATTTGATGCTGGATCTAACTATATTTTACAAGATATTAAAACCGCCTATTTTAAGCTCATCAGGAATCATATTAATGTAGTTTTTATGTGGGTTCCGTCGCACATTGGGGTTTCGGGAAACGAAAGTGCTGATACATTGGCCAGAGCCATTTCAAATAACGCCGCAAATGTCAATATTGACATAAAAGATGTTGCACTACCGCAGTCTGATTTACTACCAAAACTCAAACATTTAGTAAAACAAGATTGGTCTACTCATTGGCAAGAAACTCTGACAGAAAAAGGAAACTGGTATGCGAAGATTAATAATGTTCTTGGTTCTCGTCCGTGGTTTACGAAATCAAGGGAATATTATAGTAGAAAATACTATACAATCCTAACACGCTTGAGATTCGGACATTGTCGATTTAGCTCACATTTGCATAGAATGCGTATTATATCATCTCCAACATGCACTAAATGCAATTTAGGTGTGGATCAGACTTTAAATCACATATTTTTCGATTGCCCTGCATATAACATCCAGAGGTTGGTCCTGGCAGACAGATTATTAGATATATATAAGACATCTAATAGCATCCCGCGCGACATCCAAGACATTCTCACAAATTCTGCAACTTACAAGGATATATACAATTTTGTTGTATCATCGGATTTGGAATTATAATACGGACAAGACACTGAAGATTAGGACATCGATTAAGACAACTAAAATGGAAAAGAAAATGGCTACGGCCTTGTTTATCCCGGACTAGAAGAACAATAGAATATTGAAGAAGTGGCTTAGCCTTAATTAACCCGGACTAGAAAAAAAAGAAAATTAAAGAATTGGCTTCGGCCTTACATTGCTTGAACATAGAAAGAGAAAAGTTACAGAAATGGCTTCGGCCTTACAAAACTTGGCTACAGAAAAAGAAAATCTACAGACCCTAATTTTTGAAATGGAATTAATTTTTATTTAAGACAATGGCTGCATGGCTCTGCCTTTGCCTTTCCCGAGAAAAGGGAAGAAAGAAAAAAATAAAAAAAATTAAATGAATATGATGTGAATTAGTGGAGAAGGTAATAGCTTGTTTGTTTTGAGCGGGTTGCGTTTCTGAAATGCGAAAATACAACAGATGTTGAAGCCCTTATCACGGGCGCTATTAGAAAATAGGATTTTTCAACACCCGAAAACAGCGCTGAAAATACAATTATGTAAGTATTATACAGTACAATTATTATTATTCTTCTTTAGCCTATAGAGGTCCACCGCTGCACAAAGGCCTCCCCCAAAGCTTTCAATAGTACCCCCCAATGCAATATGGGGGGTACTATTCTAAGCCCGGTACCACACGGGTGATTCCTCATATAGAATACTCTTTATTATGTACACCATATAGATTACAAAAACATAAATATAAAAATTTTACAAAAGGTGACACAATGGGCGGTCTTATCGCTAAGAGCGATCTTTTACAGACAACCTTTGGATGGAATAGTAAGGGGAAGGAGAGAGAAATAATGTAGGTAGTCTACAGTGTACTATTTACAATTTTACATAGTTTATATAATAAATATACACGTTAAGTGTATCATACTAGTCCAATAAATACTTATATACATCTAATTAATAAAAATCATACAAAAGCAAATAAAAAATAATGACATGTTTAACGAGAAAGGAAATGCTTTTTTACCATGGTTTTAAAAGTGGACGCCTCATATAATAGGCTATCGTTTATTAAATATCTGTAACGCGATACTTGTGAAACAATACAGGAATTCCGGACAATAAAAGTGATGTGTTGGAATCTCTGGAGCATCTTTTTAGGGTTCCGTAGCCAAATGGCAAAAAACGGAACTCTTATGGATTCGTCATATCTGTCTGTCCGTCTGTCCGTCACAGCCATTTTTTTCCGAAACCATAAGAGCTATAGTGTTGAAACTTGGTAGGTAGTATTCTGTAAACCGCAATAAGATTTTGATACAAAAATAAAATAATAATAATAAATATTGGGGGCTCCCCATACTTAGAACTGAATTTCTAAATTTTTTTTTTCATCAGACACATACGTGGGTGGTATCTATGGATAAGAATATATGGATAATCTTCATAAATGATATGGAGGTTTCTAAAATATTTTTTTTCTAAACCGAATAGTTTGCGTGACAGACGCTTCCAAAGTGGAAAAAAGTTGCTCCCCCCCTCTAACTTCTAAAATAAGATAATGAAAAATCTAAAAAAAGCATATGATGTACATTACTATAAAAACTACCAACAAAAATTATTTTGAACGAGATCTAGTAAGTAGTTTTTTTTAATACCTCCTAAATCGTAAATTATTACCGCGTAATCTTTCATACAAATTACTTAAATCCTTTAATTTCATAAATCAATGGTATGGAACCCTTTGTGCGTGAGTCCGACACGCACTTATTTCCGACTAAGTTGGGTTCGACTTGCAGTCTTAACGTAGAAGCAGAATATCAGTATCTTACATGAAGTGACTAATACGCTAGAGAGTTTTGACGGGAAAGCTAAGATGAGTGTCACGCGCATTTTTCATTGGACTTTTAAAATTATTTAGTGTTGTTTACTAAATAAAAGCGCGTGATTTATGTAGTAAAAAGTGCAGTCAGTACATAATTCAAAAAGAACATTGAAATATCGCAGCATAGTGGCTACATCATGAATTTGCCTCAAATCGTCCATGAACCGTCTATGAAGGGGTCATAGACGGTTCACGCGGCCGTCTTTTTCAACTGTGATTGGCGATATCCGCCATTATTGTGGAATAAAGACTAATAATTCTTTCTTTTTTTTTTCTTGACGCGGTGATTAGTCTTTCAGGCTTTTGGCTACCCTTAAAATAATAATAATAAGCCTTTTATTTTATGCATAAGTGTAGTACAGATGACAGCACATCAAGTTTCTGTAATCTGTTAGATATCTTTATTAGATTTTCAACTCTATCTCTAAAGCATTAAATCTCAGTGTTCATCTATACATATAATAAAATCGTAGAGGTCGAATGTCTGTACAAATGAAAAAAATGCTTAAAACGAAGTCAGGGTGATGTAAATAAAAGGAAAATAAAAAGAAATTTTTTTTAGAATTTCTTATTTCTCTGTCTGTTTGTCTGTTTGTCTGTTTGCACGGGATAATCTTCGAAACGGCTGAACGGATTTGAATGAAATTTTGCATGGTAATACCTAATATCCCTGGTCAACATCTTAGATAATTTTTATTTCGGAATATTAAAGGGTTCCCGTGGGATGGTTAAAAAACCATTGTTGAAAATCACAAAATCACGGAAGAGTCCATGGCGTCGAGTAAAAAAAGTTTAACATGCAGCGCTGTCTAGCGTCGAAAGGCATTGTTTTTGTAACTACGTTACCTATCTGTTTATATTTGAAAGTCATTCTGTGATAATTCCGATTATTTCGTAAATAACCACAAAGTGCATTTTCAAAAGAATATATATTTCTATCGGCGAATACTTTCACGGTTTGTTTCTTCACAATGCCTAGAAAAAGGTCAAATCTTTCTCAGTACTCGAGAGAAGCTAAAAGATCTAGGTTGTTTAGATCCCAAGAAAGTAACGATGATCATGAGGCAAGACTTACTGCGACTCGACACCGCCAGGTTACTGCTCGCGTTATGGAAAATCCTTCTCAGCGTGAAGCCCGACTAACAGCTGATCGGCAACGCCATTCTTTATCTAGAGTCTCAGAGACGTTTATTCAAAGAGAGTCCCGCTTAAGCTCACAACGCACACGCACGTCTGCTTTTCGGTCGCAGGAAACCAGTATAGAAAGAGAGCTACGACTAACAGCCGATCGTGAACGTCATACGTTGTCGCGAGTCTCAGAGACGTTTACGGAAAGAGAGTCCCGCTTAAGCTCACAACGCACCCGCACGTCTGCTTCTCGGTCGCTGGAAACCAACGTAGAAAGAGAGCAACGACTAACAGCCGATCGTGAACGTCATGCGTTGTCGCGAGTCTCAGAAACGAGTCAAGAACGAGAGGTACGTCTAACAGCTGATCGCGAGCGCCATACATTATCTTATGCCTCACAAACTTTTACCCAACGTGAGGAACGCTTAAGTAACGCTCGATATCGTCAAAATATTATTAGTGCTTTAGAAAGGGATGATCAACACCAGCAACGATTAGAATTGGCCAGGGAAAACTATGAGCTTATGCGCCAGGATCGTGAGGATTCGTTACTAAGAGAAAGAGAGAGAATACATGAAATAAGACAGCATGAATCAGAAGAACAACGTCAAGCACGCTTGGAGTCCGATCGACTTCGACACTTACTCAACAGAAGGTCGGTTTCATCTGAAGAGTTTGGCCTTGATTCTGACGAACAATACCCCTGGACAGAAAAAGAAAAAGAAAAAAGTGGGTTTACATACTCACCCAGAATTGATTATACTTCATTTTCATTTGTGGGTGGAATGATTTTAAAATGTGATTTTTGTGAAGCTCTCAGATGGCAAAAAGAAACCAGCGGAATGTGTTGTGCGAGTGGAAAAGTACATATTTCATTGTTTCTAGAGCCGCCAGAACTTTTAAAAGCGCTGCTAAATGGAGATCATCCACAATCTAAACACTTCTTGGAAAATATTCGTTCATATAATAATGCATTCCAGATGACATCGTTTGGTGCAAAGAAAATAACGGAAGGGCCATTTATGCCCACCTTTAAGGTTCAGGGGCAGGTTTACCACCTAATAGGTTCTTTACTGCCTGAAAACGAACCCAAGTTTCTTCAAATATATTTCATATCTGATTATAATGAACAGGCAAATATCAGAAACCAAATTTTTCCACAACTTAACAATAATTTGATTTGCCTGCTTCAAAATTTGCTTTTTTTTTTTTTTTTTTTTTTTTTTTTTTTTACAAATTATAAACCAGCGCTTGACCGCAATCCTGCCTGATGGTAAGCAGTGACGCAATCGTTGATGGTAAAGCGCACTAGTTTATTAAGAGCCTATTCACTCTAGCCTTGAAGACACTCAAATTGTAGTCCGACGGAAACACCGCCGCGGGCAAATTGTTCCAGTCCCTCGATGTACGCGGTATAAAGGAGGAGGCGAAACGCTTCGTCCGGATCGTAGTGGTGTTAACAACGTAAGGGTGGAAACCAGCCGTACGACGGGTCGTCCGCTGGTGGAACGGAGATGGGGGAATTAAATCATGCAATTCCCTCGCACACTCCCCGAAATGCATCCTATAGAACACCGAAAGGCTGGCTACTCTACGCCTGTGCTCTAGGCTTTGTAGACCAACTCGAGTTAGATCAGGGTCACCAATCAGCCTCTTTGCACGTCTCTCCACTGAATCCAGAGTGGCCAGGTGACACTTGGCAGCACCAGCCCAAATGTGGCTGCAGTACTCCACACACGAACGGACCTGTGCTTTGTATAACATTAGAAGCTGCCCAGGTGTGAAGTACTGCCGGACCTTTGCGATAACGCCAAGTTTCCTGGCAGCCACCTTGGCCTTGGACTCAATGAACCGCCCAAAGTTAAGGTTCGAGGAAATCTCAACTCCCAAAAGCTGAAGGCGGTCGGAACACTCCAAGGACACATTCCGAAAAGTAGGGGCCAAGGTGAACGGGCTCCTTTTGGCGGTGAAAAGACACGCCTGTGTTTTGGCGGCATTGAATGCTACAAGATTGGCATTGCCCCATTCGGAGACTGCCTGCAGTGCAACACTCGTTCGCTCAACCATGGCCTCTCTTTTGGACCGGATTGATTCCCTACTAGCCCGAGCATCCGGCAGGTATCTCTCTACAACTGTGCTGTCATCTGCATACCCATAGATACCGGGCATCAGCAGATCGTTAATATGCAGCAGAAACAGAGTTGCAGAGAGAACAGACCCCTGAGGAACACCGGCATTAGTTGACATGGGCTCAGAAGAGCATCCGTCGACAACAACTCGGAGGGACCGTTCAGTCAGGAAGTCTTTTACCCAGCCAGTCAGGCTAGGGGAAATGCCGTACGCTGGAAGCTTACTCAAAAGGCCAGCGTGCCAAACCCGGTCGAAGGCCTTCGAGACATCAAGGGAGACAGCAATCGCTTCCCCATTCTTCTCGAGGGCCTCGCCCCACAAGTGAGTGGCATACACTAGTAGGTCCCCAGTTGACCGATTGCGGCGAAACCCGTACTGTCGGTCACTGAGGAGATCGTTACCTTCCAGGTATGCCAAGAGGCGCGAGTTCAATACACGCTCCATAATTTTGCAAAGTATGGAGGTGATCGAAATCGGCCGATAGTTGGCAGGATCGGCACGACTACCCTTCTTGGGCACAGGCTGCACGTTAGCAAGCTTCCAGGACTTGGGCACTATACCAGTCCTAAATGAGAGGCGATACAAGCGCGTCAATACAGGAGACAACTCGGGCGCACATGCTTTAAGAACAATCGCTGGTATACCATCCGGACCACTAGCCTTATTCACGTCCAGACGACACAGTACTCTCAGAACCTCCTTGTTTCTAATGCGAACCTCAGGCATTGAAGCTCCGCAATAAGGTAAATTAGGTGGAGTAGCACTGCCAGTATCAAGACGCGAATTATGGGCAAAGAGAGATGCAAAGAGACCTGCTTTCTCTCTCGCCGTATGAGCCAGTGTTCCATCAGGCCTAACCAGCGGAGGCAGTGAGGGCCGACAGAAGTTCGCCTCAACCGATTTGGCAAGGGACCAAAAAGATCTGCTACCGGATGGCTGCGCAGATAACTTGTTGCCAATATGGGTAATGCGGTCGAAGCGAGCCTTCTTGAGCGCCTTCTTGAAGGACTTGGCAGCACGGTTAAAGGCTCTCTTCTTTGAGCTTAGATCCGGAGCTCCGCGGTCACGAGCGTCAACCCAGGCGAGAAATGCCGTGTGCTTACGCTGTTCAGCTTGGACACAATCGGCATTGAACCATGGGCGAGCCGAGCCACCGACGGGCACGTCATTGAATGGGATAAAATACTCCATAGCTTGACGCACCACATCGGTTATAGCGTCCGCACAGCTCGAAGGATTGTCAGAGGAGAAGCAGACCTGCTGCCAAGGATAAGACGCAAAGAAGTGGCGCATCTCATCCCAATCCGCTGACCTGTATCGCCACATTCGCCGTTCACCACGAGAGTCGTGATCTGGTGGGGAGAAGGACGTTACAGACTTCACCAGACAGTGGTCTGAAGTTCCCAACGGTGAGGAAACTGTTACAACACATCTGTCCGGATCAGTGGTCAGCAGAAGGTCCAAACAGTTGGCAGTATGCCCAACTACATCAGGCACCCTAGTCGCTTGCTCTACCAGCTGGGAAAGGCCCATAGAAAGCGCGAAGTTTCGCGCTTCTCTCCCAGCGTGGTCGGTCCTCTGGTATGGGAAGAGCCAGTCCTGGTGGCAGGCGTTGAAGTCCCCCAGAGCGACGAACTGAGCGTCAGGGTGCCGATGCAGCGCATTGTCAGCAGCCTCACTGAGATGGTCAAATAATCTAGTTGTCTCCTGATCACCGCTGTGCGATCGGTAGACACAGGTGTAAACAATTTTGTCCACACCAGTGTCAACCAACAGCCATAGGGACGAGAAGTGAGGGTCTTCGAGGTGACGGAGGCGCCGGCAACAGATGTCATTGCGGACATACACACAGACCCCGGCACGCTGCAGGAAATGATGCTCCAAAGAGTATCCCGGGTAGCCGAGGTATGCCGCATCAGACGGACATCTGATCTGGGTCTCCGTCAGGAAAAGTAGATGTGGCTTTTCAGTCTCAAGGTGGTAATGTACTGCAATGAGATTGGAGTGCAGACCTCTAATATTTGCGAGGTGCACTTTAAATGAGAGGACGTGCGCCCGCTGTGCACACCTACTTTTCTTTATTGAACTTTTCATTATTTCAAAAATTGAGTGAATAGGAAGAAAGACGGCAGTTGAGTGAGGTGATGCAACGTTAAACCTCACAATGCGACCAACGATGCTGGGCCAGAGGGAGATTGTTCTGGAGACTGCGGGGACGCCCGAACCCCCCCAGGGATCGCCATCGGGTCCTCTCGTCCGGTCGCCAACCGGCACGATGGGGCCACCCTGGGATTTTTCGCAGTTGGCGGGGCAGCCTTTCGTATGTGGCTGGCACACTACTTGGGCCCCCAACTACCTGCGGTCGGCCAGCGGAGAACCGTGCTTCGGATCCCGCTACCCTCCACGAACAAACTCCCGACACAACACCATCTGGCGCATCGCACCCGGCACACATCGCAACACAACTGCTCAGACCCGTCCTCCGAACGGCTTCACCAGACATCATGCCGGAACACGACGAATCGCTTGGCGGCATGTCTTTGTCTGGTGGGTGGTAACTTATGCCGGCGGTTGATGTTGTGACCTACCACCGAGAAAATTGCTGCATGAAATCAACCCGTATGTGCATAGTTTTAAAGCTGCATTGGAGTCTGTTCCGCAAGGGCAAAACGATGATTTTAAATTTGTTATAAGCGCAGACAAACGACCCATTGATGGACATCCAGGTAGATACAATGCCCCTGTCGCAAATGAAGTTGCAGCTGTTTTAGTGGACCAAGAATGCGAGCGGCGTGATATCGTGCTACGTACTCGAGACGACCACCTGCACCGTATTTGTGAAACCCATCGGTCTTACGATGCATTACAATACCCTTTGATTTATTGTCACGGGGAAGACGGATACAACTTTGGATTGCATCAAGCTAACCCTATAACGAGATTACCTAACTTAACAAAAAAAATTTCAGCACAACAATTCTACGCTTACCTGCTGCAAATACGACAAAACCGCTTTGTTCACTTGCAAAGATTTCGTGGGCTGTTCAGCCAATTCATTGTAGATATGTACGCTAAAATTGAGACAGAACGCTTAGTATATATACGCACTAACCAAAGACGCTTACGTGCTGAAGAGTATGTGCACCTAAGAGATGCTATGCAAAACGACAGTGGTACTGAAAATCTGGGGCGATTAGTAATTCTCCCATCCAGTTTTACAGGCGGGCCCCGTTACATGCACGAACGTACGCAGGACGCGTTCTGTTATGTCCGAAAATATGGCCGACCTGACCTTTTTATTACATTCACGACGAATCCAAAATGGACAGAAATAACAGAGGAACTCTTTGAAAATCAAGAGTCGTATGATCGTCATGACATAATAGCAAGGGTTTTCCATTTAAAGCTCAAGTTGATGATAAACCTGCTCACTAAACAAAATGTATTTGGATCAGCTCTGTGCTATATGTATAGCGTAGAATGGCAAAAGCGTGGTTTGCCTCACGCACATATTTTGCTATGGCTAGAGGAGAAAATTCGTCCTAACGATGTCGACAAATTGATAAATGCTGAATTTCCGGATCGTAACCAGGATCCTGTATTGTATGACATCATAAAAACACACATGGTGCACGGACCGTGCGGGGCAATGAATAGAAACTCTCCGTGCATGAAAGACGGTCGCTGTTCTAAGAGATATCCTAAAGCACTGACAGAGCACACGATAACGGGTGAAGACGGCTATCCATCTTACCGCCGACGGTCACCCGAGCATGGTGGGTTTACGGCTACAATAAGATCAAATGGACATGAAGTAGTTATCGATAATAGATGGGTCGTGCCCTATTCACCCGTACTCAGCAAAACGTTTCAAGGACATATCAATGTAGAAATGTGCAATAGCGTTAAATCTATTAAATATATATGCAAATATGTAAATAAAGGCAGTGACTAGGCCACGTTTGCTTTTAGACATATTGAAAATGACGAAATAACTAGATTTCAGGCAGGCAGATATATTAGCTCTTCCGAGGCGGTATGGCGCATTTTGAGTTTTCCAATTCATGAAAGATCGCCACCAGTGACACATCTAGATATTCATCTCGAGGGGGACAAAGAATATATTTCAACCCTGATAATGTTGCAGAACGGTTAGAAACCCCAAGACAAACTACTTTGCTGGCATTCTTTCGGCTTTGTGAAATCGACGAATTCGCCAAAACTCTACTGTACGAGGAAGTTCCGTCGTATTACACCTATAATAAGCAACAAGGCGTTTTCAACCGAAGAAGGCGTGGCAGAGCTGTAGGTGGTATTCCCGGTATATATAAAGAACACGCCATAGGTAGAGTGTACACGGTCCACCCAAATAATGCAGAGTGCTTCTATATGCGCCTGCTTTTGCATACAGTGCGGGGGCCTACTTCATTTGCCGACCTTCGAACGGTCAATGGTGTCCAATATCCTACCTATCGAGATGCTTGCCGAGCCCGAAATTTACTCGAAGATGACCAGCATTGGGATGACGCCCTAGCCGATGCATGCATCAGTGATTGTCCACACCGCTTGCGTCATTTATTTGCTGTATTACTGGTATTTTGTGGTGTTTCAAATGCTGAGCAATTGTGGCAAAAATATCAAGATAGACTAGGGGAAGACTTTTTTAGGAATATAAGGCAAAATATTGACGGTGACCTTAACCACAGATTACGAGATATTGCTATCAATCAATGCTTAGTAGCTGTACAAGATTTAGTTACATCTATGGGTGGTGATTCTCTCCCTCAGTATGGTTTGCCAGCGCCGACCATAGAAGGGGAACGTATTAATAGAGAATACGCTGCAGAAATAAATTATGATCCAGCTGAATTAGCTGAAACGTTACGAACCGGAGTCCACAGTCTTACTGAAGAACAGCGCACTATATTTGACCGAGTATGTCACAGTGCTGAGAATGCTATAGGAGAAATTATATTTCTAGATGCACCTGGTGGGACGGGAAAAACCTTTCTCACTAAAATAATATTGGCACAATTACGAGCACAAGCCAAAATAGCTCTTGCTGTAGCGTCGTCTGGAATAGCAGCCACTTTGCTACCCGGCGGTAAAACTGCTCATACAATGTTTAAAATCCCCATAGATTTGGACATAAGTGATCATCCTGTATGTGGTATCTCTAGAAGCAGTGATAAAGCGAAAGTTTTACGCGATTGCTGTTTAATTATCTGGGACGAGTGCACTATGGCACACCGAAAAGCTGTAGAAGCAGTTGATAGAACTCTCAGAGATATCCGTCAAAATGACCAACCTATGGGTGGCGTAACGATGCTGTTTTGTGGGGATTTTAGACAAACGCTGCCAGTAGTACCACGAGGAACAAAAGCCGACGAGTTAAGAGCATGCTTAAAGAGCTCAAGTCTTTGGCGACACATCACAAGGATGCACTTGACGGTGAACATGAGGGCGCGAACAGGAGGTAACACAAACGCTCAGGAATTTTCTGATTTGTTGCTGAAAATTGGCGAAGGAACATATCCGGAAGAAGAAGGGAAAATTGTATTATCTGAAAATCTCTGCCACACTGTTAATTCAATTGAAGAACTTATCTCCTCCGTATATGGTGAAGCAAATCAAATAACAAGTCATGAGAACTTATGGCTTTGCGAAAGAGCAATTTTGACTCCGCGAAATGACCAAGCAGTAAGAATCAACTTGGATATACTCAACCATGTTGAAGGAGAAGTAGTAGAGTATACTTCTATCAATAGAGTAATGGAGCAAGATGACGCTACCAATTATCCCGTTGAATTTCTTAATTCTCTGAGCGCTCCCGGACTTCCAGCTCACAACATTACTTTAAAAATTGGCGTCCCAATTATTTTGTTAAGAAATCTAAGTCCCCCAAAATTATGCAACGGGACAAGACTGAAAGTTATTTCTCTGCAGCGTAACATTATAGAAGCGGAGATTTTGTCGGGATGTGGCGCCGGTCAAAGAGTCTTTATACCACGAATTCCACTGATTCCCAATAATTACCCTTTCAATTTCAAACGCGTACAGTTCTCAGTGAGCTTATGTTACGCTATGACCATAAACAAAGCCCAAGGCCAGACGCTGCGTGTTGCCGGCGTAGATCTCAGCGTCGGCTGTTTCTCACACGGCCAGCTCTATGTGGCTTTCTCCCGTGTGAGTCAACCAAACAAACTATTTGTTTACGTTCCAAACCAGACCACATCGAATATTGTTTATAAAGAGGCATTATAGTTATAAATAGTAGTACTAGCTAGATAATATTTTCTGTTATATTTTACTACCATAAAAAATAAAATATAATACAACTTAAGTACTCTAATTTTTATCCCGCTGTGATATTACTTGTAGTCCACGCGTGCGAAGCCGCGGGCAGCAGCTAGTTGAGAATATTTGACAGATTCGGGTAGCTTGACCTGCTGTCGTTCGTAGATACAAAGTTTAAAGAGAGAAAAGAAAATATTGACGTTGTTTACAAGTAATTCTCTTGTTTCAAAAAGTTTAAATGTAAGTAATAATATAAGTTGAGTGATATGTTTAAGTGTAGAAGTTTGTTTGCATGAACCCCTATTCAAGTGAAGGTGAAAGCCTCCTCTAAAGAATTCCACGTGTCTCTATCTTAAGCTATTTGGCAGCTACCAGCCATTTTTGTCAAATCGTCTGTCATCTCTGTTAAAGATCGACAAATGTCAATCGGAATCAATGGTTTAACGAGTTTCTCGAGGTATTGGAAATACATACTTTTCAATACGGCAGGCAAATTATATGCCATGACAGGTAGATCGTGTAAGATAAGAACTAATATGTAATCAGCCTATTATGTTCTCACTGCCAGGACACAGACCCTGGGCTCTAATTATTCACTAAGCGGGCCCAGTCCGAGTTGGTAGTTGGCCACGACGGTTTCCAATTATTTTTCTCAAGATAGGTTTGTATAAAGACTTTTTTGTTTAAATCAATACTGTAAACATTGATAAAATATTAAACAGATACGATATATTCTAACAAACTGACCAAAAAAAATGTGCCGATCACAGCAGCAGCACACATGTATATTTTTATTCGGCATACATTGGTACAGTGTGAGTGAGATGGGGCGCAATCTAAAGCATAGAGAAGAAAAAGATGGCTAGTGTTTGTCGTTTGCGCTGTTAGTGTTTGTCGTTTGTTTTTACTAGTGTATCGAGAGTGACTAAAGCGAGATACAGGACTTACTTCCTTTTGTACGCTTCATTTTTAGTGCGCTAGTGACATATCTACCTTAGTTTAATATTTTATCAATGACTGTAAATACGATTTATCAACGTCTTTTGTAAGAAGATATTTAAATTGATTATTACGACTATTCCAATTTTAAATCCTCATACCCGTAGACCATCGCTATTTACTATACTCCATAGTGCCGTGAAGTATTTTGTTTAATTAAGACTTCTAGCAATCCAATAATTCCATGGTTCTCTAGTTTTATTAAAGTTAATAAAAACTGTCTGAGAGGTTATAAAACTTGACACCTGTGTAAAATGATTATGTATCCTATATATACTTAAATTATAGTATAAATGCGAAAGCTTGTGGATTGTTGGATGGGTGTTACTTTTTCACGCAAAAAGTGTTTTTAGTTTTAGTTATTGCGTAACAAAAATGTGTTTATTTTGACAGTTCAACAACATTCATTGCGTTGTTTGAGTTGTTGAGAGAACACATGTTTCGAACATATGTAGTAATGTATTAGACTTCAAAATGATTCAAATTGATAGTAATAGTGTGTTACGTAATCGACAGCCTCCGTGACGTAGCGTAGCGAACACGGCCGCAAGGAGGCGCGGGTTCGAACACCGCGCAGTGCAAATATTTGTATGCATGAATATGAATATTTGCACTGGTCTGGTCGTCCCTCAGAAAGCACGTTGAGCCGTTGGTTCCAGTTACCATACGGATATCTAGTGGCAGTCGTTACGGGTTGTTGGAGCCCTCAAAAGTCCAACAATTGGTCTAACTGCAATGCTTCGATGTCGCCTTCGGGTTGTGGAGGTCAGACGGCAGTCGCTTCACGGAAAATGTCGAAGTTTAGCCAAAATCAGCAGTTAGACTGGTAAAGCGGACCCCAGATTCCAAAGTTGAAAAAGTTTCGGATGCGACTGGGATTAACGCGGAGATGATGATGAGTGTGTTACGTAATTAGGGTGCAGGTTTGAATGAAAGTTGGCACACAGGTGGTTTTAACATATAGTATTAACTTTATAGATACCGATATTCCCATGGGATCTAAACTTATGCAGGTGGAACCGGGCGTAGCTAGTTATTGGTATTTAAGTATGTAAGTGTAATGTACTCCTTGCGAGTATTTTTAAAGTAGGTCACAAACACTACTTAGGGACCTAAGTAGTGTTTGTGAGTGTGTGAGGTTCCGACTATAATCACTTTTGGTACTTATCTATTAACAAACTTGCCCAATTAACATGAAGGTTTGCGCTTGGCTTAATTAGTTTACGCTAAGTTTCTCCAAATAAATGTTCTTTAAACTTGAAACTGTACTTTAATTCCTTTTTGTATTTAAATATATGGACTCGTTTTTTTAATGTTTATTCTTGGTTAATAAAGTATAAATTAACGTAGAATTAAAATAAACTACGCCAGTTTCATATAACATTTAATATAAAGAGGTGGGTTCCACCCCGTCAAAAGTTTGTGATCACCTCACCGATGATATGCTGAATTTCGACGGCGTATTGCTTCTTGCGATGACACCGATGTGAACGTCGAATTTTATGCGATTCTGTAAGCTGAGAAGTAAAGAGAGTAAGTTTTACTCGATTTCATGTTTATGTTCACATAGTTTTACTCTACCTTGTGTAAATTATGTAATCACCGTTGCTTTCAAAACGGTGAAGAAAAACATCTTAATAATTTTAATAGTATATCATATAGTTTTGATAAGTTCAGACGACAGCAGCTACCCGAACCTGTGAAATATCCTAATCAACCTAGACCCTTAATCCTTTAGTGATAAAGTTGAAAGCTAATGAAAAAAATTGACGGAATATAGGTAGTAGTTTGATGTGCTGTCGTCTATACCTACAGATAAATAATGTAAGAAAAATTAATTCAAGAAACATTATCGGGCACCTTATTTCCGAATTTTCCTAAATAACTCCAAAACTGCAGTGCTGTTGTTGTGGACATCCCAAATTCGTAGTCCCACAACTACAAACAATGCCCGTGTAGTCAGTAACTGGACTCTAATTTATAGCATGTCGCGACAGATTTATTGCCACAATGTAAAGCGAAAGGCAATTTTTTAAAACAGGATCCGACTTTACTAGTTACCACTCTCGAAGGGTACAAATGGTGTTCATTCACAGTTAATTTTGTATGTTAAATAGGCACTTGAATGTCTCTAAGCCGTGAAGCCCGTAAAGGACGTCGGAAGTCAAAGATCCACGAATGGCAATCTTTGACTTCCGACGTCCTTTACGGGTCGTCAATCTTACCAAGGTATATCGTATTACTCAGAAACTGTGTTGTGGAGGTAAGATCGGCAGTCGCCCGAGGTAAGACACTGGTATTCACCTGCTTCGGGTTAGACTGGATGCCGCCCTCAGGGGCGATGGACATGGGGAAGTCCCCGCCCCCTATTCGATTGACCCCGAGGCGGAGGCGCATGCGAGTGTCGGCGCACGCCTCAGAGGCGATGCACGGGGTAGTTTAACACCTCACTACCCCGTGCAGGAGGCGAGGCCCGCACAGACCGGGCCGGCACGAGATTGTGGGGCCGCGGCAGAATCAAGGACTCCCGCGGCTCCGCGCGCACTTGACTGGAGAGACACCGGGGTGGTTTCTAATCAGTAGGAGTCTGACAGACCCCGTCGCCAACCCCAGGGCGGCGGACATCAATGAGGATTTTCCAGCCCGGAACAAAAAAAAAAGGTTGCTCCCTAACATAGTTGTGAAAAGGCTAGTTGATGAATTACTTTTATGTCTTCTTGAACGTTATAAATTAGTGCTTCACCGCAAACCCGTCTAATGGTAAGCAGTGATGCAATCGTTGATAGTAAGGCGCACTAGTTTATTAAGAGCCTATTCACTCTAGCCTTGATGGCACTTAAATTGTAGTCAGACGAAAATACCAATTTATATGAAATGCAAATTTATCTGTTGGTTGTGCGTAGATAATATAGTTTTGTCACGGTCGCGGTGGTTGTATTTCATCCTTTTATGAGTCGGATAGAATTCTATATTTACTTAATCTCTATTACAACACAATAGGTGTGTTTGGGTTCGATGATGTGCTTTTTTAAAGAGACTCTTCCCCGTTTTCACTTTTATTACATACAATTGATTAGATTTTGGTAAGAGGTCCCTGAGTCGCGTAACTTAGGCTTTTACTGTGACATAGGTATTAGATAGCTTCTAGATAAAATGCCTACGTATCAACAAGACCAACTCAAGCACCAAGAAGTTTATTGATCAAAACTCATTAAAAGTAAAGTTCTAAAACGCTATCAAATTACGCATAAAGGTAAAAAGTTCAACTCAATAGACCTTTGCCATAAATAAGTCAAGACTAGACTTGGGATTGACTTGATACTTTGGATCACATGTGTTGACGCCATCTATTGGCGTTTATAAAATGGAACTGTCGCGCTGTATTCTTATAACTAATGTCCTAGTCCCCGTAACCCTCTACGTCACGTCATGCACCTGCTGCCCGTGAGATGGCGCTGATCGAAAGCAGCGCCTTGATCATACAGAGAAGAGAGATCAGTGTGTCTCCTGGACCCTCCGCGTGTGCGCACTCCGTACCGCGCGCTAACCGCTGTTTAAAAACCCGCATTTGCACAGTTCTGCTGTGTTAATTTATCGCTGAACGATATAATCATTCGATTATAAGTTGTAACCATCCGCTCAAATTGGAGACGTGTCTTTGTGGCTTCAAGAAAAGAAACCGAAGCTGTTAGCGGGGAACTCGATAAAACCACGTGTGTGTGTGTGGAGCTTGCCGAACCTCGAGGGTGAAGAAAGTCGAAGACGGAGCCAACTGATTGAACTCCTACGAGACGACGAGAGCCCGTCAAGAAAGGTAAGGTGCATGATATTTCCATAACCCATTCCTAGGTTAACGAGTTCACAGCGCGACAGTGACGCCATTTTTTCTTTTCCATATAAAAGGGTTACAGTCTAGATCGAAGGAAGGTATTAAACCCCGCGAAGCCACTTTGGCCCCTCCAACATGCTTTCAGTCATGTGTCTCAAGTTTCAATCACCTGTCTGACGTGTTGTTCCTAACGCAGGTAATTTAAGACTCGACTTGCATACCAAACATGCTAAACATTTATACGGTAGTCATATTCTGAAATATGTTTACATTCATATAAATGGAAAGCAGCGAGCAGCGCAGAGCAGTGGTGGCCTAATAGTATCGGCCGTGACTTGCAAGTTGTAGTTTGTAGGTTGGAGCCACATCAGGCGCTTTAATTGTGTAAATTATTTCATCACCACTGCCATCAAAACGGTGAAGGAAAATATCGTGAGGAAACCGGTATGTCCTAGAGCCAAAAACTTCGAAGAGATATGTGGTATCTACCTGCACTGGGCCAGCGTGGTAGATTACCACACATTTGTTCTAGTCTCTCTCACCGACCAGAGGTGGCAGTCGTTACTGGTTGTTGGAGCCTTCAAAAGTCCAACAATCCAACCCAACCAACAATTGTTCAGTCCAACAATTGGTCTAACTGCAATGCTTCGATATCGACTTCGGGTTGTTTAGTTTAGATGGCAGTCGCTTCACGGAAAATATCGGAGTTTTGCCAAAGTCAGCAGTTAGATTGGTAAAGCGGACCCCAGACTCCAAAGCTGAAAAAGCTTTGGATGCAACTGGTACTAACGCTGAGATGATGATGATGTAAATGGACATGATGGATGGATGGATGATGATGATGTAACAGTAACTGTTTTTCACGAGTTCACGTGTTTCTGTATACATAAATTAAAACGACTGTGCAGTACTCTGGGGTAGAATTACAAAGTGTACACGCTAAGTGCATAAACAAAATTTCTGTTTAAATTTGGTCGGTCCAGTCTTAGCGTATTAAAAATTGCGAGAGGGAGATCCGAATACAGACACGTAACACGTAAACCTAAAAGTCATCGGGCGAAGCTGTGGTCCCTTTTAGCTCAAATAACTAACGGAGGCAGAGTTTTATAGCCTGAGATTTGAGAGCGAGTGTAACGAGAAAAGCCGACTATGACGTAACACTTTTATGAAGCACATTTTCCTTTTTTTTGGCAACAAATCCATTTCTGGTGAAATGGGAAAACACAGTATAGGTAAGTCTTTTTCATATGTAAATTACTAGCTTTCCGCCCGCGGCTTCGCCCGCGTGGAATTCGGTTATATCACGCTTTTAGATTTCCCTCGAGAATATCAAAATAAAAGGTAGCCTATGTCCTTTCTTAGGGTCTAAAGATTGTCTGTGCCAAATTTCATCTGTACGAGTCAGCCATCGTACATGAAACGCGCATATTAGCTACATACATAGATCAGCATTATTCCGTCGCCTTGCACAAATTATAGCGTAAGGCGACAGTACACGATCAGCCTTCAAAGACTGTACTCATTTACACATTCATACCTATATTAGTTACGAGTTAGTTAAGTAATCAATAAATCATCATATTTGGCTATCCGTGACTATTATTGAAGTGTATAACCAAGGTGTGTGCGAATCATTCAGCAGCGCATACTGTTAAGGTTGAATTAATGGATAATGTTTGATATATAATATTGTAATGTTTTTTTTTATAAGAGTGTTTGAAAGTTGGGCTTGAAATATTAAAAATTATGAAGTGCTTATAATGGTGTATTAATTGATTTTGGAGTTATTTAAAATGTAAAGGATCCCAGAAGGTACTGTCTGCACTCAAATTACTATTTATTCATAACTACAACACATACATCATCAAAATCGGCGGAGAGGTTTAAGCGGGAAAGCGTAACAGACAGACAGACAGACAGAGTTACTTTCGCGTTTATAATATTCGTATGGATTAGCTAGTGCTTGACCGCAATCCCGCCTAATGGTAAGCAGTGGTGGAATGGTTGATGGTAAAGCGCGCTAGTTTATTAACACCGTGCTTCGGATCCCGCTACCCTCCACGACCAAACTCCTGAGACACACCACAACAACATTTGGCGCAACGTACCCGGCACACATCGCAACACAACTGCTCAAACCCGTCCTCCGTACGGCTTCATCAGACGACATGCCGGAACACGACGAATAGCTTGGAAGCAACACTTTGTCTGGTGGGTGGTAACTTCAAAATCATCAAGTTCAAAATAATTTTCCTGTCACTGAGATTACGACACGGACAAGAGACGGACAGAAGACTTGGGGAAACTAAAAGAGTTCCTAGTTGACTACGAAAACCTAAAAAAGTCTTCTCATGTATAAACTTGAAAACCAAAATACTTATTTATCCAAAATAAATTATATTGTTGATCTTTTCAGCCATTATCGAAAATTACGTTTTAATTTTCGATAGTGTAAGTATTTTAGACTAATTAATTATAAGCAACCCACTAGGGAGACGTCCTATACTTGTACACGTGTATGAATAACTGAACACTGTTCAAATATGTAAGGCATCTACTGTTCAGTTATATGTTCCAGCTTCACCTTCATTTATCATCCTACGCTATATTAGAATTCTGAGTAGGTGTGTAGGACGGAAGAGAATAGTGAGTAGTATTCCGTATTTTGTTAGTTTTTACTAGGACAAAAAATCCGTACATAGTATTTCGTTTAACAATTCTGGCTTCACATCATAAGAACTGTACGGGTCTGCCGGTAGCGAAATTGGGACCGTGCTGTCATAGAATAAAGAGAGGGAAGTACGTTATCTTCATACAAACGGACCGCGCGCGGCTTGTATGTGTGCGCCATAGTATCTATGCGTCGCCGCACGCACACCTAAACACAATATTAGAGTGCCTATGACTGCGCTAGTCGCGGCTAGCACGGAACGAGGTTCGCGCGTCACGGCTTTTCGGCACATTAGCTTTTAAAAAATGATCACATAAACTGCAAAGTTGGTATGTCTATTTATGAACAAATAAAAGACTTATATTTTTCAAATTATATTTCTAAAAGTTATTTACAAGGATACGGATATATTACACATTAAAGTTTAATAACAACGCGTTTCGTAATAGTCGAAACCGAAGAAAGTAGGTATTTTTCTGTAGCTAATTTGTAATTTTGTATTAAATGTGTGATTCAATAGATGTTATGTTTGTATTATTTATATTTGTATTAATTAAAAATAAAAATAAATATGGTTCTTTATGTGTACAAAACTAAAAATAAAAATTACAAAAAAAAAAACTGACTAGTATATGTAAACTAAATACTAAGCAAATAATTTAAACATAAGCTCTTAGTCTATAAATATTTGTTAGCGGTTTGGGCGACAACCGTAACCGACGAAGCGCGGACAGTCGTCAACCCTAAGACAGTAGGCAATTAAATCGCGGATTGGGTCGCAGATAACCTACTTCCCCTCTTTATTCTATGGTGCTGTTGCTCGAGCAGTGAGCGACGTATGCGCTTCTGTGATCACGGGATCGGCCGCTTTTGACAATGGGATTGGCGGGGCAATTATGTAACATATTATCACTGTCGTGTCCAAATCCACTTCGACGTTGGCAGAATAGTCGTCATAGACTCAATTGCACAAAAAAAAAAAACTTATTATCAATCGGAATCGGTTTCATTTTGACAGGGTAACAACATTCATTGCGTTATTTAAGTGCTGTGCAGACATATTTTTCGAACTTATAAAGCAATGGTTTAGAAATTTGCTTCAAAATGAAGCTGATTCCGATTAATAGTCTGTTACGTAATTAGGGTGCTGGTAGGCATGGCTGGCTGATTTAAGTCGCGGGCGCGGCAAATGTACAGTCAGTACATCAAGCTACTACAATCTGTCCAATAGGGTATTTGACTAAAAACTAATAAGTCCGTCAGACAGGTTTCCAAAAAATACTAGACACGTATTTTTTCTTTTTTCTTATAAATAAAAATGAAGACGACACAGCGCGTTGAAAACTCGTGTGACGTCAATGGACGATACACTTTTTAGCGACCAGTGACGTCACCAGCCACCACTCCTGATCTTTGATGCCCTTTTAATTTGTCAATTTTTTGTTTATATGAAAAAAGAAAAAATACGTGGGCAGTATTTTTTGGAAATCTGTCTGACGGACTAATTAGTTGTTTTTAGTCAAATACCCTATTTCTTTATTAGATTTTCAACTTTATCGCTAAAGAATTGTCTCGAGGTTGATGGTGAATATTTGGTAGTTTCGTGTAGCTTGACCTGCTGTCGTCTGTATAAGTATCTCTCGGGCCCCCGACTCATCATACTAGATGGAAAGGTGAAGTTCTTGCCGGTGTCCGACAAAATCCTTCGTTATTCCCAAACGGAATCTATGAGGATTTCCCCACGAATAAAAGGTACATAGTATTTTATTTTCTCAATGAACTGTATCATCCAATTACTTAAAAGGTATAATAAATACCATTGCCTACATACGATACCTACCAAGATTTTCACCAAAAGGCTTTGTAAAAACATAGAAATTGGGACCGTGCTGTTGCTCGAGCAGTGAGCGACGTATGTGCGTCTGTGATCACGGGATCGGCCGCTTTTGACAATGGGATTGGTGGGGCAATTATGTAACATATTATCAATCGGAATCAGTTTCATTTGGACAGGTTAACAACATTCATTGCGTTATTTAAGTGCTGTGCAGACATATTTTTCGAACTCATAAAGCAATGGTTTAGAAATTTAAACGGTAAATTTCACACGATTCGTCAAACGGGTTGGTGTAATTCTTTATCCTATACATTTCCCTCAAAACACTTGCCTCTAATAGGTAAGTTATAAAAACAAATGAAGCACACATTAATCGTAACATCATTGCCACAAAATCATTGTTTTAAAACAAATCTGGGCATTTCTTTTCAAATTAAAATAAACATCAGCGCGGCCATTGATAAAATATTAAACTAAGGTAGATATGTCATTAGCGCACTGAAAATGAAGCATACAAAAGGAAGGAAAGTCCTGCATCTCGCCTTAGTCACTCTCGATACACTCGTAAAAACAAACGGCAAACACTAGCCATCTTTTTCTTCTCTATGCTTTAGATTGTGCCCCATCTCACTCACACTGTACCAATGTATGCCGAATAAAAATATGCATGTGTGCTGCTGCTGTGTTCGGCACATTTTTTTTGGTCAGTTTGTTAGAATATATCGTATCTGTTTAATATTTTATCAATGAGCGCGGCGAAACAATTAGGTGTGAACCAACCCAGCAGAGTAATTGCGTGACACACTTCTTCTGCTTTTTTTTCATCTTATAGAAGTCCACTTCTAGACAAAGGCCTTCCCTCAAGGCTTTCATTGCTTTGGGGGGTTTGCCATAATCCCCACGTTTGGCAGGCGGGTTGGGGATCGCAGTAATTTGATATTCCATAGGAGGAGCGCTGCTGCCCGGTTCCCTGGTGAGTGTTCCCTTAGTAGCCTCTTACGACTCCCACGGGAGGATATGGGTAACACACAATCAGTAGCAATGGGTTACATTTTGACAGCTCAACAACATTCATTGCGTTATTTACGTTGTTAACCAGACACATTTTGCAAGCATTTGAAGCAATGGATTAGTAATATGCTTTAATTTGATAGTAAATAGTCTGTTACGCAATTAGAGTGTTGGAATGATGTAATCTATAAAAATAAGATTAAATTTCTTAAGCATTTGAAATGAAATTAAATGATTTAGTTTTTTTTTATAATTATAATCTAGCGCTTGACTGCAATCCTGCCTGATGGTAAGCAGTGATGCAATAATTGATGGTAAAGCGCGCTAGTTTATTAAGCCCATTCACTTAAAAATCTTAGTGAATAGAAAGGAAGACGGCAGTTGAGCGAGGTGGTGCAATGTTAAACCCAACACCACGACCAACGATTCTGCGCCATAGGGAGATTGATGTGGAGTACCTCCACGACCAAACTCCCGACACAACAACATTTGACGCATCGTACTCGGCACACATCGCAATACAACTGCTCAGACCCGTCCTCCGTACGGCTTCACCAGATATCATGCTGGAACACGACTAATCGCTTGGCGGCAAGACTTTGTCTGGTGGGTGGTAACTTCTGCCGGCAGCCGGTGTTATGGCCTACCACCGAGAAACCGAGTTTGAAAAGGAAACGCCTTTCCTTTCTTTCACCTTTCTTCTCATAGTTATTAGATCCAACTCTGAGAACAAAAAGTCGAAGCAAATTAAAAAAATCACAGTCTTTTTTAAAGTACAGATAGTCTCGGTCAAATTATATCAGTAGCATGTACAGTGATGTCTAAAACAGTCTTTAGAGGAAAATACCACATAGATGTGACAGATGAATAGTATTCTAATCCCATTTGATAGCAATTTTGTAGATAGTGTGTGGAACAAAGCAACGTTGATTGCTAAGTGGGTTGCATAAGTAAATAATGTGGTAAGGTCGTGTCTTTCGTACATCTCGTCAGTGTCTAGAGCCTTGCTTAGCATGCAATATGCACCGGTTTCACTCGTAACACCGAACGAGGCGAATCAAGTTCGTGGTACCCTCGAGACACAGAATGTAACAGAAGGCTGGCCTGATATATGTACCTAATGAGCTAAAACGCATGCGAAACATAGGCACATTCGTTCACGGATAGCGTGCGCTAGCAACTGGTGCGATCATTGTCGGAAAGGGATTCAGGATTCTTATATCGACCTGAATACCTACAGTGTCCGTCATTTTGTTTTTAATTTCAATATGGCAGCTACGAATGAAACCAAGTTTAAATCGATACCTGATATTAATTGACAACATATATGATAACTCTGAATGTTTAAGCATGATTTCAAATATCGTAACGGAAAGTATGGCGATTCCACCATTGACAAATTTTTCAAGATTTTTTATTGAAATTTGTATTAATTGTTTCGCACGTGTCATTGGCAAAATTGTGGTGTCTCAGGTGGTTCCACAAGGGACATTGATCAAGAGTTGAAGTTGATTTCAAATATCTACGAGTATACAACAAGACCTAAGAAAGTTACAAAATGTGAATATAAAATGACCATCACAAATAGCTGGCGCTTTATGGGATTACAGTTCGACCCTTAAAGCTCTTCCAGAAGTCCACAAAAACTCTCATCAGCAAAAAGTCTAGCCAGTTCAGTTTTCAAGTGTATATTTGATATTAGAGATTTTATTACTTTCTTTTATCAGAAATTATTTACCTTTCTAATTTTGTAAAGAACGCCCTTTTAGTTGAAAATTTCGGATAAATGTCGATGAGTCCTATAAATGTGCCCGAGTCGACGTCGCTTTGTGTTTCACGCGCGCTCAAAGAGATGTCAGCACATCGTGACGAGATCCACGAAGACCGATGCCTCTTGGGTCAAGGTTGCGGTTTGGTTAAAAAAGAAACCGTGGCTCTGACGTACAGGCAAGTAAAGAAACACGGTTGGGTTTTAGTCAGTAAAAGTCCGACACGCCCTTCCGCTTCACCCAGAGCGGGAGAGGTTATTTGATGATTTCTCATAACAAGCAAAAAAAGAAAAAGCAAACTTGAACAGATGATCGCCGTACGTGCACGTTAATGTTCTCGAGTCTTTACTCGTGATACGGAATTAGCCTTCTGTACATTGCTTCTGTAGCTACTTGTTACGTGTTTCAGAAATAACGTTTGAGTACACCTAATTAATGATTTAACATTGGAAGCTCTAGACGGTGGTATTTTTTATTTTAGGCATTGCAGATTAGGTTTTTGTTCCTAATTCTACGTATAATTAAGATTGCATTATCCTCTCCATGGTTTCATTTGTTTGGATGCTCGATTTAGATTTCTTGTAGCCCCGTCCTATAAAGGGCATACGATTTTGTAAGTACAGATGACAGTACATCAAGCTACGACAATCTGCCATTAGATTTCAACTTTATCCGTAAATCGTTAAGGCATAAGATTAATTGGGAATAGTTGACAGTTTCGGGTAGTATTTATAGGTATTGCAGTAGGTATTGCTTATTTTATGAAATAAGTGTTTTTGTACTATGCTATATAAAGAGTGATGCTGACAATACGACTATAAATTAAACATCGTTTACCTCAACACATTCTCAGTCTACCCATAAAAAAATTACATAAATATATCCATTAGTTTAGTCACAGGAAATTATTTTTCATTTTTCACATTTTCTACATGATATACATGTTGATAAGGAAGCGCTTACAGGTTGATGACCGCCGCATCCAGTGGTACTAAACTTTAATAATAATGGCGCGAAAAAGCAAGTCGATAGAGGATCGCGCTGTCGCCCGCTGATCGGAGGTCATTGCACCAATATTTTAAAGGATGTTCTATTCCGTCTGCAATTTTATGTGATTTAGTTTGTTTGAAAATTTCATTTTTTTATTTTTGATGCTAGGTTTTTTTCTATGGTTAAGGATTATTCCTATGAGCCAGCATGGTCTGTGTTTTCATTTATTGTCGTATTGTCAGCATCACTCTGTATGTCTATGTCTATACATAGGGGTCTAGAATGACAGAAAAACAGTTTGCGGTTCCATATCTCTAACATTCTATATAAGCGATCGTCGTGTTAATTTCTCCCTCTTTCCCCTTAGTATTCCATCCAAAGGTTGTCTGTAAAAGATCGCTCTTAGCGATAAGACCACCCATTGTGTCACCCTTCGTAAAATATTTGTATTTATATGGGTTACATAATAAAAAGTATTTTATTCTATTCATTGTGTTTGGTGTACCCGAACGCATAGTGGCGTTGATAGAATAAGTTTACGGCAATAAATGAGTGTACGCGATTATCGTGACACAAATAGCATTGGATCATGGCATTTCAATCCGGTAAATATATGAACAAAACGAAATGCCACGATCTAAGAAGAGCAAAAATATTATATTTTATCGGCACGCAAAACTAGTATGCGTAATAAATAAATGTGTTTGTCAGTTTCTGTCTACAAACGATGATAGATTGGATGAGAATTACTCTTATCGCGTGGGAAGAAGGGGAATTCAAAAATAAACCTGAACAATACCGCAACAAATTTTATTAACAGTGGTACATAAATAATTACAATAAAATATACACAAAGAAAATATATTCAGATTATATAAAGCTTAATTACCTACCTGACAAATTTACTATATTTATCGCTAAACACTCTGTAATAATTTCAAAAACTGTAAAATATATAAAAAATAATTTGGACAGTGTTGTGTGGTCCGTGTTGCTCATTATCTTCCTTTATATCTAGAGCCGGCTAGGGCCTGCAAAGTGAAGAACTGTTTTAGTGCGCTGAATATCTTCGCATAGTACTTGGCGGAGCTGACTGATGTATCAGATTTAAATTTCCTGCATCTTATTTTTCTGCCGCCTGAAATGGGCAATGGGTTTGCTTACATAAAAAAATAATAAAAAAAAACTTAATGTCACTTAAGGTGGGTGTGTGGATTGATATTTACATGTTCTTACCATCTCGTATCGCATCTCTTCGCTAATGCGCTCGCACAGGTCGCTCGGGATGTCTCCCTCCTGAACGTCTTGCAACACGTATTTCAGTTGCGATGTCCTGCACACAGAAACAGTGTTCAAGCGAAAATAAACTTCTTTAGACAGATACACATGACATAAAATAGCGTGATGCTGTAGCGCGTTCTCTCAGTGCAGAATTTTGCAGAACGCTCAATTGCCAAAGTATGTAGTGTTATGTATTTACCTACATATACTTACACTGCTATGTATTTATACTCATACTTATGTATATATCAATTATTTCTGCAGGTCACATAATACGCATTCCAGTATTATGAGGCGCTGTTCTGATAATATTTACTACACCAAGACTCATTATTCAGCCTCAACTTTAAGCTTAAGTTTCGGCGACTTACCGATATCTTAGCGTAAGAAGCTGTACCTATGCTGTGCTGTATTAACTTTTCCTACTCAACTAAACACTTTATAATTTCATGTTACTTATATTTTCTTACTACTTAAATTCTTACAATAATATTTTCATTGTTATGACAGTTTCTGACAACGCTGTTGATTATGTCTCTAATGACAACTGCTGTATCAGAACAGCGCCTCATAATACTAGAATGCGTATTATGTGTCCTGCAGAAATGAATGATATATACATAAGTATGAGTATAAATACATAAGCAGTAATATTAGAGATATTTAGGCGCACGAGCGCAACGAGGGCGCCTATAGTTCGAGGGTACAATTGATGCTTACACCCGAGCTAACTACTCGGCTTTACATCTCGATTATGAGGTAAGTAGAAAAAACCGGCATTACAAGAATAAAACATTTTATTTTTACAAGTTTTCAAATATCTCTCTTCAGAATTTTCAGGCAAAATATTGTTAATTGCTGCTTCAGCTTGATATGAGCCTTACAGAACTCATGTTTTTTGCTAATTAGCACATAATTATAAAAAAAAAACAAAAACAAAAAATATTAAATGTAAAAGTTTTCTATTCCCGCCTTTTTTCATCTTTTTTGTAATAATTTTTTCAAGAACGAAATTGAGCTTTGCCGTTTGATATTTAAAATTGATGACTGGGTACCTGGGTACCCATACGAAGACAAGACTGAATAGCGAAGCGACCTCTTTTGTCAATGGGCTGAATGCATGAGATGTCTATTGCCAGTATGACGGTTAGATGGTGATGGTGGATTGGTCACTTACAAGCCCAATCTGGGGGTAATAAGGACCTACTTACCGAATATGAGAGATGTAAAATAATTAAATAGCACTAGCCTCCACACTAGGATTCCCTGTGTCGTGAAGACTAACTGTGAACTGTGTGTGTGAGTGCCGTCGGCAAGAATTTGATTGTTAATAAGCCATGGTATGTAATAAGAAAATAGGAATAATTAGAATAAGTAGAAATAAGGAAAAATGTAACTAGCATGTAAGGAAATTGTTATAATAAGTTGATTAAAAAGAATATAGACGAGGGAAAAGAAAAACCCCGAAAAAATGACAAGGCTAAGCCGCAAAAAAATACAGCGGTAAAAAAAAAAAAAATATATATAATTTAAGGCAAAAAAGAATTCTTGCCATGCAAGAAGGGAAAGAACGGCACAATTGAAAAAAAAAAAAGAACTGTGTGTGTGTGACTGTGTACTTGTGTAATGTAGGTGAATACATAACACTACAAGTAGCTAATGGCGCCGATTCTCTTGTTCATTAACTAAACTAATTTTAAGTAAAATGCATCTTTTTCTTTCTATTACATTAAGAAAAGGATAGAAAATAGTTTAATCCTGTCAAATTAAGATATTCCATAGACAGTTTAGACGCGATTATAAACATGGCGACCAAAAATATTATCAATTTACGTCAGGCGCGGACGAATTTGACAGGTCTAAACATTGATAAAATACTAAACAGATACGATATATTCTAACAAACTGACCAAAAAAAATGTGCCGAACACAGCAGCAGCACACATGCATATTTTTATTCGGCATACATTGGTACAGTGTGAATGAGATGGGGCGCAATCTAAAGCATAGAGAAGAAAAAGATGGCTAGTGTTTGTCGTTTGCGCTGTTAGTGTTTGTCGTTTGTTTTTACGAGTGTATCGAGAGTGACTAAGGCGAGATACAGGACTTTCCTTCCTTTTGTACGCTTCATTTTCAGTGCGCTAATGACATATCTACCTTAGTTTAATATTTTATCAATGGGTCTAAACAAACATTTTATCTATGTCTTTTTCTTAATGAAATATAAAGCAAAAGGTGCATTGATCTTAAATTTAGTTTATTTTGTGGACATGGGAACCGGGGCCATCGTTTAAGGTTCCTACCTAGGTTGGTTAAATTAAATACCTATTCTAAGTTCATATGGGGGTGACCAATACGGAGATTCATGTCTAACATACAGTCATGTCTAACAGGCTATAAAATCTACCATAATCCATTGCTATAGTTAAGTCTCAATATCGACAAATAGGGTATTTAACTAAAAAAACTAATTAGTCCGCCAGTCAGATTTCCAAAAAATACTAGACACGTATTTTTTCTTTTTTCATATAAACAAAAAATGAAGACGACACAGCACGTTGAAAACTCGTGTGGCGTCACTGCACGCTACACTTTTTAGTGGCCAGTGACGTCACCACTCCTGATCTTTGATGCCTTATAAGTTTCAATTTTTATTGTTTTTTTTTATAGACAGCCTCCGTGGCGTAGCGGTAGCGGGCGCGGCCGCTACGCAAGGAGGCGCGGTTTCGATCCCCGCTCAGTGCAAATATTTGTATGCATGAATATGAATATTTACACTGGTCTGGTCGTGCCTCGGAAAGCACGTTAAGCCGTTGGTCCCGGTTGCCATACGAACATCTAGTGGCAGTCGTTACGGGTTGTTGGAGCCCTCAAAAGTCCAACAATTGGTCTAACTGCAATGCTTCGATGTCGCCTTCGGGTTGTGGAGGTCAGACGGCAGTCCTTCACGGAAAATGTCGAAGTTTAGCCATATCAGCAGTTAGACTGGTAAAAGCGGACCCCAGACTCCAAAGCTGAAAAGCTTCGGATGCAACTGGGATTAACGCTGAGATGATGATGATGAATTTTTATTGATTTGATAAAACAAAATATACGTATCCAATATTTATCTATAATCTGAATGACGGATTAATTAGTTTTTTTAGTCAAATACCCTATTTTGAAAAAAAAAGTAGTTTTGGCTTCAAAATCTGATCAAATTAACAAACTCGTGGCGGTACATACGCCACATGCGAACTACTCAACACACTGACGTCACTCAAAAATCCTGCATCACGCTATCACAATTTACTGCGTGACTAGCATCGCACGTCCCGACACCAATAGGGTGTTTCCTGAGTAAAAAATATGATTTTATTTAGTCCGTCATTCAGATTATAGAAAAATATTGTATACGTATATTTTGTTTTATCAAATCTATAAAAAATTACAAATATAAAAGGCACCAAAGATCAGGAGTGGGGGCTGGTGACGTCACTCGTTGCTAAAAAGTGTAGCAAGGAGTGACATCACACGAGTTTTCAACGCACTGTATAGTCTTAATTTTTTGTTTAAGTATATGAAAAAAGAAAAAATACGTGTCTAGTTTTTTTTGGAATTCTGACTGACGGACTAATTAGTTTTTTTTAGTCAACTACCCTATTGTCGGCCAGGAACTCAACAGAGATCACTCGTTTTAAACTCATCACACGACGAGAATGCATCGTGTCATCGTGCGATCTTCGCCAATTAGAACAACGCCTTAGACATCACCTGTTCATCATACCGACGTTTTCAGTGTTATAAGTAAATCAAAAGTGTCTCACTGTATGTATATAAGCATGTATGCGCTGGTGGCCTTCCGCGCGAGGTATGGCGCGTCCTCTTTGCCTCCGTAGTTGTATTCGATGGCCTCTTGTTTACTGCATCGTGAGACCACGTCGTCGTCAAATTTACACCACTGCATAACAAAAGCAAACATCTAAATCCAAGTAGGCCGTAATACTTATCTAACCTAAATCATCTTTTAGCGGTGATAAAGAATAACTACCCTAAATAAATCAAATAAGAATGGGTGGTTAAGAAAAGGATTCCTAAAGAAAATATGTTCAGAATCTCCCCAAAAAAGGAAAACTTTATAATTTATCTTCTGGTAGCCTCTTCAGCTATCGATTGTGCTGTCACACCCAAGGTTTCCTATACAAAGAATAAAAAGGATGAATGTATTTTTTTTTTTAATATGGATACTACAATATCCATCCAAGTTTTCCATGTTGCGGGATAAAGCTGAGACTTAGGAAGCTGAACTAAACAGAACTAGACTACTATTGACATATGATGATGAGCTTCCTCATACAATCTAATATGTATATTATGGTTTTTGTCAAATTGTACTCTAATAGAATAAAGCAGTCTAACCTTCCCATCGCCCTTTGGGTTGATAAAGACCACATAGTGTCCTCCGTGGTTGTCTCCCGAGTGTACCAGCACCGCGTGTAGCGTGTAGTGAGCTGGTATCGACGGGACTTCCTGAAGATACGGGTCCAAGTTAACTGTCTCGTAGAACTCGAATCTGAGGGATTTAATAGCTGTTAAAACTAAAAAGTATTTATTTCAGGTAACCCAAAAGCAAAGTCGTCGTGGCCTAGTGGTTAAAACACCAGCCACTCAAGTATGAGTGCACACTCATACTTGAGTGGCTGGGTTCGATTCCAGGTCAGGCAACTACCAATGAATTTTTTTTAAGTAATATGTTCTTTCTAAGTATATCTTAGACACCAATGACTGATTACTAAGTGAAGCAAAAGATCTTGAAGCAACCTGAACTTGCAAAGTCTGAAATCGCCAACACGCATTGAGCAAGTGTGGTGATTACGCTCAATCCTTATCTGTAAGAGAGGAGGCCTGTGCCCAGCAGTGGGACGATACAAAAGTTGATGATGGTGATGAAGCCAAAAGCATACAGCAACCAGAATACATACACACACAACACATAGGACAAACGTTAGCGGCATGTTCGCTACAGTAATGTCCGATATACATATGGACAGTCAGACCTCCTGGTAATCATCGCCAGAACTGTATTGGAGCTGTCTGCAACCGTGCGCACCAAGGACGCATGCCGCTTGCACGCATATGGATTCGTTTTTTAAAATTTGTCTTGATGGCGGCCTATATGGAGATTATTGAAAATCATTGATTAAAAAAAAAGTTTTTCTTTTAATTACCATACTGTATCAGCAGACTCAGAGACTCAATTAGAGGAAGACAATATTACGGATATACAAATCTAATTTTAATAAAATGGAAACGATGTTTTCATAATTTTACAGCTACAAAAATAAAACCATGTTTTCATAATTTTACGGCTACAAAATCAAACTTGGGTCAATATTTTAAAATTTAGCTTAAAAACGACACCTGTGGCACCAACATCAGAGCATGGTATGGTTTTGCGAAGAATATTTGCATAATAGTCTTGTTTAAAAACAGAGATATTAAAGCTATAATGTTTACAGGAATATGTAAATACTAAACCCAGTAGGTGTTCAACACCACCAGTAGGTGTATAAGACCTGGCAGACATATACTAACTAAAAATATAAATTAACTTATGATGATGATTAAGGAAAGTAAGGCAAAAACAATCGTAGGTAATGAAAAACGCCTGCGATTGGAGTTAAAACCTTTAGAAATCTTATCGAATAAACGGATATTTATCTTATTTTCTACTGTATCGGAGTGTCATCGCTTTTTTATTGCAAATTATCAAATGAAAACCTGCATTTTGCATTTTTAAGCTATTGCATAGCTTCTATCGCAGGCCTTGAGCGTGGAGACCGAATCCAGAAATTCCGTAACGAAAATAACCTAACACCACAACAATATTATTATATATGCTGACCTAACAGGTCCGCATAAATGCGTAAGAACATAGCAAATATTCCAATAACACCACAACAATTATTATTATACAATATGTAAAGAAAACCCTGTCCGATCCGTGAAGGTATTGTTAGATATCGTTAACTGATTCTAATAATACCAACAAAGATGGAATAAATAAAAAAAAATATTATTTCGAAAAAGCGACGTAACTTAATGCATGTGCAGTAGGCAACACGCTAACGTGTTGCCCTGCCTCACCCGCGCATGTATGCCTAAGCATACATGCGCGGATGGAGGGGGGCAGGGCAGGCGGCAAGTGGTCGCATCGCTATTCGCTCCTTCACAAATGGTGTTGTCACTTTTTTAAAAAATATCAATTTTTGGGGAAATTGGAGTCAATTGCCGAAAAAAAAAGATTATTTCAAAATTCATTAATATTGTCGCTATGATGATTATGAAAAATTTCATATTTTATTTGGTCATATGTATACCTAACATTTATTATCCTTTTGGGTCGGATGGGGTTTTCTTTACATATTGTATATGCTGATCTACCAGGTCAGGTCAGGGAAAAAAGGGAAAAAAAATACTGCATCAAATAAAATAAATAAATAATTATAATTGCATAAGGCGATAAAAAATGCTAACATGCAATAGCTTTACCGCGGCAGTCCCCGAGTGCCACAAGTCTTTGTTTTTATATCAAATCCTGCACTCACAACTACTATCCTACTAATAAGCGAAAGTTTTTGAGAATGTATGTATGGATGGATGGATGCATTATTGTCGAAGCTCCTGATGCCATCATGGCTGCAACAACGTTTATCGTTATTAGATTGCCTATTAAATAACTTGTAGTTGTTAAATTTATTCATATTTTTTTCATGTAAAAAATACTGAATGGATTTGGATGAAATTTGACACATAAATAGTTTATAATCATGAATACCACATGGGACTTTTATCGCAACATTTCCACGGTATTGAAACTTACGCGTGTGAAACCGCGGGGCCCAGCTTGTATTTTTTATTTCTTTATTGAAAGGAAGGTGAGTGGGAAGACCTTTGCCCTACAGTAGGGCATCACAGGCTTTTAGTAATAACTAGCTTACCGCCCGCGGCTCCGCCCGTGTGGAGTTCGGCTATATCGCGCTTTTTAGATTTCCCTCGGGAATATCAAATTTTTCCGGGATAAAAGGTAGCCCATGTTCTTTCTCAGGGTCTAAAGATTGTCTGTGCCAAATTTCATCAAAATCGGTTGAGAGGTTTAAGCGGGAAAGCGTAACAGACAGACAGACAGACCGACAGACAGACAGACAGACCGACACACAGACAGACGGAGTTACTTTCGCATTTATAATATTGGTATGGATGGATTAACCATAATGTTTATATTAACATTGCAGTAACGTCGCAACGTTTCTATTAACATTGCGGTAGGCGACTAAGGATCATCATCATCCCAGCGTTAATCCCAGTCGCATCCGAAGCCTTGTCAGCTTTGGAGTCTGGGGTCCGCTTTACCAGTCCAACTGCTGATATGGCTAAACTTCGACATTTTCCGTGAAGCGACTGCCGTCTGACCTCCACAACCCGAAGGCGACATCGAAGCATTGCAGTTAGACCAATTGTTGGACCTTTGAGGGCTCCAACTACCCGTAACGACTGCCACTAGATGTTCGTATGGCAACCGGGACCAACGGCTTAACGTGCTTTCCGAGGCACGACCAGACCAGTGCAAATAGTCATATTCATGCATACAAATATTTGCACTGTGCGGGGATCGAACCCGCGCCACCTTGCGCAGCGGTCGCGTCCGCTACCGCTACGCCACGGAGGCTGTCAAAATTAATTGTTCAAAATAACTAGGCGACTAAGGATATTCTGAGTTTTGGCGGGAAAGTCAAGTTGACTGACACGCTCACTTTTCATTGGACTTTTAAAATTATTTATAGTGCTTTTTACTAGACAAAAGTGCGTGATCGATGTAGTAAAAAGTATATTTAATAAATAAATCATTAAGAATATTGCGATATCGCAGCAAAGTGGCCTCATCATTAGTGCCTCAAACCTCTCTCGTAGACGGTTTACGCGGTCGCCGGTCGTCTTTTTCGACATGAATGAAAAGTCATTCATGACATTGGCTAAATGCACAAATCGTGCGAAGCCAAAGAAGAAAAAAATAAATAAAACAAGGGAATTCTCACCAGGGAAGCGGCCAGCAGCGCTTCTCCAGTGGAATATCAAATTACTGCCATCCCCAACCCGCCGCGCCGGCCAAGTGTGGCGATTACGGCAAACCCAATAGAATGAAAGCCTTGTGGGAGGCCTTTGTCCAGCAGAGGACCCCTATATAGGCTGAGAACAAGAACTGTCGCACTGCTGCACAGGTCTTTCGTACATATTTTTACCTGTTATATGCTATTTATCCGCTTACCAATTCTGATTCCCGAGAAAGACAACTGCAGGGTAATAGCGTAACACACTATCAGTAGCAATGTGTTTTATTTTGACAGTTCAATAACATTTATTGCGTTATATACGCTGTTTGGCAGACAAATTTTTCGGAATTATAGAGCAATGGATTAGCAATATGGTATAAAATGAAACGATCTATGGTTTAAGAGCACCAAAAGTTGTGAGTTACCTGTCATTAAACTTGACGGACGCGTCGCTTTGAGGATCGTACTGGAACCTCATGAGGTGTAGATGCAGGACTGGCGGGAAAACATCGAATCTCACTCCTTTCTCCGCCTCTTGGAGGCCATGCTCCCCAGCGTCGTACTTGTTCTCGCCGTCAAGTAGCTCCGTACTGATGTAGTCTTTGAATGACTCGTAAACTGGGTCAGAGGGAAAATATGGTGGAAAAGTAGGAAAATTAAGGTACTACAGATATTGAAATATTATTGAAATGGAAAGAATTAATTAATCCAAAGGATCTATAAGGAGTTAGTTGGAACCTAAAATGATTTGGCATAAAATGAAAATCATTTATTGAAATAGGCTGTGAATCTACCCTTTTTAAACATGGAAATTCCGGTCCCCGCGCAATAAATACTTTTTTTTTTTGCTGGGTAGTCATCAAATGACCTCTCGCGCTCTGGGCGGAGCGAAAGGTCGTGTCAGACTTTTACTGATTAAAACCCACCCGTCCCAACCGTGGTGCGCCTTAACCACGGTTTCTTTTTTAACCAACCCGCAACCCTGGTCCATGCATTTACATGCATTTACACAAGGTCCTCGTGGACTCTCCACGAGGACCTTGTGTAAATGCATGTTTCGCGTATCTTAAACTTGCAAAATATATAATTTGAAACTTGCCCTGGGGGCCATTTTCTTTAAATTTCAACATCATACTTATAACCTCATATTCTGGGATAAAGTCAAAAATTTCTTTACCAGACAATTTTTTCTGATATGAAAGATTTTTTTCTTTATTAACATCCGTTACAGGCAAACATTTACGCTACTCGGTCTATAAATAATGTATGAGGTATAACGCCATAGTAGCACCTCTTCACTAAATGGTTACACGGAACGGCAGAATAGGACTGGTAATGGAAATTTCCTAAAGCCTTTTAATAAATCGCATTTTCAAGTTGCAAATTGGAACCAATTTATTGGTAACGAAATAGCTTCGGAGAGCGGGCATTGATTGTGCCCTATTTTCTCGTCAGTTACTAAAATCCGAACTAAGCTTCGATTAATGGCTGCACAGGTAAAAACTCTTCAAATTTTAATGATGACCATTTAGTGTATGTATGTATGTAGATTTGCCCGATGTACATACCAAGTAAAAATAAGACTGTTCAAGGCTTATTGTCAAAGTCTGTTCACGGGCAGTCTGTGGGTCAAATGTACTAAAAGATCGCTGGACGTCCTGCGTGTCCAATATAATAATGCTTTCAGGATGTTGTTGAGACTACCTCGTTACTGTAGGGCGTCGGAAATGTTTGCGCAAGCCCGTACCGACGGTTTTTATGTAATCATACGCAAAAAGACCGCGTCGTTGCTGAGAATAGGGAGGGACAGTCGGAACAGCATCCTGAAAACTATAGCTGAGAGCTTCGGCTCTCCAATAATTCAAAAATTTGTGCACACTTTAATAATTACTAACACTAGGCAATAAGTTTTGTTTTTCTTTGTACATACTAACACTCTAAAATAAAAATGATTTATTATTATTATTTAGTTCTTACCAATGTTAGTTTTTAATTGTAAGCGCGCTACGCATCCACATTTTATACAAATTACATAATTTCTCGTTTGAAATGTCAAAGGAAAAATTATGTAAGGTTAGCTTATAATATTTATTTGAAAACTAATAGCGGCAACCACTACAACATTTTTGTTTCTACAAAGATATTTAATCAGAATATTCCGAAAGTCATGTTTTCCGCAGGGAGGTGGGTAGAAATAACAGCAATCTGTTTTGATCTTTACAAACTCTTTTTGCTTCATTTATCTACAAACGACAGCACATCAAGCTACTACAATCTGTTAGATTTCTTTATTGGATTTTCAACTTTATCTTTAAAGAATTAAGACTCAAGGTTGATTGGAGATATTTGACAGTTTCTGATGTCGTCCGTACATCTAGTCACTCACGCACATCGGTTGTAAGTGGACGCACCTGACCTTTCTGAACAAAATCGCCAATAAGGTCAGTATACAACCTTTTTTTTTTTCTTTATACGACCCCTGAATATTGTTTAGAATAAGCAACTGAATCGATTAAAATAATTTTTACACCATGGTATATTTTTTCCCAAATATATTTAGAATTTGTTGCAGTGTGGTAACAGAGTGCGCAACACAGCTGACGTTAGATCATAGTACTAGGTGTGTGAGACAGACCCCCCCGCGCCGATCCGAAGCAGCGCGCCCGGCCGCGCTGCTTCAGCGATGCGTTGACCATATTTTTATTGGGACAACCAGGTAAGATAACAAGCCCATAACTATGTAGATTTTCATGACATTTTTTTGAAATTTTGTACATAGATTCTTCACTTGAAAATATTGGACACGTGTTTCAGGTTTCGCATATACAAAAAATGAAATCTTACTATTATTCTTCCCCTTGACACTGAGCTGTATGTCGTAAAACGTCTCAATGCGCGTGCTGGAACAGTTGACGTTCTTGCACTTTATGAATGACGTCATTTTACCCTCGAACAATTTCGGCACGGTGCCTTCCACCACGGTCCCTTTCATTTTATTTTCTAACTTATCTAGCAATACCTGCAAAGAAGCATGACTAGAGTTATTTGAATTCGAGGTTACGTTACACCACAACTCCATTCATGATTTTGGATTTGCCAATCCTTATAAATAGCCTACAAAGCAGCTGTTAGCCTTGTGAACTTGAAGGCTATTTCTCGTAATTTAAAATGTTCAAAATCTCGTGGCAGGCCCATCTTAGGACAAAAAAAAAAAATTAAAAACCTAATCATCATCAACTCAGCGTTAATCCCAGTCGCATCTGAAGCTTTTCCAGCTTTGTATTCTGGGGTCCGCTTTACCAGTCTAACTGCTGGTTTTGGCTAAACTTCGATATTTTCCGTGAAGCGACTGCCGTCTGACCTCCACAACCCGAAGGCGATATCGAAGCATTGTAATTTAATCGAATTGAAGCATTCAAAAAGTTAATATAGTAGGGAAATTCGAGCAGTTTTTGACAGATTGAGAACATTTTAAAAATTACGGAAATGGCCTCTCATGTATGGGTCTAAGAATTTATATAAATATTTTTACTTTAGCCCGTTCATCGCTGCTCAATTTGCAAACAGACTGTTTTTGTGTAGACTCCACACAAGTTATTTGCGCATTTGTGCATGCGGCGGAAGCAGCGTAAAGCCGAGCGTTTACAGGTTTAAATTACTCGCTAATGCTCACTCCAGCTCGGTAGTAACATGGTAGTATACCTAGTCAATAATATTACTATAATATATATGCTAGAAACTGACAAAAGCTACGGAAAAAAAAATATTAAAAAGGTCTGATAAAATATTAAAAAGAGCTGTGTTTTCACCGGGCAAATTCTTGAAACCTTTTATATGTAAAAAATCTGACGTACTAGTTATAATTGCACACGTGTAGGTAAAAAATGAAAAACCTTTTTAACAAAATAGAAACTGAAACTTGGTAAAAATATGACTCTAAACAATCAAATGGCTTTTATGAAACATGTATGTAAGTTCATTTAAGTAATTATTATGGCTCCTGTTTGAGTATTAAAAAAAAGTTTATTTTGGGAAGAAGTGTTCTTTAAAATGTTTTATCCAAACGATAAAAATGGCCAGCTGGTTATTATTATTAATAGTTAATCGCCGACTGTTCATACTACCACGAGCAATAGATAGAAGAGCCATAGATAGCCACGAGAGTGTCTTCTCAGTTAGTTGATTCCTCGTTAGCAGTGGGGTGATAGGTGCCATAGGTTTCCCTTCTATATGCAAATTGGCTATATCCAAGCTCATTGAAACAATTGGTGGTGTGAAAACGAGAAATATTTAAAGCTTACCCGTAAAAATTCCTGTACATCATGCTGCATAAATGAGTCTAATGTCTCCCAACCGAAACTCTTCGTCAGTTTCTTAGTTGCGACAGGTTTGTCGGAGAATTGAAGGTCATAGAACACGCGCTGAAGGGCGAAGGCGACGGACCGCGAGCTGTCGTCACCAACTGTCGGAATCTTGTAGACAGCTTTACGTAAGACGTTTGTGAAGAATAGGGTTTGGAGTAGGGAGTTCATGTAGCATGTGGCTCCTTGATTCTTGAGTCCTGGGAAGGTAGTCTTGTCATTATCCCAATGAGCATAAAAAGTCTAGCCAGTTTTTCACAAAGGGTTAGGCTGACCAAATTTCGCCAGTTAACCAGAAGTACGTTTTTTGAGAACAGCGTCAACAAAGTAAATAATTATATTTCAACTAGCTGTTGCCTGCGACTCCGTCTGCATGGACTTCAGTTTACAGCGCGCGGTGGTTCCCGTTTCTGTGGGAATGCTAAGATAAATGCCTACATTACTGCAAGGTTTCCTTAAAATCCATGCAGTAGTTTTTGCCAAAGCTGTAGTCCATTCCAAAAAAAATAATAAAAAGAGCTCAGTTGATATAAAATAATCGCCTGTTAAAATAATGGGAGCAATATGTACGTCCGCATTCGCTCCCGTTTTCGCAAAATTTTTGTTACTGCTCTGTGCCTATTCATTATAGCTGGATGGTATATAGCCTATGTCCTTTCTCAGGCTCTAGATTATCTGTGTACCAAATCTCATTACCACCGGTTCAGTAGTTTTGGCGTAAAAGCCGGACAGATAGACAGACAGAGATACTTTCTCATTTATAATATTAGTATGGATTAGAGCAATTGAGACTACCTAACCGATGTAACAAATACGAAAGCTGTGAATATTCGTATTATTACGTCCATGCAGGGAAACTATTGCCCATTCTCCGTATAACCCCTTTGTCGCCTCATGCGACAACCATTCGATAAAATAACTAGTTCTATTCACTCGCCCATTATTTCCGCTCTGATAGTTTTCCTCTAACCCTTTGACTGGCGCGTTATGCACTTATGCATAATGGATTGCCACTCACGCGGGTTACGGCCATTTGAAAATAATATTGATGTCAAACGGAAATTGCATTCTATATTGTATGAAAAAAAAAAGTAATAATATACCTTTAAACTCAAAGCTGGCTGAAATTTAATGACAATGGTTAACGTTTATGGCGTTGAAGAGGTAGTAAAACTGAGCATCCGCGATCTAACTGCTTAGATGACTGATCTTTTCATTATGGTATGACCTACTTTCATTCAACTCTAAGTAATAAGGGTAAGTAATAAGATTAGAACAGTCCAACTAGGTAGGTCCAAGAGGTGTCTCGTCAAATCCAGCTCGGCTGGGCAGCGTTCGGGAAGCTACGCTACATCTTCTCGTCGTCCAAGATACCACAATTTCTCAAGACTAAAGTCTTTGACAAGTGTGTGTTGCCAGTGATGACTAACGGAACTGAAACGTGGTCGCTCACAATCGGCCTCATACGAAGGCTCAGAGTCACACAAAGGGCAATGGAAAGAGCTATGCTCGGAGTTTCTCTGCGTGATCGAATCAGAAGTGAGGAGATCCGCAGAAAAACCAAAGTCACCGACATAGCTCTGCGAGTCGCTAAACTTAAGTGGCAGTGGGCAGGGCACACTGCTCGTAGAACCGATGGCGGATGGAGCAGTAAGGTTCTGGAGTGCCGGCCACGTACTGGAAGACGCAGCGTAGGGAGGCCCCCAACAAGGAGGACCGATGACCTGGTGAAGGTCGCGGGAAGCCGATGTATGCGGGCAGCATACGACCGTGGAGCGTGGAAAGCCTTGGGGGAGGCCTTTGTCCAGCAGTGGACATCTATAGGCTGAAGAAGAAGAAGAAGAAGAATAAGATTAGCCATTATTGTCTATACCTATCTCCTTACCAACGAATCCCGTGTGTTTCTTGGAGTCCCATGAGACCCCATGCGGTGCTTCAGCGATGACGTGAGCTTCGACAGTAATGGAATCGTCTTTTACGAAGCCGTTGTCTGGTTCCATGAGATCATCCCATGATATGAAGTGCGCGAAACCCCAGTCATCTTCTTTACTATAAAAAGGAAATAATGTCTACATTGCAGAAAACTTGTAATTTTATCGCCTAATATGTTGAAGTCGATTGCCACTTCAAAATTTTAGGCGACCCCGCACATATTTGTGGGGTTGCCAACTAAAGAAAACGGTAAATGTATAATTAAACTGTAGAGTACATAATATTGGTTGGACTAGCAGCTAGTCCAACCAATGAGTGTTTCGCAATTAACTAGTCACTAGCTAATTGCGTAACACTCATTATTACTATCATTTGGAATCATTTTGAAGCATATTGCTCCCTATCTTCGACAATGTATCTGCTCAACAACGCAAATAACGCAATGAATGTTGTTAACTGTCAAAATGAAACCCATTGCTACTAACAATGTGTTACGCAATTACCCGCATTCCGTGCTGCGTTATAGTTTGGCTATCTATATACTATCTGATAAACCATATCGTATTTATATTGATTTATTTATATTTATATATGCTTTATTGTGCACTAAAACATACACACAGATACAAAATACACAATGGGCGGCCTTATTGTTAATGCAATCTCTTCCAGGCAACTTTGGAATGGACAAAGATCCTCCTGGATATTAAATGGGACTGTCGTTGGTGCAAATATTATATATACAATAGGTTCACTAAATAGATGTTCAGATACATAATATCCAAAATTATACATATATCAACATCTGGCGGGATTGCGGTGAAGCGCTAGTTTATAATTTATGTATAAAAAAACATACTAAATATATGTAGATATGTACAGCACCCTAATTGCGTAACACACCATTATCATCCATTGGAATCATTTTCAAGCTTATTGCGGTTCCATTGCTTCCTATGTTCGAAAATGTGTCTGCTTTACAACGTAAATAACGCAATGAATATTATTGAACTGTCAAAATGAAACCCATTGCTACTGATAATGTGTTACGCAATTACCCTGCAGGTAAGCAACGAAAACTAAAAGACGACTCGTTAATGAAAATCGTAAATAATTCCCAATGTAAATACCAGTGATACATATGATGAAGTTTCCGACAGAGCGCTTGACCACCCTCTGGCTTGTGGGACAGCAGCTTCAGTTCTCCTAGACCATAACACGACCAGCCTGGTGAGTCACTGTCGCCATTGCACTGCAAGAATACGCCCAACGCCTTCTGCTGTTGACGCTCTGGCGTCGTTGTGTTTCTCAGAAGTATAAGAATCTTCCAAGGAAGACATCTCACGACGCAAGGCGGCGAAAGAACTTGCTCTTTCAGCTGACTTATGTTTTGAACTGTGAAACGGAACGTCGCTTCTGGTCGGGCGATGTCATCGTCATCTTTTAAATCCTAAAGAAAATAATTTTAACAAAGTATTCTTCGAAAATCAATTTCATAAAATACAATGTTAATTAAATAGTACCTATCGTTACAGTTATTTGAAATATGCTGCATTAAGAAAATGGGATTTCGCATGGGTATTTTGTTGTATAAAATATAGGACTAAAAGCCTATTTACCGTACATGATTTAGTATTTGTATCTTTATTTTGTGCAGACTCTTGCCACAGAAAAGTTTATTTATTTTTACTACCTACTCTCTTTCTTTCTTCAAACAGAAAATCTTTAGATTGCTAGATATATCTACAAAAGTGATCATTGAGATGAATTCTATGATGGATCGGCTAACCGGGTTTCCCGCTGGTGTTAAAGCTGTTGCGTTATCGCTGCCAGTTTCAATCATTGTTCACCAGCAAATGTAGTGCTACAAAAAACAAAAACGTTATACTATTCAACTTCCAAGAGACTTTTACTTCATATCCATTCACAAAGAGCAAAGTTCTTCAACATTATCTAACAAAAGAAATATTTAAATACCTTATTTCAAAATATTATACATAATGGTTGTTATCAAAATATAAAAAAAAACTAATTTTGTATTTTTTTTATGCTGATGACGTACGTCACCTATGATTTTTTAAATGTCATTTTGACTATTCTAAAGTTAAAATAATGTTATTAAAAAAATATTTAACAAAGAGGTTGCTAGGTCTTTGGAAAAATTGTATAAATATATGAATATTAACCTATTCCTTAATTGATTCGAATGTTATCATGAAGAAAAGAGAGGGAACATACATTCCTGAATCACTGTATCTATTAAAAAACCGCATCAAAATCCGTTGCGTAGTTTTAAAGATTTAATCATACTTAAGGACATAGGGAAAGAGAAAGCGACTTTGTTTTATTCTATGTAGTGATGATGTACACACAATATGATACATAGGGATAGGATAAAATTAAAATCTGAGTTTAAAAGTATTGCTTATTAATTTTGTATCTAACGAATCATATCGTCATCAGAACGAAAGTAAGTGTAACAAGCGTCTACCTACTAACACTAGAAGCTACATAATTAAAATTGTTAGTAACCTTATGTACTCCTGTCTAAAATAAAAGTATTGTATACAATAAATCTGTTGTGAAATTTTCATTCCTTAAATTATTTTTTCTAAACCAATATTCCCAAAAAACTTCAACGATCTCATTAGAATGTTGGACGCTGTACTCTAACGTTCTCAAAATTATTAATGAAATCGAATTTCAAGGATATCTCTTTCCTTTGCTTAGTACATTATAATTGAACGGGCGTGATACCTACTGGATACTGAAAATTAATTAAATTACAGAGTCATCTTGCCACGACATTATTCTCCGTCGTTTCAAAGATTGACAGTTAGATGCTGGGCTTTTTAATTAAATTGGTGAATAGATTTTTAAGAGGGCGATCTATTGTTACGTTCTCGATGAAGTCTCAAAATAATAGCGGCTCTCTCGGCTTTTCTATATACTTTCTTGAGTTGGGTACGGTATGGTATGTATAGGTACGGGATTGGGTAAAGGGTTGAGCATTATGATTATAATGCTTTGTGAATTTGACTTAATTACCTAAATGCAGCCACAAAAGGGTTGGGTACTTCATTAGGGTGAAACTTATTATAATCTGACATATCATTTAATAAATTACAAAATAATTTATTGATAAAGTCTATGGGTAATAAAAACGATTACTTAACTAATTATCGATAATTATAAACTATTTTTGAATTAACTGAGTATATTGTAGTTCTTTTGTAAAAAATAAAGATTAAAAAACGTCTCAAATTTCCTCAAAATCCAAAATCCTATTATGGTAGATAACTGTTATAGAATAAATAAATAATAAATACAATATGTAAAGAAAACCCTGTCCGATCCGTGAAGGTGTTGTTAGGTATCGATAACTGATTCTACTAAAGCCTACAAAGCCGGGCTAAGCTTAAAAAAAAAACCCCTAAAAAAATAAATATTATTTCGCAAAAAGAGGTAACTTAAAACATGTGCTGTAGATCATACAGGCGCGGGCGAAGAGGGGCAGGGCACGCGGCACGCGGTCGCATCGTTATTCGCTCAGAATTATACCGTCAAAAATAATGTTGTCACTTTTTAAAAATTACCAAATTTTGGGGAAGTTGGAATTAATTCGCGGGGAAAAAAGATTATTTCAAAATTCACTGGTATTGTAACTATGATGTTTATGTAAAATTTCATATTTTATTTGGGCATATGTTTACCTAACCTTTACTATCCTTACGGGTCGGACAGGGTTTTCTTAACATATTGTATATACGGACAAATCACACAGATTGAGCTAGCCCCAAAGTAAGTTCGAGACTTGTGTTATGGGATACTAACTCAACGATAGTATATTTATAATAGATACATATATAGATAAACATCCAAGACCCAGGCCAATCAGGAAAAGATCGTTTTCCATCATGACCTGGCCGGGGATCGAACCCGGGGCCTCCACGTCGCAGGCAGGCGTGGTGACCGCTGCGCCACGGAGGTCGTTAAAGAATATCACGAGGAAATAAGACTCAGACTAATTAGACAGTTTGTTATGCCTGAACCGCTGCCACTAATTTATGTTAACTATTTTAACTGTTTTACTCACACTTTGTTTAGGATATCGTTACACATGGTTCGGCATGGCCCATTTATATTAGTCATTATTCTAGTGCGCACCACATCAGTTGGTACAAGTTTCGGTTATTTACGGTTACAGTAAATGGATCCGCAAGGAAAGTTTTTAACGATGTCATAAAATACGTAGTCTATAAAGCGTTGTAATAATTTAGTTATTTACTACTATTACATTAGGAGTTAGAAATAGTGCTATAAACAGATACAAAATAAAAAATAATTTAAAACACAACAAAAAGTTTAAATTCTTAGCACTATGCGTTGAATGTCTTTGTCAGAAAGTCGTTTCCATGACTTCGCCGCCATTTTGAAAGGACTGAACCATCGACATATACTCGTGGACATGCCTTAGAGATGAGAATTGTGGCACTCGGAAAGAAAGAAAGGAAACAAAATTTCGTCTATCTTTATCTATCTCAAATTCATCAATAATCCATGAGGAAAGAGATCGTGCTAGACCGATAGTATAGGCCTACTCCCTCACTCTTTTCAAACCAAAAAAATACTACAGATTATACGCGTACAGCATGTCCATTAGTATATATCTATGGACAGAACAATATGTTTTAGGTCCGTATTCCAGAAGGAAACTCAAGCATTGATCTCTGCTTAAGCATTACTTAAAACTAGTTTCAACCAATCAAATGGCTGAAATGAGACTTAAGTAGAGCTTGAGTTTTGAGTAACGTTCTGTAATACGGACCTTAGAAAATTCAAGAAAAGCTATATAGGTATTAATCAAGAGCATCAAATGCGAATGGAGGAATAAAAGTAATAGCAAATAAGTGCTGATTTTTTGGATAGACATTATCGTTAAGCAGCGTGAATCCAATAACCCATAGAGTTGCGGCGATTAACTCCATTAGTGTAATGGAAACAAGCAATCCCCAGCGTTACGGCTCATTAGTGAATAATTTGAAAATAGAATCATGAACATAATTTGATTGTAATGAAGTCTACCGGGAATGTTAAGGTAAGATAACAATTACTTTTTTCTTTTAGGTTTTATTTGGCTGATTTTATTAGCGGTCTTATCTACGATAGTAAGGAGTTTCGTTACTTTAGAGCAGCTCTCTAACTTTTTTGGTAACGGACCACTTTTCGAAAGCGAAATATTTGTCGGAGCCTTTATATAAAAATAATAAACGAAAAATGTATAAATGTTCATTCTACATATATTAAAACAAATTTAAAAAATAACTGTGCTTTATAAATAATCGTAATACAATGTTACATTTTAATTTTTTTTCAGATTCTAGCGGAGTCTCTAGAAGGGTTTCGCGGAGTACACTTTGAGTAGGTATAACTACTAGGGTGAAAGAACCAGTTATGGACAAGACCCCAGTGATGGACACTTTTTACCTTTATTGAAAGAAAACAAACCTTGCACACTCACATTTTGGTATAGCAACACTTAGGTCCGTATTATAGAACGTCACTCAAACTCAAGCTCTACATAAGTCTCGTTTCAAGCCTTTTGATTGGTTGAAACTAGTTTTAAGTAATGCTTAAGCACAGATCAATGCTTGAGTAACGTTCTGTAATACGGACCTAAATCTTAAAGACTGACCTCCTATTCGACTCATAATTATACGTCAGTGCGATTGGCCGTTTTGTTTCAAATTGGCGAAGTAAACATCAGACCAAGTTACTGTTCCTCTGGAAAAATCCAATTTTACTTACATAATCGTTAAGAAGGTGAGTCTATTTGTTTAAAATTATATGTTTGTTATTTATTGTAACTGAATTCTAATTGATTTTAAAGCTAAGCATTGAAATGAGAGATATAATTTGTAATTATTCGTCCCGCTCATTATCACGCATTTCTTAAGGTTAAGCTAGTGTCATTAACTGGTTCCCACATACATACTTTCTCCAGTAATGGACACATGTCCATAATTATTTTTTTAGAAATTTGTGTGTTGGTACACCGTTCTGATTCCTTTATCCATGCAGTTTAATTACATTTCTATAATAAACAAATTGGAGTGCACGTACCAGTAAACAACAAAGTGTCGATTACTGGATCCAATGAGTGCCCATTACTGGTTTTTATGTTTTCTTTCAGATGGCTCCAAGAAAAAAACTATACGCCAGAACAGATGCACCATGCGGTGAAAGCTGTTCGCAATAAAGAGAAGGTTGCCATTGCTGCTAAATCATTTGGGGTGCCTCGTGTAACACTTTATAATAAAATATCAGGAGACTCCTATAAAGTGTACAATGGAGCCTAACAATCCTTATAGATGAGCATGAAGAAATTAGTGGCTCTTAGACATGGCTGAAAAACACTTTCCCATTTTAAAAGATTGCCTACTAGACAGTGTGCAAAAAATAATAAAGGATGAAATAATATTGAATCCCTTTACAAACAACAGACCTCTATAAAAGTGGTGTAATTTATTCCTAAAAAGGCATTCAATTTTGACTGCAAAATTGCCGGAAAATCTAGGTATCTATGGGACTATGGCTCGGGACAACGTACCTGAAAAAGATATAAGAAAGCGGTTTCAAGAAATAGATGGCTATTTAGAAGAAAATAATTTAATAGAAATAGTCAAAGACCCAAACTGATTGTTCAATGCTGACGAGAGTGCATTTTTTTTATCGCCAAAACCAGGCCGTATTATTGCAAAAAAGAGGATAAACATCTTTACTTACTCTGCATGTGGTGACGAAAAAGAAAAAACTAATAGTTTTATTTAGCGGAAATGCTGCTGGACAGTTTGCCCCCCCCATGATAGTTTACAACTACGAACGAATCCCGTCACATAACGCAGTCAGTGTGCCTGAAAATTGGGCGATAGGGTCCCCATCATAGGGAAGTATAAAAGTGGATGGAGGTGCAGCAGCACATTCTTTGAATATGTGACTAATATTTTTACCCGTGGCTTGAAAAGGAGAAAATACAGAAGCCAATTCAATTTTTTTTTTAGATGGCCACAAATCGCATCTTACTTTGCACCCCTCGAAATTTTGTGTACAAATGGCTTTCAAGTTACAGACTGTATATTTAACGGATTACATAAGTACCTCTTTTAATTTAAATTAATATAATGATTCAAATTCAAGCACTGTATTAATTTATTTTTCTCCTTACAAATCCCAAATACTATTATATTAGTCATAATTTATGTTGTTTGGTGTCGATGACTGGATGTCCATTACTGTGTAACTGTCGAGCACTGGGTATGGACAACTGGATCCTAGGTGTCAATAACTGGTGATTTTAGTTACTTTTTATATTTTCACAATTTTCTAATAATGTAATACCTATACTTCAATTGTAAATCATTGTGCTCAATGATCTCGTGTCTCTCCTTTTGGTAAAATAGATAACCAGAAAACCTACAAAAACCACTGAAGCTTTTAAGTGTTTGATTTCATTTGGAACCCCTATAATTTAAAAGTTTTACCCTGAGTTTTACGTTGAAAAACATTGCTGTAGAGCATTGTTTCTCAACCGTATTTTGACTACTTACTTAACCCTTATAGTTTCGTCATGTTCTTTATTCCGTCCGTTCTTGGTTTACTTTCCAAAAGGTTAGTGGTATAAAGATGAAACTTTGCATGGATATGTGTAATTACCACGGACCCATACACGTAAATTGGCGATGATTTTTCTCGTGTCTTTTGGCGATGATTTTTCTCGTGTCTTTTGGCGATGATTTTTCTCGTGTCTTCCCAATAGTGTCGAGTATCATTTGGTAGGTAGTTTGACAACTTCAAGCAATTTAAAAAATAAAATAAAATACCCTCTACAATCTAAAAGAAACTTTAAAAAATTGATCATATTAGGCCATGGGTGTGAAGGAAAACTATCATCATCATCATCATCATCAACCTTTTCATCGTCCCACTGCTGGGCACAGGTCTCCTCTCATACAGAGAAGGATTGAGCGTAATCACCACGCTTGTCAAGTCCAGGTTTCCTCAAGATGTTTCAAAACTATAATTTTATATAATAAATATACAATATGTAATGAAAACCCTGTCCGACCCATAATAAAGGTTAGGTAAACACATGACCAGATATGATATAAAATTTTACGTAATCATCATAGTAACAATAATAATGAATTTTGAAATAATCTGATTTTCCCGCCAATAAATTCCAACTTCCCCGAAATTTGGTAATTTAAAAAAAAGAGACAACACTATTTTGGAGTTATTGTTACAAGCGATGCGACCACGTGCCGCGTTTCCTGCCCCCCGTCGCCCGCGCATGGGTGGCCTACCGCACATATATTAAGTTATCTCTTTTTGCGAAATAATATTTATTTTTTTAGGGGGATTTTTTTTTTTAAGTTTAGCCCAGCTCTATGGGCATTAGTAGAATTAGTTATCGATACCTAACAATACCTTCACGGATCGGACAGGGTTTTCTTTACATATTGTATATTCGGACATCTTTGTTGATCAAGGAATCATGTAACACACATGCAACTACAACATACATGTTTGCATGCAACTGCATGTAAACATGTAACTTAACTGAACCCCAGAACACGTACGTCCTTGAATTTTCAATGGGGCGTCCTAACTACTTAGCTACGGAGCTGGTAAAATTATTTGCGAATGTTTATTTCACTTTTTTCATCAATAACGTCATACTGATAAACTTAGATATCAACGTACCTTTGCGTTATCATATCTTCTATATCTATTTAAGACTATTATGTATGCCTCTAAGTTAATCATTTTTGTATCTGTCTGTGTGACCACGCTGTTCTTTTTACCCGACTACGGCAAAGCAAAAGGAGGGTTATGATTTTGACAGGCTATGTATGTATGTATGTATGTATGTTCATCTGTTCCCTCGTAACTTCTAAACTACTTATTCGAATTCGATAAATGACATATCATTAGAAGCGTCTTAAATGTCCGCTGGTTATAGGCTATATGGAGTTTCACAAAATCTAATGTGGCGCCCTCTAGCGGACAAAATATACAGAGTAAAAAAATAAAGTTAAGATAAATATGCCGTGTTTGGTATCATTTGAAAGGGCTTAACTTGTACATTTTGAATATATATATATTACTAGCATTTGCTTGTGACTTTACCTGTATTCATGGGCTGATTGCATATAATTCATATATTTTCGTTCATAGATAGCTTCTTTACTACTTATCAGAATAAGACCACTGCAGAACCATTAGAAGGGCCTTGATATTCTGTTGGTTATGAGCTATAAAGCTTGTCACCAAATTTAGTATTACGCCCTCTAACGGACAAAGAGTTCTATGTTAATACAAAATTAAAATAAATATACCGTATTTGTTATCATCTGAAAGAGCTTCACGAGTAGGTACTTTATGTTTGTACATAATCCCTAGTAACGCTTTGTAGAAATTTGAATGTAAACCAGGATTTGGTAAACGGAGCGATGGGAGTGGTGAAGGCCTTCGAATGGCCTGCTCTTCGGCGCGATCAGTTGGAACAGGAGAACAGCCAAGCGCTGTTCTCATACAATTTGACGACGCATCCATAAAAGCCGATATTAACGGACTTATCAAAATCGAGCCTTGCCTCACTGAATTTGACGGCTTGAGGGGTTCTGGGCAAATTCAGCGTAAAATGCTCCCGCTGATTCTTTCTTGGGGTTGTACTGTACATAAATTACAAGGTTGTACTCTAGATAAAAAGTTACAGATCTAGGAAAGTCATTGTTTGCTAAAGGACAGGCCTATGTTGCTCTCAGTAGAGTTAAAACCATAGAGGGATTATTTATAAGTGCCTTGGATCATAATAAATTACTTAAAAATCCACATGACAGTCGATCGTTAGCAGAATTAGATAGATTAAGAAATCTTCCCAGGTCCTCTTAATATATGTTTTTTTTTTTTTTTTTTTTAATAATTATAAACTAGCGCTTGACTGCAATCCCGCCTGATGGTAAGCAGTGACAAAATCGTTGATGGTAAAGCGCACTAGTTTATTAAGCCTATTCACTTAAAAAACTTAGGAATAGCAAGGATGACGGCAGTTGAGCCAGGTGATGCAATGTTCCCGCAGCGGTGCTGGCTCGGGACATTAGGCCCGGCCGCGGTGGACTGGGCTCTATCCGGCTGGAGTGCCCAGTCGCCGCAGTGTTGGCCGCCCAGGCTAAATGCCAGGGGCGGCTATTTGTGGGCTTTAGCCGGGCCGTGATCCGGGTGCTTGAGGCAGCGCCGATGCGCTGCTTCAGGTGCTTGGGAATCGGCCACACCCGAGCCATGTGTCCGTCCACAGTAGATAGGGCGGACACGTGCTTCCGCTGCGGGCAACAGGGGCATAAGGCGGCCTCGTGCGAGGCCGCCAAGCCGCACTGCGCGGCGTGCGCCGACAGTGGTCGCCCTGCAGACCACGTGATGGGGGGAGCTTATGCCGACCCCCCTCAAAGAAGGGCAAGCCGCAGGCGGCTATAAGCCGTCCTGCCGCTGCTGCCACCTCCCCCGCTGATATCCCAACAGCGGCGGTGACCGAGGGTAATGCGATGGTCGAATAATGGGTACCGACCATCGCATCCTGCAGGCAAACACCAACCACTGCCGGGCTGCCCAGGACTTACTGGTGCAGTCAATGGCCGAGTGGTTGGTGGATGTGGCAGTGGTGGCCGAGCCGTACTTTACTCCCAGCAATTGGCTGGGAGACAGTGACGGCTCGGTGGCAATCGTGGCGCGGTCTTCCTCGGACTCCCCTCCCCTCTCGCTCTTAGAGAGGGGACCGGGATACGTGGCCGCCGCGTGGGGAGGGTTGGCCCTTGTGGGGGTCTACTTCTCCCCAAACCGCCCTCTCCAGGACTTCGAGGATTTCCTCGGGGTCCTGACGGCGGTCATCGGGAGGACGGCGCCACGTCAGGTCTCCGTTTTGGGAGACCTGAATGCTAAGTCGGTGGTCTGGGGAAACCCGGCCACCGACGCTCGCGGACGGGCGGTCGAATTGTGGGCGGCCACGTCTGGTCTCTCCCTCTTGAATAGGGGGAGCGTCCGGACGTGCGTTCGGCGGCAGGGCGGGTCCATAGTGGACCTCACCTTCGCCACGCCCGCACTGGCCGCCCGCATTCGAAACTGGAGGGTGGAGCTGGGGGAGACGATCTCGGATCACCGTTACGTGCGATTCGAGATCTCCCCGCAGAATCCACGGGGGCGCCGCAGCATCCCCTCTTCGTCGGGCCGATCCCCGTTTCCAAGGTGGGCTCTGACCCACCTGGATCGGGAGGCGGCAAGGGAGGCCGCGTTCGTCCAGGACTGGCTTTGGCCACGTCCCGGCGTGGACGTCCTGGACGTGGACGCGGCGGCGGCCCGACTGAGGGGGTCATTGACCGAGGTGTGTAACGCCAGCATGCCTCGGTCGAGACGTCCGCCTCCCCGACGCGCCGTGTACTGGTGGTCGGAGGAGTTGGCGGAGCTGCGGGCCACCTGCGTGGCGGCACGGCGGGCCTTTACGCGATCGCGTCGGCGGCGCCGACGGGACCAGGCTGACGAGGACCGCCTCTACGCGAGGTACGTAGAGGCGAGGGCGGCCTTCAAGTCGGCCATCGGCGCCGCTAAGGACGCGGCGAGGGCCGAGCTGCTGGAGGGTCTCGACAACGACCCATTCGGGAGGCCATATAAGGCGGCGCGTAACAAACTGCGCCGCATTGGTCCCCCGGTTGCCGAGACCCTTGAACCAGCGCTCCTGGATGGGGTGGTGCGGTCCCTGTTTCCGCGCAGGGATCCGCACTTCACCCCACCAATGATGGGCCCGCCAAGGGGAGCGGTTCTACCGGAGGAGGAAGCTCCTCCTCCTCCGGTCTCAGAGGAGGAATTTGGCGCGGCGACTCTTCGTCTCCGCGCCAAAAAGACGGCTCCCGGCCCGGATGGTGTCCCCGCACGGGTGGTGGCCATCGCGGCCACTGAAATGGAGGGCAGGTTTCGGGACCTCTTCAGCGCGTGCTTCGCGTCAGGGAGGTTCCCGAAACCATGGCGGGAAGGCCAACTGTGCCTCCTCCGGAAGGAAGGGCGGCCGGCGGACTCCCCCTCGGCTTACCGGCCCATCGTTTTGCTCGATGAGGTCGGTAAAATGTTCGAGGGGATTATCGCCGGCCGTCTCAAGCGGCATCTGCGGAGCGTGGGACCGGACCTGTCGGACGCCCAGTTCGGATTTCGTGCTGGTCGTTCGACAGTGGACGCCCTGGCCCGTCTAAAGGGCCAGGTGACAGAGGCGGTGGGAGTGGGGGATGGAGTGTTGGCTGTGTCATTCGACATTGCCAACGCCTTCAATTCCGTCCCCCACTCCACCATCCTGGAAGCGCTCCGGTTCCACGGAGTGCCCCTGTACTTGCGGGGCCTCCTGGCCAGCTACTTGGAGGACCGTGCTGTCCTCCTCGTAGACGGGGCTGGCCAGCTCCGTCGATACGCTGTAGGAGCCGGCGTTCCACAGGGGTCCGTTCTAGGGCCTCTTCTGTGGAACGTCGGTTATGACTGGCTCCTGCGGGGAACCCTCCTTCGAGGCACGAGTGTCATCTGCTATGCAGATGACACTCTCCTCACTTCCCGCGGGAGCACCTTCCGGGAGGCGGCCAGTTTGGCGTCGGCGGGCGGATCCTTAGTGGCGGGAAGGATCCGCCGCCTGGGCTTGAGGGTGGCGCTGCACAAAACAGAGGCCGTGTTCTTTCACGGCCCCCGGCAGCGCCCCCCGCCTGACGCCCACATTTATGTGGAGGGGGTGAGGGTCGGGGTTGAGGCCCAGATGAAATATCTGGGCCTCATCTTAGACAGCAGGTGGCGCTTCGGCCCGCACTTTAGCGGGCTGTCGTCGCGCCTGCTGAAGGCCGCGGGAGCCCTCTCATGGCTGATGCCAAACTTGGGAGGGCCCAGCATGCGGTGCCGGCGTCTATACGCCGGCATACTGCGAAGTATGGCCCTTTATGGGGCCCCGATTTGGGCGGACTCCCTCCATAGGAGGGAGAACCTCACCGCCCTTCGGTCGCCCCAAAGGGCCATCGCCCAGCGGGCATCGCGGGCCTACCGCACGGTGGGCTTCGCAGCGGCGTGCGCTCTGGCGGGCACCCCGCCTTGGGAGCTCGAGGCGTGGGTGCTCGCCAGAGTGTACGAGTGGACGGCGGGGCGCAGGGCGCTGGGCGAGCGTCCGGCCCCAGAAGTGAGGGAGGCCGTCCGGCGGGAGGCGAGGGTCGCTCTTGTCCAGCAGTGGACGCAGGACCTCGCCTCCGCCGTCTTCGGCCGCCGTACCCTCGACGCCATCGGGCCGGTCCTGGAGGACTGGCTCGACAGGCGTCACGGGTTCCTCTCCTTCCGTCTGGTGCAGGTACTCTCCGGTCACGGCTGCTTCGGCAGGTACCTGCACCGGATAGGACGAGAGGAGACACCGTCGTGCCACGGTTGTGGCGCGGCGGAGGACACGGCGGAACACACCCTCGCGGTGTGCCCGTCGTGGGCCGTGCCGCGCCGCGATCTTGTCACGGCGGTTGGAGGGGACCTCTCGCTGCCCGCCATCGTCAGAGAGATGGTGGGGAGCGAGGAAGCTTGGGTGGCGATGGCCTCCTTCTGCGAGGTCGTGATGTCGCAGAAGGAGGCAGCGGAGCGCGAGCGGGAGGAGGATCCCCTCGCTCCGGCGCTCCGCAGGCGGCGTAGGGGGAGGAGAAGGCGGGATTTCGCCCGCTTTCTCCCTCCCTGAGGTGAGCGGCGGGCGTGAGGCCGACGCCCGCCTTACATCGCTCACCATGCGGGAGCCACGGCCCCTCCCTAGGAGGGGCAATTGAGGGCCCGCCTTACTAGGCGGGTTTCGCCGGCGGGGGAGAGGTAGCTCAGGCTGCGCTAGTTTCCCACTCCCCCGCCACTATGGCGATGCCGGAGTGCCGCTGTGGGTTTAGTGGGTATTCCCGGCTTCGGCTGGGCGAGTCCCACACACGCCCTTCGGGGTACGGTGCGTAAAGGCATTCCCACAGCGACAAAAAAAAAGGTGATGCAATGTTAAACCCAAGACCAACACGACCAACGATGCTGCGCCAGAGGGAGATTGATCTGGAGACTCTCCACGACCAAACTCCCGACACAACAATATTTGGCGCATCGTACTCGCCACACAACGCAACACAACTGCTCAGACGCGTCTTCCGTACGGCTTCACCAGACATCATGCTGGAACACGACGAATCGCTTGGCGGCAAGACTTTGTCTGGTGGGTGGTAACTTCTGCCGGCAGCCGATGTTATGGCCTACCACCGTTAGAAAAACATCCAATCTATTTATACTAACGACCTCATCCACTAATTCATGACCCATTCGGTGCCATCGACGCAAATGTGCGTCGCTACTACGAAAAATCGGGAGCTTCATACGGGGAAACCGTTGCTATACGCGCTGCGATCCAAGCGCTACGAAATAGTAAAATAGGACATCTCTACAATTATTACTATACGCCGATACATAAGGCAAAAGAGATGTCGTATGTTAACTACCTAGTTTTTAGTTCGTCAATTTAACTTTTGTTAATATTATTATTATTATTATTATTTTTTTTTTTATTTATTTGGGAAAACAAACAGTGACACATTATATTTAATAGAGAGTAATACAAAAATATATGAGCAAATGTGTAACCAACCACATTTTCCACAGAATACACAAAAAAAATATATATAATAATTACAAAACATGCTATTAAAATTTAAACCTACAAGTAAGTAATATAAAGTCAAATCCTAGTAACAGAGCAAAAACTTAAATGTATAAACGATGCAACAAAAATTATTGTTCTTGACTAAGCACCTTTAGAACAGTATTTTTGAAACTACCAGCAGAAAGAGCAAACATATCGATATGATGAAATTTGTCATTGTAATTATTAGTAAGTCGCCGCAAAGGCGCACGCATACCCGCGTTACTTCGACAAGAGGTAACTGCAAACAGTGGCCGAGACCGCACCGCTCGACCCACTGTCGTTCTAGGAACTATGTAACTTATTCTATTATGAATATCAATACAGTCATATGCATTACTACATAAATCAAATAAAAATATCGTCTCTAGCAAAGTGCGCCTTGATTTAAGGTCCAGCAATTTATACTTCTTAAGCAAATAATCATAAGATAGATTTGTGTGAAAACAACGGAAATGCATGGCTTTTAAAAATTTTCTTTGAACTTTTTCAATACATTCTGAATACTTATTGTAAAAGGGATTCCACACTGGCACAGCGTATTCAAGCTGTGATCTGATCAAAGACTTGTACAGATACAAATAGGTGGAGGGTCGCATAAACTCCTTCGCAGATCTCATCACAAAACCATACATTCTATAGGCATTATTTACAACCTTATTAATGTGGGTATCAAGGTGAAGTTTATCGTCAAGAAGAATACCAAGATCACAAATAAGAGGCACTCTTGACAGCGAAGTAGTATCTAAAGAATATGGGTACTTGAAAACATTTTTATTTTTTGTGAAACTGATACAACAACATTTAGATAGACTCAATTGCAATTTATTGTGTTTGCAATATTCACTAAAGCGATCTAGATCTTCCTGCAATAATGCGCAATCTTGCAAATTTTTGATAGGCCTATAAATTTTGAGATCATCAGCATAGAGCAAGATTTTGGAATTTCTAAAACAAATGTCAATGTCGTTGATAAATAAAATAAATAAAAGGGGTCCCAAAATTGAACCCTGAGGTACCCCGGAAGTTACATTAAGAGTTGTCGAAGACCTGAAACCGTTATCTACGACCCTTTGAGTTCTATTTTTGACATATGAAGAGAACCATCGGAGTAAATCACCACGTATACCGTTAAAGGAAATTTTATCGAGTAGAAGCTCATGATCGACTTTGTCGAATGCCTTTCGAAAGTCAGTGTAAATGGCATCCACCTGCACACGAGAATCCATATTGTTGAATAAATAGTCCACAAATGCCACCAAGTTTGTGGTAGTTGATCTTTTCTTTACAAATCCGCCACAAATACACTTTAACACCAAAATAGTACAAATAATAAAAAGTAAAAAAACTAAAACCCAACTACGACAAAAAACGACGCTGAAAAAGTATAAAACAAGATTTTCAGAATACTGAACTGAACAAAGTTGCTAATATAGTTGCAAGTAGGTAGTATTTAGAGATAAATTTTCATGTTTGGAAAGGCGTAGTCACACGTTACATATACCTACCGTAGCACTTTCATAACGTGTGACTGCGGTTTTCCAAACATGAAAATTTATCTCTACATAGTGAATATTGCATACTTCAGAATAGTATTGTAAGACATTATTGTCAATTTACAACGAAGGCATCTTGGTAGAGTCTACTGTGTCCATTTACTTGCAACTATATTAGCAACTTTGTTCAGTTCAGTATTCTGAAAATCTTGTTTTATACTTTTTCAGCGTCGTTTTTTGTCGTAGTTGGGTTTTAGTTTTTTTACTTTTTATTATAAACCACAGTACAAATATTGATGCGGTCTGCTCCTATCAGGAGAAGCGATGTCAGAGTAGTATCGGCCGCAACTTACAAGTTGTAGGTAATACGTTCGAACCCTGTCAGGCGCTTTACTTTGTGTAATTTATTTCTTCACCACTGCTCTGAAAACGGCGAAGGAAATATCGTGAGGAAACCGGCATGTCCTAGAGCCAAAACTTCGAAGTCATGTGACATCTATAATCCTGCGCTGGGTCCGCGTAGTATTTTATGGCCTACACCCTCTCACTGTCAGGCCTGTGTCTCAGGAGTGGGATCATGAACTGATAATATGTTCCTCCCACAATTTAGAGATTGTATTCCGGAAAGTTTCTCTCGGTGGTAGGCCATAACATCGGCTGCCGGCGGAAGTTACCACCCACCAGACAAAGTCTTGCCGCCAAGCAATTCGTCGTATTCCGGCATGATGTCTGGTGAAGCCGTACGGTGGACGGGTCTGAGCAGTTGTGTTGCGATGAGTGGCGGGTACGATGCGCCAAATGTTGTTGTCTCGGGAATTTGGTCGCGGAGAGTCTCCAGATCAATCTCCCTCTAGCGCAGCATCGTTTGGTCGTGTTGGTCTTGGGTTTAACATTGCATCACCTCGTTTAACTGCCGTCATCCTTCCTATTCCTAAGTTTTTTAAGTGAATAGGCTTAATAAACTAGTGCGCTTTACACTCAACGATTGCATCACTGCTTACCATCAGGCGGGATTGCGGTCAAGCACTAGTTTAAAATAATTAAAAAAAAAAAGTTTTGTGTCGAAATACAATAATATGTAATATTTATGTACTAACATAACAAAGCAATTTCAATGTGACGTCATAAAAACGATGTGCTGCAGGAGCAATTGAGTTATTGCGTAACATATTAACAGTCACTATCGCTTTCATTTTGACATTAAGACATTCATTGCGCTATATCTACGTTGAAGAGCAGATTTTTTTTTCGAACAACGAAGCAAGTAACACTTTTATACCATTTTTAAGGCAGATAAAGACTAAGAAGACGCGAAAAGACGAAGAGAACATGGTTTCTATTATGGGTTATCAATATCCTTCAAAGTCATTCGAATTGTGATTGAAATTGTGTTGAACAACAACAAACAACAACACAACAGACGTTGTGTTGTGTTGTTGTTGTTTTTTTTTTAATTATTATAAACAAGTGCTTGACTGCAATCCCGCCTGATGGTAAGCAGTGATGCAATCGTTGATGGTAAAGCGAACTAGTTTATTAAGCCTATTCACTTAAAAAACTTAGGAATGGGAAGGATGACGGCAGTTGAGCGAGGTGATGCAATGATAAACCCAAGACCAACACGAACAACGATGCTGCGCCAGAGGGAGATTGATCTGGAAACTCTCCACGACCAAACTCCCGACACTACAACAATTGCCCCACACCAAGAATATATATGCTGCAAATATTTAGGTGCTTTTTGGGTGTTGGTAGGTATATTTCCCTTAGTATTCCATGCAAAGGTTGTCTATAAAAGATCGTTCTTAGCGATAAGACCGCCCATTGTGTCACCCATTGTAAAATCTTTGTATTTATATTCTGTAATCTATATGGTGTACATAATAAAGAATATTATATTCTATTCTGTATTATAATTACTTGAATCAATGTACTGTATACAAAGTGGTGCTGACAATACGACAATAAATTAAACATCGTGTACCTCAACACAGTCTCAGTCTACCCATAAAAAATCATATAAATATATCCACTAGTATAGTCACAGGAAATTATTTTTGATTTTTCACATTTCCTACATGATGTACATGTTGATAAGGAAGCGATTACAGGTTGATCACCGCCGCATCCAGCGGTAATAAACTTTAATAATAAAGGCGCGAAAAAAGCAAGTCAATACAGGATCGCGCTGTCGCCGATCGGAAATTTTATAAAGGATGTTTTAATTCCGTTTCCAATTTTATGCAATTTAGTTTGTTTGAAATTTTCATTTTTTTTATTACTGATGCTATATTTTTTTCTATGGTCTAGGATTATTTCTATGAACCAGCATTGTCCGGGTTTTCATTTATTGTCATATTATCAGCACCACTCTGTATATTAGAGATGCCCATGCATTCCACTAGTTTCTACGACAAATCCTTTACTATACAAGCAGTTCCGCTATGGAATGACTTGCTCGTGTCCATTAGGCGTGCTCAAACCTGTCCACTTTTAAAAGTATGATAAAAAAGAATATCCTCTCTCTTTAAACATGTCATTATATTTTATTTTATCTCTCTTGTATGTTGCTTATTAATTAGTTGTATAGATTTAGTTAAACTAGTATGATATATTTAACGTACATATTTATTGTATACTCTATGTAAATAGTACCATAGATTACAGAATACTACGCAACAGTACACTGTAGACTACCTACACTATTTCTCTCTCTTTCCCCTTAGTATTCCATCCAAAGGTTGTCTGTAAGAGATCGCTCTTAGCGATAAGACCGCCCATTGTGTCACCCTTTGTAAAATCTTTATATTTAAGTTCTGTAATCTATATGGTGTACATAATAAAGAGTATTCTATTCTATCATTTTTTTAAATAATTAGAAAATAAGCAACATTTCAAAATATAAAAAGTCCACCTTTATCGCGAGGCAAGGTCCAAGCAGACAATATAATCTCCTAACAATGCGGGCCATGTCAGAAGTAAAGCTTTCTGAATCAAGTCCTTGATCCAGCTGCCTAACGAGAGCCTCCTGAGGTGTTGGTCTAAGCTGTCACGACTATCGGCACGTTTAACGCTGAGTATATACAATACATATTATTACTATTATTATGTGTCAGATGCTATATTGACATTGACTGTACCAACGCTTTCTCAGATAATACTGTTAAATCCAAATATCTATCAGCTTACTGGATTGTATGTATACTAGGTGTCTATTTGTAGGTAGGTATGTATCTTTACGCTGATATTCAATTAACTCACTTAATCAATAGAGATGAGGTCTCGCTCCTTGGGATTTAGGATGCGATGTATTGGTGGTATATACCTACATAACGTTACCTACCAATATATAATAATTGTTATGTACTTAGGTACTTGTGCTTCAAGTCTGCAACTATATTTGATTAGGTTTAATTAGTTGCGTTGTTGTTGTATCGAATTTCATTCAGTAGTCTATTTATCATAATTATATCAACACTGATAACGAAAAACACAATTGGAACGGACAACAAACGACGGCGGCCACTGGCAACATTTCGAATTATTGCTCAGTTGATATTAAGTAAGCGCCTGTTAAAATATTGAGAGCAATATGCACGTCCGCGTTTCTCCCGTTTTCGCAACATTTTTTGTTACTGCTCTGCTCCTATTGGTCATAGCGGGATGTTATATAGCCCATGTCTTTTCTTTAGAATATCTGTGTACCAAATTTCATTACAATCGGTTCGTTTTTCGTTTTGGCGTGAAAGCCGGACAGACAGACAAAGATACTTTCGCATTTATAATATTAAGTATGGATAAACTGGTGCTTGACCGCAATCGCGCCTGATGGTAAGCAGTGCTGTAATTGTTGATGGTAAAGCGCGCTAGTTTATTAAGAGCCTATTCACTCTAGCCTTGAAGACACTCAAAATAAATTGTAGTTCGACGGAAACACCGCCGCTGCAAATTGTTCCAGCCCCTCGATGTACGCGGTATAAAAGAGGAAGCCAAACGCTTCGTCCAGATCGTAGTGGTGTTAACAACGTAAGGGTGGAAACTCGCCCTACGACGGGTCGTCCGATGGTGGAACGTAGATGGGGGAATTAAATCCTGTAATTGCATGTGTGCATGCCCTTGAACGCTCACCAAAATGCATCCTATAGAACACCGAAAGGCTAGCTACTCTACCCCTATGCTCTATGCTCATTTATTGCAATTGGCTGATGGAACAAGAATTCCGCTGAAATATGAAGTACTTTTACCTAGTTTGTTGGTGATTTTTTTCCTTTTCGCTTGACTTTTGCCAATATAAAAGCACTTAACGCTTTGTTTATTATGTACTTACTATTGATTTATTTAATGTATGAATGTTGCTACTAAAGGTGCAACTTCCTACTGAGAAATCTATAATCTATAGTTTTGCTGATTAATTGTATTTATCATATCTCCACGCTGATAACGAAAAACACAATTGTAAATTGTAATCATTATTTGGTTCAAATGGTGCGTGACGAATCCATACTAAATATGACACAAAAACAATAAATCTAGAAAAAAAAAAAACAAAAGATAAATATACAAAGATTGAAAAAAGATGTCAAAAAACAAAAGAAATTAAAAAGAATCCTGCAGCTCGTGAGGGATTTGAACCCCCGACCACCTCTTGTTTGAAATTAAGTTGGCGCTCTAACCGCTGAGCTAACGAGCCGATGTTAATACAAACGAAAGTGGCCACCTTATTCGAATTGATGATGTCATGCTCAAAAGATGGTCGATTTAAAAAGATCCCTAAAAATATAAATAACAAGATACCAGGGTAGCACAAAACTGTAGGAGAAGTCGAAAAAATGAAGCTCATTCATTCACACGCGAACGACGGGAACGGGATAAAAAAGTATCCTATGTCCTTCTCTTAGTTCTTAGCTACCTCTCCCTACAAATATTTAACAAAATCGGATCAGCCGTTCTTGAAAAATCATCATCATCATCATCAACCTAAAAAAGCCAACCCGCATCCCTGACCCAGGTATCGGTCTTCGTGGACGAATCGTGACGGTGTCCACGAAGACGTGAGTCACGATGTGCTGACATCTCTTTGAGGCGTGCGTAAAACACGACGCGCTGTCGACTCGGGACT